>JACEII010000031.1:905740-951314 GCA_014332785.1 Antheraea mylitta
CGAACCAATTGATAAATTGTCTTGTAGTAGAATATTCTAGAATTATCGATGTATCAGCGTTTCTCTACGCTAATATATCATAGGTTGACATGATCTTCAAACTGCCAGTAGGGTATTTTCATATACCGTGACCGTTATTTTTATTCAAGCTTAGATCGGCCTTTGAGTAAACACAATAGAATTTATTCCATTATTCTCCGCTTTCGGAAGCGCGATTACCTTATATCTTCCTTAATAAATTTATGATTTTTGAGGTCCATGGGCTTAATATCTCGCAATAACGAATCGTAAATGCCTGTATATATTTATTTATTTGAATATAAATAACAATTGGTAATTAAAACAAGGAAAATGATTATCCATTCCAGTTAGAATAGTATTTTTAAATAATTAACATAAACCATAGCAGATTATTTATTATTTTAAATAGTATTTTGGTATAGTGACAACACTGTACCCAAGGAGAAGTAAATTGCAATAAAAAAATAATGGCAATCAGTGAGAGATCAGCAACTCATACATTCGATGTCTTATAAAAAGACATTGTAACGGCTATATCAAGATATGTTTGGTGGTCAAGGGATGTTCAAGTCTTTTTTTTCGAACTAACAGTTCTATTGATCTAACAAGGTCTTAACAGCTTTACCGGACTACAGCTGTTCAAGTATAAACATTGGAAACCTCTACTTTGTATTGGATATCCATCGTCTGATCTAGGAATTCGACACGGTTGTGCCCATCACTATTGCGCGTGCACGCTGGTCCAAAGTGATCCACAAAATGGTCCACAGTTTGAAGAATACGAATACGTTGGTAACAAGTAACGTTGGGACAAGATGGTAAATATGACAAACCTAAAATCTCAAGTTCAGTTGCTGGAATATGTATTTGGCGAGAGTTTTTAATTTTGAGGGTGGAAGAAATAGACTGACCGCAATTGCTGTGCCGCACCGTAGGTATGTGAGCGGCGAGACGGGAGGGCGAACGGACCGTCTGTGTCAGACGCACATGAGATTAAATATCTAAAGCCGGGTCGTGAGTTATACGTTAAGATTTTAGTTTTTCAAGAATTAACGATTCATTTCATATTTATATTGCTTCTTTATTTATGAAAACCATATAAGATAAAATAGGGATTGGATATAAATATACTCGTAAACATACAGCTTCAAAATATTGATATCGTAAGATCTATCCGACATACGAATCTTATGTGAGTTTATGCTCTTTTCTTCGTATCCTCGCGCATACCTAAGGTGCGGTAGAGCGGACACGGTTAGCACTATAGCCAGATGGGCTTAAAAAAACCATACCATGATGCATGATTACATCACTATGTTTCTCTTCCCGAAGGCTTCAATATCCAATATTGATTTATAGCGTAGGAACAATAGCACAATTCATTCCCAAGTTACGTGCGTACGTATATAACTACATATATATGTTACAATTATGTCATAAATTTTGAGACGGGAGATTGTTTTAATGAAATGGTTAGTTGAAGAATCCCCGACACAAGTATCAAGGTAAGCGTTCTTGTTCCTATATCCGTATTGCGACCACACAATAATTTATGACCGCACCTTCCTTTTCATTAACATGGGACGGACGTATGTCCTGTTCATTACTTTTTCTACGTTATTCATATTACACTCGTCAGACATATATCTTATATTACAAATATTATTGTATACAATACAAAATTTTCAAAACTATTGGTATGATATAGTGTAGACCTTTTTTAAATTGTATTCTGTTCTCTTTATGAATAAAAATTAATTGTCATGTATGTAAACACTGGCGGGCACGGCGGACGTTGTCCCATCCTGATAATTAAAAAAAATCCCTTGAAATTACACATAACATATGCTGTCGCTGACTTTTTTGGAGGCAATATCAAGCTCTACAACTTTTCTCTAGAACTCAATCATATATCTCTCATCGTTAACACAGAGTACGTAAGAAACGTTTTCATTCGACCAATTTTTCTCTGACTAACTTTGCAAATCAAACTACCATAAAAAAGTCTTTTCATTTTTGAGTAAATATATCTTTACCTATGATACTCATACATAACGTGGTCTTCTATTGGTAAAAGAATTTTCGAAATCGGTTTAATAGATCCAAAGATAACTCTCTACAGCGTCACAAACTCATAAACACAAACTTTACCTCTTTATAATATTGGTAAGATATCCCAGAATTACTGCACTAGGTGCAATAGGTGCACTATTTGGCTAATTATTGTTTGTTGTATTTGCATTTGTCAGGATGAAACTTGCATAAAATATAAATCTTTTTTTTTTCTCGAACTGACTACGCTATTGACCTAGCAAGGTCTTAACAGCTTCACCGGACAACAGTAAAATATAAAGTGAAAAATTATCTCCATATAAAAACTGAACGAGGAAGATAGAACACAGTAAGGACAATTCAAAAATATTAACACAATTGACAAATTGACAGAACCTTTATAACATTATTTTTTTTTCTCGAAATGACTACGCTATTGACCCATCAAGGTCTTAATAGCTTCACCGGACTACCTTAACAGCTTCACCGGACTACGCCTTTATAACATCGGAACGGGCAACTAGTTTATAATAAAACAGCCCATATAAATATCTTCAGAGTTTTTTGACGGAATTTTAGTCTGTCATGTAGTGGATTTTATATTTTATTCATAATCTTGTGTTATTGGACTATATATTTTGTAAATTTGGTGGAGTTTTACGTAATCTAGTTAGTTTATTGTGCATAAGTGAAGTGAATAGAAAATAATACCACGGAGCATGAAATTCTGAGATGCCACAAAAACTCCCTAGCAGGTTCTAACAAGGGTTCCACCATCTTGTTAGAATATTGACTCACACGACGCAATATTGAAGTGATCGCACGACGCTTGTAATATTATCGACTACGTAATGATGACAGTAATAATCTGAAAGATTAATTGCCAAAAATAAAGTAAAAAAAAAATATACCTTCAATATCTACGTATAAAAATGGGACAGTAGGGGACCGCTTAAGAAAATCTCCTACAGTTTCTCAGCCGATTTTCTTCATTCTTTTTTTATTTTGTAGCTGTTGATGAGCATTACTTTTACCAATAAAAGACTGGAACAAAAAAATGTCTATTGTCGAAGACCGATCGTTGGGGGAGCAGTTGCATATATAATTCTTCTGTCGGTGTTTATGTGACTGAGCTCCTACTAAACGGTTAGACCGATATTGATGAATTTTTTAATGTGCGTTCATAATTAGACACGGTAGGTGATATTGCAGTCTGATTCTAAGATTTGGTTTTTATTATCAGCGCGGCCTTCCACCCCCGTAACACAGCACCGCCCGACATGACTTGCCCTACTGATCCTTCGTTATCTCTTAGCATACCTTATGACGTAGGCTTTGAATGTTAATTATTCTACTCCTAAGAGTTATTAGGTGACAATAGATAGCCCGTAACCTTTGTCAATAGCCATAAAACAAAATACATAACAATTTTTAAACCACATTAATAGTTCTGGATATTAGTGAATCTAAAGGAATACAAAAAAAAATTATTTCAGCTTCAATAACCATAGATTTGACTGCAATTCCTATAAATAATTTATTTTTAATTTATACATAAACCTTTAAGTTTCTGTAATCTATTAGACTATGTTGTTTAAATTCTTAATGTTCGGCGGTAAATGTTAATTAATTCCGAATGCATTTATTTAAAACCCACTTATTTGAATTAAATAATATAATTAAAAATAAAAGTCTTTGTTTTTTTAATGTACCCTGTGGCTTTGAATCAAAACGAAGAACAAAGAAACAAAGAGAACAATGCAAACATGTAATTATACCCTTTTTCCGAGCCAAGGCCAGAGAATTATAAATTAATAAATCAAACTTAAACCGTGTAGTTGAACAAAAAAAAACATGGAATAATAAATATTACCTTAGATCTTGCTAGCGGCGAATAGTATTTAAAATCCTTTAGAAAACATTTTTCAAATAAGTTTTGATTGAAATATAATTACAGATAGATCATTTGTGGAAATTGAATGATATTTTCTGTTCAATATTATGTAGAAATGATAGCCTAATTGCCGCTGCCTTGCCGACCATTCGTTTGCAATCCAATGCCGAGATACAAAAGCCCAACGGCACATTCGACAGTGTTAATTTAGATAAGTGCTCATCTAATAGCAATTCTTATGATAATCCCTTTGCGATTTCTTTATTATTTGGATGTGATTTGTAAACGGCATGTTATATCAAATATTTTGTTTAATATTGTAAAGTACGTTTTTAATACATTCGGCTTGATTGCTGTGGGATCGTAAGTGGTATTACGAAGTGTATTGTAATTTGTTTCTTTTGTTAAGTTTTCCTTTTTTGAATATAAGAGCGACTACGTTTTAAATCATGATAGGATGGCGTAAATTGTAATCAAAATATGTATATACGTACTAGAAGACGCGACCACGCTTTTTATGTTGTACTTCTTTTGGCGCGTTAGTCACGAAAAAGCAACACCCTGAAGTTAGCTATGGTCAACGTTTTGTTTCTTTGTATTTCTTTGTACTAAAACTTTGAATGTATTAAATACCTTTTTTCTATTGTTAGTGTCGGTTTTTCTACAAACTTAGAATAAGGCGAAAGATAAAATTTTGAAAAAGATTTTTAACTTGTTACGATAAAGAAGTATAACTTCCAACGCGTGTACATAAGTACGCACACACTTTTTTTTTTCGAATTGATATATTCTGACATATGTGCGAAAACGGGACAGCTATATGTTAGAACGGGACGGATGCAAGTTTTGTACAGTGTGAGCTTGTGTCTGAGGGACATTTTGCTCTTGTGGCAAACTAACGGATGTAGACGAGCCGTGACCATGACGGCCTTGTTATAATTATCTACGTACGCTACGCGTAATAATTATCTACGTACAAATACTTTTTGACAGTAGAACAGGCATTTGCACCGGCATATAGTATAATATTGTTAGTTTCCGTAACTGCTAACGAGATAACAGACAGGGTATTGCATCGAAATGTAATATTACCATTGTGTTCAACAATATTCGGTGCGAATACATTTGATAGGTGAAGGACTGTTGACATGAATGGAGCGGATATTCACCTCGAACGGAAATTTGAAACATTATCAAGCTGTATTGTAACAACGGGTCGCTTTATCTTACCTGGCGAGCGATGAAACTGATATGTGGGCCCTATATCCGTTTTGGAATTGAAACATTTTTCTCAAATATATACCATCACTCTGTACTTGTACTGAGGTGTATACGTTGTAACACTACTAATGCTACATTTGAGAGCTGTTTATAAAGTATTTTATTTTTTAATTACCTCAAAGAGAAATTATATTCTTCAAGTGAAAATTCTTTTGGTACAGTGTGAATTGGTTTTTATGAAACGAAAAAGAGATGGTTTTAAATGTATGTATAGGGTTTAGGCTGTGAGAGAATGTGATAGTATATTGTTATTGTACTCGAGATATATACAAAGAGAGAGAGGGAGGGAGAGAAAAACGCTGAAATGTATAACAGAGTATTTTCTGTTGAACCGTAGTGATTATCGCACACTTTGTAAAGTTATTTGTTTTATATATAACTAACATTGTCGATATATATTAAAATATTACAAAATAATACTGAAAACTAATGTTTACAACCACCATGGTGTATTTTGTGAAATACACACTACTGAAAATGCTGTTTTAACTAATACTAGCTGTGTCCGCGACTCCGTCAGTTTGGTCACAAATTACATGTATCAGGCAACAGCCCAAGCCGAGGTGTGCTGTGCACCCTTGAGCTAGTTATCAAATACAGTCGGCTGAGTGCCGTAAGCGCCCGCCTTAGTAGTCCGTTGAAGCTGTTAAGACCTAGCGTGTAGTCCGGTGAAGCTGTTAAGATTTTGCTGGGTCAATAGTGTAGTCATTTCGAAAAAAAAAATGTTTAAAACAAACAGACGTACAGACATTTCTAAAAATGATTGAGATATATTTTATTACCTATTCCAAGATAACTGAATTTTTTTTTAACAAAAATCTACTAGTACGAACGCGTTAAATTTACATTCTTGTAATTTGTAGTCCGGTGAAGCTGTAAAGACCTTGCCAGGTCAATAGCGTAGTCAGTTCGAGAAAAAAAAAACATTCTTGTAATATTCATATAAATGTATAGAAAATTCTTTAGTTATGGGTTTCCGATTACACATCTAAATAGTTCGGAACAAATAGAGCTAACGATATACTAGAAGTGTTTGCCTGGCATGTTCTCAATATGTTATCTCAATGTAATAACGTTAAATCAGAGTATTTTCAATCACAGTATCCCGCTGTTCGCTCTTGACCCTCGATTCCCTTTTACAAAAACAACGGTAGCCGGCCGAGATCGGTTTTATTGTTTTTGACAAGAAAAGTTATGGAATTAGGCTCCAGGGAAAGGTTGGCGGCTTGCGAAGGCTGAACTTACCATGGAGATGAAATTAGCTACACAGGTCGAGAGCTCGACCGATCTAGTACCATTAATTATCTTTCATTTAATATTCAAGGATTTAATAGAATTATCTATGTACACTCTTTGACTAGTTTAAATTAACGCAAACAAGTTAGAATAACAGGAAATATTTTTTTCATGTAATTTGAAAATAAAGATTTTTTACTAACAACTTTTATTGGGAGTTTTGGTTGTGGTTTTTATATGTTATTCATAATCTTGTGTTATTTGACTCTATACTTTGTAATACTGGTAGCTTATATGATGTAGTTCGGTTATTGTGCATAATTCAAGTAGATGGATAGTAATACCACGGAGTATAAATTCTGAGATGCCACAGAAACTCCCTAGAAAGTTCTAACGAGGGGCCACACTCTTTATGAAGGATAGTTTTGTTGTTGCTGGTCCTTACACTGCGGTAGTAGAATCGGAGTACCTTAAAAAAAACAAACGTGTTGGGGATATACTGGGAAAGCAAATAAATCCAGTATCACCAAACCTAAAGGGCCTCAAAACCACATTGGTTGAAGAAGGATTCCCAATGTTACAAAGTTTTATTGATAATTGAATTTAGAAAAAAAGGCGGTCGTAAGGACTGCAATTAGAAGTGAAAACTTAAGGCAATGAAATAAATGTATTCTCTTTTGAACTTTCATCTTAGTTATAGTGTGAATAAAGAACTTTTTAATATGGTGTCTTCATCCCCTTTCCAAACTCGCACCACCCGCCGCTGGCTGGCTGCTCATCCACATACGCTAAAGCCCAGCAAAATGGCAACAACCGTAAGGTATTCTAGAAGCTTTGTTATGCGCACTTTGGCGCTGTGGAATGAGTTACCTGGTCTGTGTTCCCCCAGAGTTATAACACGGGGCTCTTCAAAAAGGGATTAAAACACGCTCTCCAAGGTCGGCAACATAACAGCGATACCCCTGGTGTTGCAGTTATCCATAGGCGACGGTAACCATTTAACATCAGATGGACCGTCTATCTGTTTGCTGCCTTTTGGCATAAAAAAAAGAAAAAAAAAAGACACAATATTTAAATTTCCGAATTTGTTTATTGAAATTATTACGACTAGTTTGGCTTTCATATATACTGGCACTCGGAGCAACCATTATATACATTTTTATAAAATCTATTAATCTGTCAAACGTATAATGAGCTGTAAAATATAAATATAATATGTACACAGTCTCCTATACTACGCGCTGCTAGTCTGACGCGAACCGCGCAAGCGCAGTATGTCCAGTCATGCTAGTGTTGCATGTCATGACGCGAAATTACAAAATTTGCCTCCGTCCAAAATTACCAAAAATATTTTTAGTAGTGGTAGAGCCACGCTGATGCTATTACTGGCTTCAAAATAAATGCGTCGGGTCGCCCGGGGTAGTACCACCCGATCCACAGAAAACCGACGTGAAGTAACAATGCTTGCATTGTTGTGTTCCGTTCGTTCAGTGGGAGCGCCGGAGCGCCATATCACGGCTCTCTCCCAATCCCTCTTCTTTTCTCCCCTACCCCAAACACAAACTGGCTACGCACTTGCAACTTTCTTGGTGTTACTAGTGTCTATGGACGGCGGTGATCACTCAACATCGGATGAGTCATCCGTTCATGTGCTTCTTATGATATAACAAAACCGCTCAACGCTCCTTAGGAAGTTATCACTTCAAAATATACACAGACAGATGCGGTCGCGTGTGTATAATAATGTTTAAAAAAATAAAACAATGTATTCCCACCTGTGATTAGCTTTAAGTCTCCGATTTACAATGTTTCATCTGGCCCCAGCAAGATTTTTGTGTTACACCTCCCGAAAATTTTGCAAATACCATATGTAACGTATAATATAATTCTCTATTCGAACTTTTACAATAACATCTGTCAGATTCATAAGACGCGGAATCCGAACAAAAACTATTCCGGCCTTTAGATATTTCAACTTTCCTTTTTCATGACGTTTCCCTGCCAAATAGTAGGAGACTGTTTATGTTTGCACAAAGAGATGTTATTTGTATTTGTAATTGTTGGACGTTATTTGTATGTATCCTACAAAACCAGAGGTAAGGATGTAGGGCACTGGTAAAGATTGTGTTAAATATGAAAACAGAATTATTCGACTTATTTAAAAATTGCTCAAAATTTTAGCGAGATATTTGCAATATTTGCAAATTATTGGTCGCTCTTACTATTATTTGACATTATGTGACTCATATAGTATTTAAGAATGATAAAGTTTAAAATATAAGTTTCATTATAAATACGTATTCTATTATACTAGCTTCTGCTCGCGACTTCGTCTGAATAGTTACTTTGAGTTAACAGTAAGAGGCAGCAGAAGCTGTTAAAAAGAAAAAAAAAAACGATTTTTAAATATGCTTCCTTTCTGCTCCGCTTTCTAGCCGATAGCCGTCCTCGATAAATGAGCTACCTAACACTAAAAGAACTTTTCAAATCAGACTAGTAGTTTCTGAGATTAGAGCGTTCTAACAAATAAAAAATACCTTACAATATTAGTATAGAAGTATAATATCGAGACAACTTAGGTGGCAACAGCCCAAGCCGAGGTGTGCTGTGCACCCTTGAACTAGTTGTCAATTAAAATTGGCTGAGTGCCTTACGCACTCGCCTTAGTAGTCCGGTGAAGCTGTTAAGAACTTGCTGGGTTTTAGGGCACTTAGGGAAAAATAAATACTGATTAGATTCTTATAATATTTTTGTAACATTGTTTTGTATTAACTATATATGTATGTATTCACTATATATCATATTAACTCGAAAATATTACACACAAGCCAGAACTTACAGCTAAACGGAAATTACACATTTCTTTGCATACACTAGAAACGGTTGTAAAATCAAAAATCTAATCAAATTTTCTGCCAATTCTTCTCGATGATTGTGCTGTTCCCGAACCGATGCTAATTTTAACGCCCATAAGCCCATTCTGGTTAGAATATTTTCGATTGAAGAACACTGTAAATGACACAAAATCTTCCTTAAAATGACAACTGTACATCAATTCTGTCAATAAATTTGAAGATTCTATATATTATTATTTTCTGTCTCGCTTAGTCACTTGTTATCTGAGGATTTGAATAGAAAGAAAGCTTCCAATAGCTTACTCTTGGAATCAGCAAAACAATTAAATTATAGATATTGGAGACGCTACTATTGATCTGCATTTCTGCTATTGACTATATCACCGGAATTACTAATGACTTTAAATGCCATTGGTTGAAGTTATCGGTTGTTCACGCAACTGGACACTATATATTGCATTCTGAGACACCATTGGTTGGAAGTATCCGCTGTCCATGTGTCTAAATTATTATTGGCTGCCAGCGTTAGCTGAATGCCTTAAAAGGCGATCGACGATTAGATATTGAGCATCCTCGCTCAAATAACTAGGCTAGTCACACCTACGAATAATCATTAACTACCATCAGTGTTGCATTTTTTTTTCTCGAACTGACTACGCTATTGACCTGGCAAGGTCTTTACAGCTTCACCGGACTACAAGTGTTGCATTTCTATATCAGTTGATGTTTTATTGGGTATTTTTGGTGGATTGATCGATTAAATCATAATCAAAATCTCGCTATGCATGATATTATACTCTCAAATAGATATCACTTTATCTATGCCGGACATATATATAGAATTGGACAAAGAGATGCCCAACAACTGCCATCTCCATTAAGCAAATATGCCGCCCTACAGGAGTACAACAGCGCTGGTTTTCAATGGGAACCCGTATGATATATGTATGAACGTTCAGTCACTCATATTCACTAAAAAAACAATAATACAGACATTATTAATGATCATATTATATATAGTATATAGGTACTATCGCTACAAAAAGACAAGGCTATCTGCACCTTAATCAAACTGATATAAAATTAAAGTTGTTTGCGTTAGTGATTGTCGGTAAGCAACTCGGTTAGGCCCCCAGAGCTTATAATAGATAGAAATGCGTGAATACATGTTCGTAAATTTTTAATTACTAGTTCTGAAGTTGCAATAAATAATACATATATGAGTGTTTAAAAGCCAAGGTTACTTAAGTAAACGATTTTACTAATTATTTTTCATACAAACGTAACTAAAAACGAATCAGCTGAATACGTGCAGCGGTTCTGAAGTGTTGTGCTTACATACATTCGGCGATTGACTTTTCTTTTATATAGATTTGATTTTATTAGCCAGAGTGTTAGTTGAAGTAAACATTGTTTTAATTCACTCTTCGCCGTGTTCATTGAGTTCGAACACGCGATAGTTTGATGCGAATAAAAAATTTATAGCGACTGTTTCTCTCAGCGTTGTTTTGACGTTGAAGGAATAAGTTCAAAAGAACTCTCCATTGTTTTATTTTTTTAATGTACACTGCACTTTCAGAGTACTTTTTCAGGCAAGGAATTTAGAGCATTCTTTAATTCGGATAAGACATGGTGACGATATTTGATGATGAGTGCTATCCTTATGCATCCAATACATTGTAATATATTGGTCCTTGTACTTCCTTCTCAAATAGTATAAATATAAACACGCACAGCGCGCGCACACACACACACACACGCACACAGCACTAACGTAATACTACTACCATATAACACTTAAATCCCCTTGTATATGACACTTCACGACTTATTTTCTTTGAAGAATAAGCGTCTCAGTCGTTTAGTTCAAAAACGTGAGCAAAAACGGCGTCGAAAGTAGTTATATTGATAACGGTAATTTTGTTGATAGTTATTAAGCAAAAGAAGATATGGAATATAAGAAATGATAAGTCATTAAAAATACAAATTTGTCGTTTAAAATGAAGCAGTAAATGTCAGTATTTAGCAGTGCCGCGTGTTGTCCAACTCTAAGTGCTCTCGTAGAGGCAAAAGCCGTTTCATTAGTGACACTGAGAGATAGTTAAGAGGCTTTTATGTCTAGAGCCTGCTTGTCACTATTGCTACCAGTAATAGAAATAAAATATCGAAGTTTAACTTCCTATTTATCCAAGTTCCATTTTAATGATCTTCTATATATTGTAATTTTAAATAAGATGTTTTCTTTCGAATTGTTTGATGGAATGATGGCTTAGCCATAGCGTGTTGGGGTATCGATGGATGGAAATTTGAATAATCAATTGTAAAATTGAAACGGAGCTTCTGATAAAGAATCTTTGTGCTAAAACCATAGCATCTTCAAGTTTTTCTTCTTCAGTCTTTTTTTACGCGGGGAAATCCCTTATGGATACCCACCCTCCCGGGGGAGAGGATGGGTTATGTCCGGCTTGCATGGACTAAAACCCCACGGTGTACCGACAGACCGTAGTATTGGGGCGCCAAGGGATCGTTCTAAGCTATTCCCCTTAGATAGCCGCCCCAACGGTCCGCCCGGCGGAAGGTGGCCGCCGAACTCCTACCTATAGAGAGGCAGCTGGGTACACACCAGCCGCCTCCTCTCGTCCGCCAGACCTGTACAATGAAGGGATGAGCCCCCCGACTGCATCCTCTCAGGTCCGGCTATGGTGGCGGAAGGAGTTTGGCAGAGCATCGCCTCCTCCCGCCTGTCCTTCATTAGCGGAGAGGGCAACTTAGAGGGTCCACCTCGCGGGCCCTCTTCGCCGCCTCCTTTTGCGAGATGACTTGAGCTGGTTTCATCCATGTTCGGCAGCGACAAATCCTACCCCACCACCGCCACCAGATTGCGGCGCTCCACCTCCCACACTCTGAAAGAGTGTGCTGCGCGGTATCCTCCTCAGCGCCACACTCATGACAGGCGGTGGTCGGCTCCTTACGAGCGATCCGGTGCAGGTACCACTCGAAGGTACCGGACGGCGTCGACGGTGTACGTTCTGTAGCGCGGGTCTGCCAGGTCCTGCATCCACCTCTGGACTGCCCTCTCACGCAACTCTCGTCTCTTACACTCTATCTCCCTGGGAGCCGGAGGCTCCCCACTACGCTTCCTCACCGTCGTGAAGCCTTACACGGCGGCGAGAACTCCGACCTCCAGCTCCCAGGGAAGGGAGCCGGCGAGCGCAAATGCCGCCGCCGAGGACACCGTCCGGTACGCCCGGATCGCCCTCAATGCCACCGTGCGCTGCGCACTTCCTCCCCTTTAGCTTGTTTAGCGTCTTATATCGCGATGTCATTGATCTGATAATATTGTGGTCCCACGTAAAAATCTATAAAGAATAAGAAATTAAATTAATATTACATTAAGGAGTTCATTTTCACTTATTCGTTTATTATTTTTCATTTTTTTAGTTCATTGTATTTCAATATTTTAGTATTATGTAATTTTTTTCTAATTATTAATAAGTGTAAATTTTCGTTTCTATGTGATAAAGCGTTTTTGGTATTCAGTGTGGTTTATTACTGTTATTGTATTATTATTGTTGACTGTCGACTGTTGCTATATCTACATGTAAATAAATAAATAAATAAAAATAGAGATATAATAGATTAATAAACCTCTTTATTCCACATCTCGATAATACACAAAGTTATACAGCAGTTTACAACATATGTGTACAGTTCGGTGACCTTTTAGCTTTGAGCGATCTTTTACTGACAAACTTTAGGAGATATTTAAGTTTCAAAATACCCGGTGGCAATATAAACGCACACACAAAATTACAAAAAGTACAGATAACAATAAAGAAGAAATACCACAATAAAATAGTTTCTATCAGGAAAACGAGTGGTAATACCGGTAAAGATATTTTCGAATAATGTCACGGATTAAGAAAAAAGAATTTTAATCTTTATATGTACGTCTGCATTGCAAATAGTAGCCTATGATAATGATAATTAAAATAAAAAATGCTTTGTCCATTTTAGGCCCTGAGAAGACCTTTTAAAGTTAAAGCATCAAGAACAGCCGACGTGACATCCTGTTAACATTAGCTTTTTTAACTGCACCGATCATTGTTCACACTCATTTATAATTATTTTTACCGAATTAACACAGCGGAGGTAATTTCCAGGTATCACTATAGTTCAAGATATACCTATATTATATTTTTGACAATAAAATCTGCTTCATAACTTATTACCCGGTGGAAGGAATAGGACTATGAAATATGTAGGTCGAAGTAGGGAGGAAACTGGGGGCCTAACCAAGTTGCTTATCCACAATCACTAACGCAAATAGAAAACGAAAACATGTATGGACATGACATATCTGAGCGCTATATCACTTGATAAACACGTGATTTTATCACGTGATATAGCGCTCAGATATATCATCTCCATACATTTTTTCGTTATCTATTTGCGTTAGTGATTGCCGATAAGCAACTTGGGTAGGCCCCCAGGAGTTGCCCTCGGGGATTGCAACAAAACTAACTGCATTATAAAATAACTACCACTTGGCTATTGATTAATATATTCTAGTTCTTTATTGTAAAACGTAACCCTATTACCTATTTTCACCTGAATCACAAAGCACCATAATATAAATTAAGTTTATTGTTCATGAGAAAAACATGGTAACATCAGTTAATGTTCCCGATAGTACGATATGATAAAACATTAAGCTACGGAAATTTTAATATTGATTTAACCTAAAAGATATTCTATGTTGTTTTTATTATTACCCGATCAATTTTTGTCAACCGGACATTTGTATGAAGGACAGATATAAAAATAAATGTAAGACACGTGGGTATAACCCTCCTAAGATGTGACAAATAGTGTAGGCACGTCGCTTTATCCGAAGATGAATTTATACAAGTAAGATTTATTGTACTTTCTAGTATGGCCCTTCATATATCAAAAGATATTCAGCTTGTTCCCCCAAAACACCGGAATTTTAATTGCTACCAATTAATAATTGTATAATTTATAAAATTCATTCTAAAGGACACATTTGATATTTGAAGGAATGTCACCATAATATATTTCGTCAAAGACCATGAAAAAGAATAATTAAGCAAACGAAAATAAATTACTGAAATGAAGTAAGCAATTAGATTTTAATTACATCTAATATTGTAATTTAGATGATTAATTTTATATGACCACATATCGTAAAAAAAAAACTCCTCCACATCTGTTTGTTTATTCGTTAGAAACTCAAACTACTGATTGGATTTCCTTTGATCCTTCGGGCCCCCAGTTTATAGTACAATAAATAACTATTAATATTTTGTTTTGTTACTGGAGTAGTTTTTTTTTTCGAAATGACTACGCTATTGACCCAGTAAGGTCTTAACAGCTTCACCGGGCTACTAACTCGAGCGCTTGCGGCACTCAGCCGATATTATTTGAGCAACCGGCTCAAGGGTGCACGGCACACCTCGGCTTGGGCTGTTGCCTGAAACATGAAATTCGCGACCTGTCTGAGCTGACCTAAGCTATATTCATACATATATGAGTTGTTGGGGCATATATGTGTACCAAGCATACGTAGCTCAACAACTCCTGTATATATTTCGTGTCGGATAATTTTCCAAAGTATTTTAGTTCGATAAAGGAAAGAAATAAAACCCTTCTACTTTCATGCGTAAGCGTGTATGCGTGCACGTGCGTGGGGATGATATGTATACTGTTGTTGCAGTGATGTAAGATTTTGTGTCACTGTATCGCGCGAGCAGCGCACTCAAGTGTTCCCTACCGAGGGATCGAACCTAGGCGTGAGCCGCTGCCGTGGGAGGCCTAATCGGGTACTGGAGTAGGCTTTTACAACAACTGAGTGTAGTTTAGTAGCTATAAATATATCTAATACTATATATTAGATACTTTATCGAAGAAAATACATTTATTATATTTACTTGAACGATATTAGATAAAGAATATTAATTAATTCCTTTTGCAAATAATTTGAAAGGCGTTCAACTTTGATTGAGCATATATATCCATAGTAAAATATAATCAGTAGCGACCAATCGCTCAACTAAGGACTATGTAAACATATTGATAAATACGATAAGCTCAACAAATAACTGACAGAAATGGAGAGTAAGTACGACATACGTCAATACTCGTACATATATAGGCCAGTTTTAGTAAGTACTTGATATCGACGGTTTATTATCACAGTATGAGAATTATTCTAAAAAGAGTATTGTAAGTTTTTTTTAAATACTATTTATTCATTTACTATAAGCATAGGAAGGACTTTCTAACGATTATAAATGAGGTCAATGAAGGATCTCACCTGGATTTTTACTCCTTTCGTATTTATGTAGAGAACTCGATAGATTTTATTTCTTGCTACTTTACATTTTATAGAGATAAATAAAAAACAATCCTGAAGGCTTCTTTTGTTTAAACAGAATCCCAGAGTTGGGAATTTTGTTTAAATCTAGATGTATATGTAAACTAATTCAGTACTTTTCTTCCGTGTTTTCATATCGATTTTCTTGTATTTTCGTCTGGTGGCTATTAATGAGTTAAAACTCTCTATTCTACGTCTACACTGTACAATACTGTAATACAATTTTTATAAAGAGAAAAAAAGAGAGGCAGTCAATAAAAAGGGCAACAAAAGTGAAAGCGCAATACCACACCAGCGTAGTTGCAAGTGCGTTGACAGCTTGTGTTTGGGGGAGTGGGAATAGGGAAGGAGTAGGAAACGGGGGAGAGGTGAGGAAGGAGGGGGAGGGAAGGTGACCTTCCGACGCTCTATAAGCATTTGTTAGCTCTCCCAGCAATAATTAAAACATTTTTATATATGTAGTATATTGATTAATCAAACAAATAATGGACCGCACGAGCTCAGTACAAAATATCAGCATTACACTTACGAGCTGCTATACTACACGTCGCTAGTCTACCACAATCGTAATACGTCACGAGTATGTCGAGCTCATCGGTGACGCGAACCGATAAGTTTTTCCCTGACATAAATAGCTTAACACGACTAAAAAAAATTTAACTAAAGAACACATGTACACAATAGTTAGTACCCTGTATTATGGTCCAATTTTGATCAAATTTATTTATTTATTTAGTAATATAATATTAAATGTTTAAATAAGATTTGAATACGAAGAATTTAGGAGTAAACAAACTATGTAAAGGGTGTCATGAAACTCACAGTATGTGCTTAACGATCGTTGACTAAAACAAATCCCCTTCCGGTCCTGCGTGTAACCGTAACATAAACATTTTCATACCCCCTGTGGTTACGGTCTCAAACTATAATACGAAAAGCTTAATGTGTAAAGTTGAAATAGTATATTGAAGCAAGGATCCCTCTGATGGTAAACATTCCATTGCTCGACGTGGATTTGAACGGAACGATGAGTTCTTGTTGAGGCAAACCATTGTAATTAGTGGCTGAATTAAAAGAATTGCATTTTTATAATAGCGACGGGCGATAGATTCTACAATTTTAGATAGGTGTTAATTCTGTATTGCATTGTTTCTAAGAGCATTATAATTAAAATACTTTATAAAATTTAGGCACAGAAAAGGCGTCAACGGACGTCAAAACAAACACCAGTCCAAAAAATAATCCTCTCGTAGATTTATCTGGTTTATCCTTTTATTGTACAAATTTTTATAATCGTTTTAAGACATTATTGACATTCATTGGGGTGTAAGGGGTGTCGAATAACATCATAAGACTTGAGACACCCAAGCCAACCTCACCTGCACGTGGTGCACCCTGCTGAATAACGAACGAGGCAATGGCGCAAGCGGGGTGGTAGGGTTTTACAGCCCGACTGGGTCGCAACCACCATGTATATGGCGAAAAAGACCGTAATAGTGATTCGCTTCTACGGGTCGCGTTTCGGGATCAGCCTGTGCATATCCAGCTTATTATAGGCCGGCATGATAGTGGCGACCGGCGATGGACAGTGTGTCAATCGGTGGTCGCTATTATTTTTGGATTGTACTGTGCTTACCATCAGGCATAGTGCAGTCACGTTGCCGTGCTACAATAAAAAAAATCATATATTGGTCCACACTACAAATTTCTTTTGACACCAAGACCTTCACATGATGCTGGGACAATCGATAATGTGTTTTGTGACTCTGTTATACAACTAAAAGTAATAGTACTTGGAAACTACTGGCCTTACTGAGCCTTTCCTAGTATTCAAATCGCACCGGTTTTTTAACATATAACATTAGCAACATTTCCGCTTTCGTTTACTTATCTCTTCTTGATAATTTTTAATGTCCTTATGTTGAAATTGCAAGTCCTTTAAGACTAAACCATGTTAAAACTACTGAACGTATTGGCATAGGAGTAAGACCATTTGATGCTGAGTTTTTTGGTAGATGGTTGTAAGCTACTTTTTTATTTTTATTTAATGCTCTAGCATTTTTTAATACCATGCTGGCAGGGCTAAAACCAGTTTATAACAAATAATGTATACAGAGCGTAACATAGTTGAATATCACGTCATTCACAAAGTAATAATCGTGATCGCAGTATCCAATAAAATCCCACAAAAAGGAGAAACGTTTATTTTTGTACGTCGATATGTTTGTAAAGTAAAAAGGTGTTGTGTGTTTGCCGATTTTCCGCTTTTGCAATGTCGGTGCCGTTTGTAAATAAAGATGGCGCGGGCAACGAATGAGCCACAAAAGGTTTTATAATCAAGTTTTTGTTTCGTTTGAACATTCATGCAATGTTAATATCAAAATTGAATATTGAACTGGAAAAGCTTTTATGTCAAAATGCATTCTGTTGATAAATGCAAACAAAAGATAATCGAGGGGCGATAGAACAAAAGATAGCATGTTTTGTGTATAAAACTTGCGGTGTATATTGTTAGTGTTGTTTGAAAGTTTTATGGTTTGTAGGACCGTTTCTTACTGTAATCAAAGAGAATACTGAAATGTATTCATAATAATAATTAAAAATAATCACTACATTTCGGAAGAAAGGCCTTTTTGAAGTGAAAACTTTTATAGGTGCGTTGCGCGGTATTTTTTCCAGAAGACAAAGTTATTATTTCACGTCACGACATGCCCTTGACTGACTGACCGTATTGCGTTTCCGCGGTTCTCGTCAGACTAGCGACGCCGTAATATGGCGGCCTGTTTAGGTTCTAATATTTATATTTTGTATTAAGATTGTGCAGCCCGTCATATATTTAATTAATTCATAAACTGTATAAAATATAATTATTGTTCGGAGTGCCAATAGACGTAAAAACCAGACTAATATTAATAATCTCAATAAACAAATTGTGAAATCTAAATGTTGTAATTCACACTAATTTCAAAATTCAAAAGAGAATACAGATGAACTTCCATTGTTTTGTGTATTCACTTCTGTCAGCAATTCTTATGACTGCCTCGACTTTCTTCCTCTGTTATTAAGTTTACCTGAATGTCTACATGAAATTAAATATTTCAAATTAATGTTCAATCAGGACGTCTGAGTAATTTGAAATTTGGCACAGCTCTAAAGCACCAATAACAATAACAAAAATTTTTATCCTATTCTAATATCTCGATCGGGGTCATCAGAACAAATGAGGAAATTTTTTCATTCGCTTCAAATTTAATTAAGTTTAATTTAGTTAAGAAATTATACACTATTATAACAAACTAAAACTAAAGTACAGTAGAACCTTAATAAGTTAAAATGCAAGGGATATACGAAATATTTTAAGCCATAGAGTTTTTAAATTATCAAGGGTTTATGTTATACTCGCACTATCGCCGCACACTTTCTTGAAGGCCAAATCATGCCGTTTCTCGAAGTTTTCTAATCAGCCATTGCTAGCTTTATAATTACGAATTTTCAACGAATCAGCAAACTCTTCAGCTTTCTCTTTGAATATGGGTGTGTGACATTGATGTTTTGGTTTGGACACTGTTTGGACCACGTAAATAAACATGTTCCAAAGTAGGGAATTTAGCAATCTTTCATCTTTTACATAAATTACTTTCTCCTTTTCGTTCCACTTTTCGTTTTTTAAGAGTTTAACTCTTTTTATAATTAGAAGTAATAATGTATTTTCGTGTATTCCAAACTGAACCTCAACAGCTTTCCATTTTAATCCACTTTTCACCGCTTTTATCATATTTAATTAATCAGCATATGTTAGTGTTGTTAATTTTTGTGTTATCAATTTAACTTGTAAACACATGCAACTGAACAATCTCGTGAAACTTGTTGTTTTGTACATTCATTCGAAATGACTCATTGGCAGATAGTTTATGTTACAGAGCTCTTCGAAACATTTCTTTAAGTAACTGGGGGTTAATACTGAAATTACTAATCTTAGTTATCGAGGTTGCGTATTTTAAGTAATAGACATTAGGCTCAAAAGGAACGGGAACATATTATTTTTTGAAGTTATAGAGGTTTTTAGATTCGACAAGGTTTGTCTTATCGAGATTTTACTGTATGCTTTTTAAGCGTAAAGACTTGCTATGTCTCGCGGTTAGTTATAATTTAATATGATAAATGAAGTCATTTCCGCTGTCTGTTCCCTTATATCTTTCAAACTGTTCAACTGATATTAATATAGTTTTCAACAGTTGATAGAGTGATTCAAGAGGAAATTTTATATACATACATTTTATAGCACAGATAAACTGAAACATTCAAGAATTTATAATGTGATGTAACAAACATATTTTTGTGCACATAAATCGCAAACGCTGGCTAAACCTTACGAGATAGATCAAATTAATGTACTACGGAATACAAAAAACATCGATAAAAATACCTGAATGGTATATATTTAACTGTAAATGATAAATGATTACTGTAACCATTTCTATCTTTAATTTACCAAGTTATTTTATACAATACAGTATTGTTTCTTATCCAATTAAATACGTTACATAAGTTGTACATATGTAGATCAAAACTACCCTTAACAATATTTCATTAAAATGGATATCTACATCGCATCCGTGCAAAACTGGGACGGGTGGCTAGTATTATATTAATTTTAATCTCTTTAATTTCTGTTATATAAGCCATTATGCTTTATGGATTTGAGTGGTGGCATACGAAAGAGTTTTTTTTCTCGAACTGACTACGCTATTGACCTAGCAAGGTCTTAACAGCTTCACCGGACTACTAAGGCGAGCGCTTAAGGCACTCAGCCGATGATACGAAAGAGATGAATGAGATTACATATAGTAAAGATCCGAATTTTAAAATGGATGTGTGGTATCACTAGAATAGATAAGTATAAGAATGAGTATATCAAAGGAAGTTCGATTTTTTTTTTCGAAATGTCTACGCTATTGACCCAGCAAGGTCTTAACAGCTTCACCGGACTACTAAGACGAGCGCTTAAGGCACTCAGCCGATTTTATTTTGGCAACCAGCTCAAGGGTGCACGGCACACCTCGGCTTGGCTTTGCCTGTTGCATGCAAAATCGCGACCTATCTTAGCTAACCTAGCTAACTATTCATATATGTATGAGTTGTTGAACCGTATATGTGTACCAAGCATACACGCCTCAACAACTCCTACATATATTTATTATCGGAAAATTGAGAGTTTTTCAGTTCGATGAGGGAAAAAGTAAACCCTTCCACTTACATGTGTAAGCGTGTAGGCGTGCACGTGTGTGGGGGTGATCGTGTAGTGTTGTAGCAGTGATGTATATTTGTGTGTCACCGTATCGCGCAAGCAACGCACTCAAGGGCTCCCTACCGAGGGATCGAACCTAGGCTTGAGCCGCTGCCGTGGGAGGCCTAATCGGGTGAGGAAGTTCGAAAATAGTACCTGTGTCAAAGAAACTGAGGAGTAATAGGTTAGCATGGAATGTGCATGTCATGAGAAGAGATGAAAGCCGTGACTAGAAAAGTTAAAAGTATCAAGTTGTAGGTATATAAAGGTAGACAAATACTAAAAACGGTTTGAATGGATTGTGTGAAAAATGATGAAAAAATGACATGTGTATAAAAGGTATGGAGATGGTAATGGTTATGGAGATGAAATCTGACAGGGGAGATTGGAAAATGAAAACACGTTGTGGTGACCCTACTTAGGACATGATAATGATAATACATGATTTCTATGTTTAATTGTGTTAATTTATTATTACTATTTTTTAGAATAAACTTAATACAAAAAATAATCCATACTGACGTCGTACAATTTGATATATTTGAGTAATACCCGAAAACACTATTACTACCATATAACAATATTTCTGATGTCGAACCCTTTTCATCCTTTTCTCTCTTATTACATTTGGCAATGTCTTATCCGTCTACTATAAATCCTCATATTTGCATAACATCCCTCTAATTCAGCAGTAACTATCTCACATGTTTTATACAGATTCAATTTTTTTTTAATGACGATTGATCTTTTATTTTCCTTATAATGATATTTTTCTGCAAATAGCGAGGATTAGATTGTATCAAAACTACCACATTTCGTAATAGATTAATACATTTTCCAAGGACCAATGGTGATTGGAAATGGAGAAAATGGATTGGATTGTACAGATATCGTGAAGTCGTAGCCATCAGAATGAAAAAATATGACGATTAGAAACTTTAAATGTATGGTCTCGGCAATTCTATGGACAGAAAACAAATTGTTATCATCTTTTTGATGTGAAACATATAGACGAAGGTAAACCTTATTGTTGTGTTACCTTACCGTGGCAATACAGGCCGTGTTATTTGCGTGACACGCGGCGACGCGATGCCATGCGTAAGCGACTGTGCCCAATCTTTCTTGCGGCATTGACCTCGCATACCTATAGTGTAATTTGAGAACTTGAGAATTTGAGATTCGTTCGTTTCGAAACATTTCGATGTTTTACATCTGCCAGACGTGCCGTGACGGCTCATTTTTTTAATAGTACTAAAGCTCGTCGACAGCTGCTAGACAAAAAAAAACTGTTACAAATGGTAGAGAAAAAGGTACTTGATCGTTTTGTTTTCGCATATAGTTAGTGACGTCAGTTCCTTTACGAACCACATTGTAACGAAGTCTATTCAATATACGAAAACGTATCAGTTGGGTCCTTTAAGCGTAACGTGAAGAGACATTTACTCAGGCCGGCATGACAACGGAGTCCGCCGGGGGATGGCGTGTCTCTCGGTGGTCGCCATTGTTTTTGGATAGTATTGTGCTCACCATCAGGCACAGTGCAGTCACTCTGATGTGCAACAATAAAAAAAAAAAATAAAAAAAAAGTTGCAGATCAAATGAAAATCAAAAATTCTTTATTCAATTTAGGCCATGAGAAAGCATTTACGAACGGTTATAGAATCTAACACTATTACCTAGAAAACTGTTATTGCTCTTAGTGAGGCT
Organism: Antheraea mylitta; assembly: GCA_014332785.1. NCBI lineage: Eukaryota > Metazoa > Arthropoda > Insecta > Lepidoptera > Saturniidae > Antheraea > Antheraea mylitta. The sequence continues at coordinate 928,471 of JACEII010000031.1, forward strand.
AAAACATGGAACTACCCATTCTTAGTCTAAAGCTTTTATAAAATACATAGTGATATAATATTTTAAAAGACCCACACTTACTGCACGATCTCACTTTGATAGGATTATTAAAGAAATAAATAGCTAAATAAAATGTCGCCTCGGGAAATGGCAACTATTACTCATGGCGGCGATATATTGTATGTATCCCGGAGATACTTCTAAATATGGGATTACGTGATTTCTTTTAAATATGAGCACTACATAATGTTGGTAACACTCGTTCTAATTAACATAATTAAAGTAGAAATTTCGTTATGGCTGATTAATATTTACATTAAATATATCATTGGAATATTTACGTATTTTTGGTATTTTTGGCAGGATCTTAATTTGTCATGTAACAGCTTTTATGCTCTATTCATAATGTTATGTTATTATAATATCAAAACTTATACTAATAAACAACATAGATAACCTAAGTTAAAGTGTGTTCTAAGACTTTCAAAATTATAAACATAAACGTAATAAACCTAGTGTAATGACCGATGGCGTATAACTGTATGGAGCGATATGGAGGTAATAACCTTCGATAATAAAACGGACAGTAAACCTTTTTGATTTTTCCATACCTTTCCCACGTTCACTCTCAAGTGAAAGTGAAGCTGCTCGACGATCATTGGCACTGTACTTGAACGTAGACGCGCTAAGGGTTGCGTATAATTTTTGTATTTTTCTAGATAATTAGGTTCAATATTAAGCACATATTTTTTTATTGATTAAAAATAAGAATCGAGTGCAGAGTATCCTTGATAAATATCGCTACTGTCTTAACTTTCAGCCTGTATAAGATCAATTTCTTTTAAAATAATAAAGATAATGGAATTTCAAATAACATTAGTTGTTTAAACTCATTTCATTGTGTGGAAAGTGGATGATATCAGCGAGATGCAACCAATACCGTCTGGTCAATTCATTGCGGTATTATTATCAATTGTTATAATGCACTCATTGTTTGATCTAGACGTCCTAGCTTCAATGTCACTATGAGACAATGTGTCGCATATAATACATATATGTTTTATTTTTCCCAGCGTCCGTCGCCCCCCGATCATAGCATTCGCTGACATGTTTTCTTCGTAAAAGTGTAGTCGAAGAACAAAAGTTATTGATTGTGAAGGCTCTAGCTATCTAGACTATTTTATCTGCAGGGTAATCTCGTATTTCATTAAGTTATGGACGTTTTCTGTATCATTTCTAACTAAATGATGTTTTTGCATGTTATCTTTGTTCAGCTGAAAATAATATATATGACAAATCGTATGAAGTTACCATTTTTCGATTATTCTAATCTGAATAAAAAAGAAGTCGAAACAGTCATATGAATTGCCGATTGAAGTGAAAACTGAAAAGAATGGAATAACTGTTCACTTTTTTTATTATTTAAATCAATTAAAGTTTGCATTATTTTAATATTATTATTTGTAAATTGGAATTATTAATATTAGACTAGTTTTATAGTCAAGTAGTTGTTTGCACAAGCCCAAACAAAATATTAATATTACATGTAGGCAAAGTGCTATATGATACGCGTCGTTAGTCTGACGCAAGCACAATACGTCAGAAGCATGTCAGTCGTCAGTCATCATCGCGTCAGTGACGCGAAACCACTCGATATTATTTATTAAAAAAAAAATTATAGCATAGGAGGCAAACGAACAGGTGGATCTCCCGATGTTAAGTGATCACCACCGTCCATAGACACCAGCAACACCAGAGAAGTCGCAAATGCGTTGCAAGCCTGCGTTGGTGGGGAAGGGGGAAGGGGAAGAGAGGGAGGGGAGAGGGAGGGAGGTGAGCCTCCGGCGCTCTCACTGACCGAACGAACTGCAAGCACTGTTATTTCACGTCGGTTTTCTATAAGAGGATGGTAGTACCCCGGACGAGCCGACCCGTTCATGCTGAAACCATAGCTCTACCACCTATTGTATTCAAACACGCGTATGATACAGTTGAATATATAAACGTTTGCCATGTCGATGTTTACGCGGATCCATAAAGTCTTCTTCATCCAATAAATGTTACTTATTAAATCGCTCAACGTGGCTAAAGAAATTTACACTTCAAGATGTATAATGGTGTATAAAAAGTGGGGTCGGTTTATAAATATTACTTCTCATATTTATTCGTTCTAATTAAACATATCCAAAATAGATTAAATAAAAAGACCCGAAGCACCCTCTTCGGATTTTAAAAATTTATTTATTTATATTAAAAACTTTAGATCACTTAATTCTTGATGTATCTTTTGTAACACTAATTCTTAATTGTGTGTCGTTGTGTGTTTTAGAGTTCAATATGCGATTGGGGTTACTCGCGATGCAGAGAGCGTTGGTGCAGAATGTTCTAGATAAATGACGCAGTAGTTACAGATTGACACAGAGATGCAATATTATGTCTAGGGCTTGATAATGTTGAGTAAATAATAAAATGTTTATTATTTCCCAGTTGAACTGTCTATGTAAAAAATTCCGGAACATTCGAACACCTAAAATTATGTTTATCCTTTACTTTGGGAATACGTATGGGTTTCTAGAGCTATATGTTCTCTTTTTCTCGCACCACTCAACAAATTCTTAATATATTTCCACCTAGTTTTAGGCTTGGCTAGAACAAGTGATCCATAGCTTCGCCGGAGTGCAAAGTATAGTGACAACGAAAGTATCTCAACGATTTAGATTCATTATTTAGCGCTTTCGAATCAAAAATCAAGAATGCTTTATTCAGTTTAGGCTCTAATAAGGCCCTTATGAAGGTCAAAAACTATCACCGGTTCGGAAACAACCCAGTCATCGAGAAGAACCGGCAAGAAACTCGATCTGGTTTATCTTTTTAACAAATATATATAATACTAGCCTCTGCCCGCGACTTCGTTCGCGTGGAATAGATATACTAACTCTAACACTAACACGCAGCAGTTCTCAAAAGGAAAAACATCCCGATTTTGAAACATTTTTCATCTGTACTCCGCTCCTATTGGTCTTAGCGTGATGATATATAGCCTATAACCATTCTCAATGAATAAGCTATATAACACTGAAAAATAATTATTCTAATCCGACCAGTAGTTCCTGAGATTACCCCCTACAACGTCACAACATCACAACGTCACAAACTCACAAACTCACAAACTTTACCTCTTTATAATATTATAGTATAGACTAGTATGATTTAGACTATATTACAAACATGACAGAGACGTTTTTAATGGATACACAGAGATGAGTCATTTGTATTTGCTGTATCAGCTTTGATATTTGTACTCCATTGAACTCATAAAAGTTATACAATAACCTTCAAACAAGCATATTTTTTCATTATTACGCTTAAAAAGCGACTTCAAACAGAAGGAGTTTCACAATTCAGGACTTATTGTCAAATGTTTGTTACGTCATAGCTTCCTCAATTATTATCTGGTTTGGAAAATTATTTTATGTAAAGCGGGTATTTTCAAGGAGGTACCATTTTAATCTCATTAGCGTTGAAAATTGAATTTCGAATATATACCAGGAATCTTGAAATTTGAATTTAATGTATAGTGATGGTTTTTTTGTTGAACTGACTACGCTGTTGACTTAGCAAGGCCTTAACAGCTTCACCGGACTATATAGTGATAGAGATTTTAGTGTGCGAGAATCTAAGACTAGGTAGACTTAAGGGTGTAAGGGGTGTCAAAGGGTGTAAGGGGTGTCAAATAACATCTTAAGACTTGAAACACCCAAGCCAACCTCACCTGCACGTGGTGCACCCTGCTGATCAACGAACGAGGCAATGGCGAGAGCGGGGTGGTAGGGTTTTACAGCCCGACTGGGTCGCAACCACCATGCATATGGCGAAAAAGCCCGTCATAGTGACTCGCTTCTGCGCGTCGCGTTTCGGGATCAGCCTGTGCATATCCAGGACCGGGCGACTTTCGTCATTATGGCCGGCATGACAGCGGCGACCGGCGATTGATAATCTGTCTCTCGGTGGTTGCCGATGTTTTTGGATTGTACTATGCTTAACATCAGGCTTAGTGCAGTCACTTTGTCGTGCTTCTATATAAAAAAAAGGCCAAAAAAATTTTGACGCATTTTTTAGAATTTTTTAAGTCTGTTTTTCCTTTTTTTCTAATTTGTGATATAAAAATATTCATCGAAATGGAACGCTGTGAAAAGCAATTTTATCTATGGTCCACGTTACTCCAATAGCGTAACGAATATTTAAATGAATAGAAGATGAATACCATATTGAAGAACACAGTGCTCCAAGCAACCATTTTTTTTTTAATTATATTCCAACGTAGACTTATTTTGTCTATTAAAAATGATATCGAAGTTAGAATTATAATTAGTAACTGATTAGTGATCTTGGTGACGAAGAAAAACCTAAGTTGACAATTTATTTCTAATAAGTGCGTACTTACATTAGAAAAGACCAATTTTAGTATTTTATAAGATTCTTTTACGATTTTTAATTTGTATACATGTCAATTTTAAAGTTAATTAAATAAAACCTAATAATCTTATGGAGGGTACAATTTAAACTTCATTCAGGGTATATAAAAAGAGAAAATTAAAAAAAAAATTAACCGTCACGGGACGCCTGACAGATGTGAAACATCGAAATTGTTTTGTATAAATTATATGCATACAAGAACAGATTAAGACAGGAATCAGCTATGGCAAAATGAAAAGATAAAGCATTACAAATTTGTTCCACAAAATAATGACTGTTTATTTTATTACATAAATATTCATTTCTATTGAATACAAAATATAAAAAATTCAACTAGGCACATCCGCGGTGTGTTTGGCGGCCTTTATCAAAGGGCGTTAGACCGTCGGTGCGTGTCACGTAATACTAGTCGAATGAGTGGCCAACAAAACAGTTTGGATCTTATGTCTATATAAATATTGTTGCAAATGTTTTCGAGTATTTCGTTAATAGTGTTCGTGTTTTGCGTCGCCACGCCAACAATCAGGTTTACCTTTCGCCTATAGATGTTTTACAACAAAAATTTAAGATCTTACATGAACGATTAAATTTGGATTCGGTTCATGATAAAATGCAACGGCTTAAATATTGTTTTTGTCTGACGTTGTGGATCGTGATGAGCTAGTTGTTTGACCGTTGGAATATTAATCCGATGTCTGCAGGTTCGAACCGTGTACCAAATTTTTTTTTTCGGAAATTGCGTACATTCACTAATTTAAATTGATAACACTATCGGCTGACGGTGAAGGAAATCTTCGCGAGGAAACCTGAACCTTAGAAATGTTCTTGAATTACCAATGTATGTGGAAAAATATAGAACTGGATTGCTCAGAGTTTGAAATCGCTAATATGTCGCAGGCTGGCGTGGTGATTAAACCCAATCATATTATAATTCAGATACCTTCCTTCGGGAAGAGTGTACAGCCCTGCACTGGGTCTCTCGCAGACTGATGATGGTGATATAGTAAAGGGTTTCACCAAAAGCTATAGTTACAAATTACAACCCAGTGCTTAGACGTAGGTGGCGACGTATAACTGATCATATTTAAAACAGTAATTCGGTTTGTAAAATGGACACATGCAGATAAGGACTTTCCGCATTGTTGATGATGCAGATATTTCTTAGTTTATAGAGCCGCTCCAGTAGCGCGGAGACATTGCATCATTGAGCGTGTTCTACCGTCTGTATTATGGCGAGTGTTCTAAGAGTTATTTAATTTGATCCCTTCCTCTCCTTTTCATAACCGCACCACACGCGCTGGTCTTCGGAGCCACAGTTTTACAGTAAATGCTATTTGGGCACGAACTAAAAAGTTTCTGAGCGTCTTTTCTTTGCCATACCGTGAAACTATGAAACAATCTCCCGGTTAGTGCCTTCCCTCCTTTCTATGGCATGGTTTTCTTCTAGCGCGAACTTGATTAGGTACCTACTCAGGCAGGCATGATAATGACGATCATATATTGCAATCTTTTTTCCGTGCTACAATATAAAAAAATAGAACGATATTTTCTATTATTTAAGAAATTCAAATCTTAGAAATAATTTTTTAAAATCGAACAATGCCTTCGTAAGTATTGTATCGCAAAAAATTCACAATGATATACTTGTAGATTTATAAGAAGGGCATTGAAATACGATCTGACAATAATACCTCTCTGACAGTTATTCTCGTTTTACTAAGAATCTCAAAAGAAAAATCCTTTCGTAAATAGAAATATTCCTTTCTCGAACACCTACGTGCTTGCTACATTGTTAAATGGCATGCGAGTGTACCGATAAAAATCTTAAAACGTATATGTATGTATGCACATGAATTCTGAACGGGTTGCACTCATTTATCTATTTATTTGTTGTGCTTCATATTGCCAGGACAAAGTTTGTAGAAAATCAAAGTACTTTATTCAATTTAGGCCCAGAAAAGGTGCTAAATGTCAAACCTACCACTGGTTCGGAAAATAACCCAGTCATCGCAAAGAACCGGCAAGCAACCTCGATCTGTTTTACTTTTTTATATTATAGGGGTCACACGAGCAGGCTGGTTAACTTATGGTAAGTGATCATCGCCATCCACAGACACTAGAAATACCATGGGCATCATTAGTACGTAGCTTACCTTTTAAAAAAGTGTACGCTCGTTTCTTAAAGCTCTTAACTCGTAGCTTGGAAACACAGCCGCTGGGATTCCACAGGGTCGAAGTACGAGGCAGAAATGACCTTGAGAACCTTACCGAGGAAGACCTCCACTTATCCAGTGTGCGGATGCTTCAGTTTCAACCGGATTATACGATGCTGGAACGCAGCAGCAAAGCATATCAGTCCCAACAACTTCTCTGAACGCTAATCGCGGTAGATATGATAAAGGACGCAGAGATGCGAAGTTCCGATGATGTTTCATGATTTTTTAAAACCACATTTGCATTCGTTTTAAGTGGATGCACAGAAAAGGGCATCATTTACAGACGTCACTATCATTCTCATATTAATCCACCGTATAATAAATAAATAGCCTTTAGACATTAATACCCGCTTGGCACGGTGATTGAACTCATTATCTGGCGAATCGGTTATATGCTTTGAGAGTTTGATATAAAACCTTACTATTACCTAAAAAACTGCTTTTGGTCTTAGTGACCCTAAAACATGGAATGACCAATAAAGAAAAAAAAATCCATATTGACCCGTTTAATCGTCATTTATTTTATTATATAGTCTTACTGTACTTGTAAATGGAAGGGTTGGTGTCATATTTGGTATTAGTACACCCGTAAGAAACAGAGGCGAGTACTTAGTGTATCATGTGAAAAAAAAATGTTGAATTTTCAATTTTTATACTTTATCCAAGATTCCGAGTCACTATATTCTCCCGTGTATAATATATGTGCGCCCATTTTAAGGGTCAGCGTGAACATTTAGAGCCGGTCACGTCTGCGTTCCTAAAGAGCTACCCGAGTGTAAAAATCAATGACACCTTCCTCCGATATTGATGAACCCTACTTCGTGGAGTATAGGAAAAAGCACTCTCTTCATGTACTTCCGAAAAAGTCGATCTTAATGATTAATTCAATAAAACATTCCTAGGAGATGGATTACAAAATGAGTTTCTGTTTTAACATTATTTAAACATGACGTTTGAATTTACAAATTCAACCTTCTCTTGAAAAAAACACTTCTTTCTAACACGCTTTTATTAGCTTCCATTGCATATTAAGATGTTTATCTATGTAATGGAATTTTTGAACGTGAATTTGACCACAACAAAACTTCGAATTTATATGAAGTTTAGGATAGTTATCAACAAGTAATGATAATGAAAGATAAATAAATAAAATAAAAAATCTTTTCGGTGCGAATTGTAAGAATTACCTGAAATTATTATGTCTTAGGTGTGCGTTTTGTAGGCCGTCGATAAGGTCTGCCATGAGGAGCTCATCCAAGAATTATCTTATTTTCATATTTCCGATAGGTTTATTCATATAATACGCGATTATCTCAACGATAGGACTTTCCGCTATAAAGTGGAAGGTGAATTGTCTTCACTTCAATTGATACGCTCAGGTGTGTCCCAAGGATCCATTCTTGTACCCCCACTCTTTAATCTATTTATCAGTGAACTACCTCAGCTGCCAGGAGTAGACGTAGGTTGTTATGCTATTGATACAGTCATTTACGATTCCAATTGGCACCCTAAAATTCTTAGAAGATTCATCAAAAAAATCATTAACACACTAGACGATTGGTTTCTTTGATGACGTATAGAAATAAATTGCGATACGCCGCGATATTTTTCAACCCTATAGTCGGCGAATACTAACGCAAACTTGAGCCTATCGGACTATATGGAGCCAGTATTACTTGGACCAAGCAGGTTAAATATCTAGGAGTCATTTTAGAAACAAGGCCGCCATGGTCATAGGTCTTTTACATCCGTTAGTTTGACCCAAGAGCAAGATGTCCCAACATCCCACAAGCTCATGATGTATAAAAGTTGTTTCCGCCCTGTTCTAACATATAGTTGTCCCATTTTCGCACATATGTCTGAATATAATTTTAGTAAGTTACAAACTCTTCAAAACCGCTTTTTAACAAAAGCGACCTAGCCCCGTGGTATTTCTGGAATAAAGATCTCCACAGGATTTCCACTATCTGGGCGTATGTAAAATCACTCATCACTAAATACTTTGTAAAAGCCACGAATCATCCCGGTCCGTTAGTGGTATCCGTCGCAAATTACTATTCGAAATCTTTTTCTTTTTTTTTTCGTATAGACTACGCTATTGACCCAGCAAGGTCTTAACAGCTTCACCGGACTACTAAGGCGAGCGCTTAAGGCACTCAGCTGATTTTATTTTGGCAACCAGCTTAAGGGTGCACGGCACACCTCGGCTTGGCTGTTGCCTGTTGCATGCAAAATCGCGACCTATCTTAGCTAACCTAACTAACTATTCATATATGTATGAGTTGCTGAAACGTATATGTTTACCAAGCACACACGCCTCAACAACGCCTCCATATATTTATTATCGGAAAATCGAGAGTTTTTCAGTTCGATATGGGAAAAAAAGTAAACCCTTCCACTTTCATGTGTAAGCGTGTAGGCGTGCACGTGTGTGGGGGTGATCGTGTAGTGTTGTAGCAGTGATGTATATTTGTGTGTCACCGTATCGCGCAAGCAACACACTCAAGGGCTCCGTACCGAGGGATCGAACCTATGCTTGACCCACTGCCGTGGGAGGCCTTATCGACTGTTCGAAATCGTTCTATTTCCAAAACCTTGTAAGGGCTGACTTTTAACCTTTGTCCTCTCACACATGTCCTATGCAAAATTTTATGCATTTAAACTCTACTATACCGGTTTAAATTGTCATCTCTCAATTATTTATTTTCAATTAGGTGCTTAGAAAGAAGATAGGCCATTTTTATTCAAAAATATTGGATTAGTAAAAATACAAGTTATCAAAATAAAAAAAAAACATTACATATTTAATAAAAGAAAAAAAACCTTTTTTTAATTAACCTCGTCGCTTAAAACGAGGTTTAATATTTGAATTTTATTAGACCAGCGTTCGTACGTCCAGAACACTTTGCAGCGACTGCGGTCTCGAATATAAAGTCGGAGTTATTTATCATCTAATTTTGTGTTCTAGTTGCTACGCCTTACGAGCTGAGTCTTCGTTTAATGATAGATTAAATTCTAAATAGGGGCGCGATATTAAAAAAAAAATCGATATTTATGTCGATTGCATGAAATAAACATATATTTTATACATAATCTTGTATATTTTGTGATATTAGTGACATTTTACGTAATATAGTTCGACATGTATCTCGTATAAGCACTTAGTGCACAATAACAAGTGAAATGGTTAGAAAATAACATGAGATGAATATTAACGGACCATGAGATGCCACAAAAACTCCTTCAAAAGTTCTGACAATGGAGCCACCATCTTGTCAGAACATTAAAATGATCACAAGACACTTGATTGACTTTTAATAAACTAGACGATTGGTTGTCAACAAAAAAAATACATATATTAAAAAAAAAACAACAATATATTGTGATATGCCTGAAATATCATTTCATATCTTATTGAATAAGTGACGTAAAAATGAAGACACTAGTATGGGATATCCGTTATACAGTATATTAAGTTTGATCTGAAACGATACGCACTGGCGTGAGTTAATATGTTTTGCACAGTGAGTATAGCCTCAATCAATAAAACGCGTTACCCTACTAGCCCTCTCATGTCATTTCGTCTGTTATTCGGTTAGTCACGGAATGCTACGTCAAAGCCCTTACACCTCATAATGTATTGATCTCGCTCTGCCCTTACTCCAGTTGCTTCCTCTCAAGGCCAACATATGTTTAACTGAATGTAATATGTTTTCGTCTTGATAATTGGATCATAATTAAATAATATCTATAAGATTATTAATTAATCTTCTTGAATAAAATCTATATATTATTAATAAATTATGCTGTCACGTTATTATATACCAATTAATTTTATAAGCTGTTATCATTTTTTGCTGTTGGATTAGTTACTGTTTTCTGTCGTAATGGATTTTGTAAGAATGATAGGTTAATAGTATGAGTACTTATTGTTCGTATCTTGACTTTGAGTGCGAGCGACGTAAATATATTATCCTGTTCACGCGTATATGTATTGCATAATGTTTCAATTCGTAATGTTGCAATTCGTATGTTGACGTAACACCGACCGAGCATTTCGTTTCAATAATGGTGAACCGATAAACAGCAGAATAATTGTACCTGAAATAACATGTTAACTCATTGTGTAACAATAACGTACTGCATTATTGTTTTTTGAAATAATAATCGTTTTTAGCTATTATTATTTTATTCTTTGTAAATAAAATAAATCACATACAAAATTATAACGAAAATCGAACCAAAACTGATTCTATATAAAATACGTGTGTGTTTGTACGTGCATGTGCGTAAACTTTAAGTTTTGTATAGAAAAGTGCTGCTGTAAAACTACAATTGCATAATAGAACTATCTAAATCAAAACAACAAATTCTATCTAAGATTAATATTGTTTTAAATGAAAACATAAACAGCGTGTCGCGGTTTATATAACAGCTCTGTATATTGCCGCCATTTCACTGTTATATCTAGTTCAAGTCTAACTCGGTACGATGTAACAATTCACCAACAACTCTCATTATTTACTAGCCGTCCTTGATATATAGTACCCGCTTTTCATTTGGCACGTCGAAGGGAAGATAGATATAGTCGATTTAGTTCGGTTTCGTATAGCGTTATCTTTGTTCATCACAGCCAGTGTGATAAAGAGAACGTTATAAAAAACCGAAGCAAGCCGATCGTCTCACTCTTATCCTCGACGTGTTAAATGAAAAGCCGATTATTGTATACGGTTTTTTGTTCTCGATGTAATTAAATATTTTTGAAATATTTAAAATGTTATTCATAAAAATTAACTTAATCAACTGAATACTTTCTTTTCAACATATTATTAAAATAACAAAATACCATATTAGGGAAGAAGAATAATATTTTATGAAAAAGTTGATTTATTTGGATAAAACGGTTCGATATTAGTCTGATTCGATGCTATAGTCGGCCTTAATGTGTTAAAATGGGATATTGCTTTAGTAATATATTTATATACACTAAAAATAGAAAAATAAAGTAAATTTTCAAAAAAAAAAGTTTTAACCGACTTCAATATTAATCAGAAGCATACGAATAAGGCACTGAAAACCGGAAAATAAATAGTTTATCAAATTAACCAAATTAAATAAAACATATGATTATGTGTGCTACCAAGAGATGCATTGGAAGTCGGTGCCAACCGAAAATCATATCATCTACATGGTACCAAGGCACCGACTTATTAATATTGAAGTCGGTTAATACTTTTTTTTGAAAATTTACTTTTTTTTCTATTTTTAGTGTATATAAATATATTTTACTAAAACATGCGGGTCACCTGATGGTAAGCGATCACCGTCGCCCATGGACACAAGTGACACGAGAGGAATCACAAATGCGTTGCCGGCCCTTAAGAAAGGAGTAGGCTTGTTTCTTGAAAGTTGTATTACTTTGTCACGGATCCCATAATCAGAACCTGACCAAACTCACATCAAACTACCCTTGAAGAACATCCTTTACAATAAAAAAGGAATCATCGAAATCGGTTGGCATGATATTGAGTTATTCGTCTATTTGTCGTATACACACCAAATGCAAATTTAACACTTATACGGTTTTGCACTGGATGCCGTTGACAGAACTGGACCATAAAAAATGAGCACAAGGGACCACACGGGAAGCACTAGCTTTCAAATAAAAAAAGAATCATCAAAATCGGTTCAGCCAGTCCAAAGTTATGAGGTAACAAACATAAAAAAAAAAAAAAACATACAGTCGAATTGATAACCTCCTCCTTTTTTTGAAGTCGGTTAAAAAGTCAATTTTACAATACAACTGAATTTATTTTTGTGCAAAGTACTATACGTTTTAATTGTCAGAAATTACACAGTAGAGTATAGATATAATAAACTAAAGAAGTACTGTCTACTACTTCGTGCTTATCACGTGCACGTTTGCGATGATTCTTTTCTTAAAAATTTTCACGGGAACGAAGTCGCGAGTAACAGCTAATATTTGATATATTTTGTAAGATATATTATATATCCTCCATGCTTATAGTAATAATGACAATTGCTACCCAAAAATAGGCCTGTATTTTTATACAGTCCTCCATCCTATAAAAACCTTTGATAATATATTATTGCGTGCGTCCTCTGAACATATATTTTACCCAGACAATAGGGTTATACAATCATAAGTCTGGTGTCCCATTGTCATTTAATAGGCTTCATCAATTACTTTTGCTTTACTACGGCTTAAAATAATGCGCAATCCGTTATGTTCTCGACTTTGATTGATCACTGTTCGCGCCATTTGTGACTTTTCCAGAAGCTGAAATAAATGTATTAAATAAAATTCTACGCGTATTTTTTACCTTCGATTTCAATTTTTTTTTCAATCGGTTTAGTTATAAAAAACTCACAGCAGTCACAAGGACTGCCGATGAAAGTGAAACAATGAAATAACTGTATTATTTTCTGAATTTTTTTTAAATAATTTATAATGTGAATTACAATATTTAAATTTTAGAATTTCTTTATTGAAATTTTTAACACTAGCCTAGTTTTTATATCTATTGGGATTCCGAGTAATAATTATAGTCAGTAATTATATTATATTTTTATAGTCTGTTAATAAATCAAATGTATATTATAGCTGCATTTTTTTTATGCTATTGGTGGCAAACGATGGTAATGGTAAATGGTGATGGTAAGTGATCCCCGCCGCCCATAAACACCTGCGACACGAGAAGAATCACAGATGCGTTGCCGGCCATTAAGAAAGGATCAGGCTCGTTTCTGGAAAGATCGAAAATCATTATTACTAGGCATCGCTGGTATATACAAGCTGTAAAAACGTAATATGGCTGGTTATGCTTACTAACATGTCATGACGCGAAATTATACATTTATCCTCTGTCAAAAATACCGCTTATCCATTCTCATTTGAGCTATATAAATATTATTAAGGATTTTTGATATGAAAATTTCTTTAGCAGCATTGAGCGATTAAAAAATAATTATGGGAATAATCATGGGTTCGCGTCATCGGTGACCTGGATATATTGGGAAAGCGTCACCGATGGATTCGACATCCTCGTGACTAGAACGATCGATCTTTGTAATAATTTATATTCTAAATGATCGTTTAGTCAATGTAGATTTCATTTATTTTTAACGTCATAGCTCATTGTATAAAGTACCTAACGTGACAAAACATATACTAGAACGTAAACAAAGGAATAAACCTATAGTTTAAAAGGATTCATGTAAATTAGGTAAGTGGTTTCCAAATTACGGGCACATTAACGAACAAAAAGATAACTGAGAATTAAATTTTAATATGAGTTATGAAGTTTAATTAAACTCTATACTTATAAATCATTTTTCAGTTAATTACATGTATTATGAGTTTACGTCAAATTATATCAGTTAAATTGAGTAAACTTTCAACTTACATTTAGCTCTATTTTAAGATGATTTCGAAGAGTCATACAATTGAATCCCTTCCACTTGATAAGCGGTTCAGGCGCGCTGGCTTCCGGAGCTACAGTTTTGCGGTTAATTCTATCTGGGAACGAAACAAAAAGTTTACAACATTTTTACTTTACCGTTCTGTAAAACTGTGTAAAGTTCTTCTGAGCAATGTGTTTCCCTCCTTTCTATAAGATGGCTCATAAACGTAACGTGAAGAGATATTTACGCAAGTCGCCATGACAACAGGAACTGGTGATGGATAGTTTGTCTCTTGGTGGCCGACGTTATTATTGGATTGCTTTGTATTTACCAACAGACAGTGCTAAGTATCGTACTACTATAGAGAAACACGTACTTGTATATACACGTAATTAGAATTTGTTCGTTTTAAATAAATGTGAATTTTGATCGGTTTAATTGATAGCATGTTTAGATACATCGTCCATGGACGTAAGTTAAAATCCTTGTAACTGAACTTCAATTGAAGGAATACATGAAACATGAAACCATAGCATGGTGATAGGATTTCTTCCGGCTGGCTATTTATCGTTGTCGAGTTAAAAATTTTTCACCAAGCTCTTGTTGGTGTGTTTCAACGGCAGTACTTGACATCCAATCTCCTCTAGTTTTGGCGTTCACTAAAACACTAAAAAGTTTATAAAATATTTTAAAAAAAGCAGATGGCTTGTGTACTAAGTATTTAACTTATTCATCTGGCGTGTTAAATTTAACTGACAACCCGCTAACAGCGGTATCGTTTCCGATCCATTAGCTTTACTATCCCAAGCCGGCTGAAGTAGGTTTTAGTTTTGTCTTTCCATTCTAGATCCATTTTAACTTGTCTATATCTTAGACAGCACTCGTTAAATATAAGTGTAAATGTGTTGTTCAAAAGTCATTTACATAGATTCTCTGCATAGCTTTAAACACCAAAGATTATATTGTACGGCCGTCATAGAAACATTAAACTAAATTTACGTACTTACAACAAATAACAATGCACTTTTATTTCATGACTCGATTATGATATACTAGTAATCCCCGCGGTTTGGTGCGTGTTTGATACAGAGTATATATTCTCACGTCTTCGTTTTATTATTTATAAAACTATTATGTCTTCTATAAATACAATAAGAATGTAACGTATCTGCAGTTTATAGATTTTTGTTAAAAAAATTAGTACTCTCAGCCGCCTCTGCCTGGGATGGTAAGGATATCATTCCAGGGCTTACTGCCCTCTGCAGTGAGGACAAACGCAGCTTATTGACACAAGCCAATCTTTAGGTTTTAGCCATAAGTCATGGCTGCTCTTCACTTGGTGATATGTTCGGGCCGCCTTTTGCCAATAGATGCTGCGTAGATAGTCTGGGCATCAAGTTTCTGGTATTCATCTGTGACACAGAGGCACAGTTTTTGAGTTTTGAGGCCTCCAGAATGTAAGGCTAGGACATTCTTGAGTATATCCAGGTTTGTCTGCTTCCTTTTGTTAATTATTAGCCGTTATAGCGAAGTAGATGACAGTTTAGAATAAAAATCACTCAAAACATAGACGGTTTAGAAATCTAAGTCTTATAGAGACCTTTTATTTAGTTCGTACGAGATTCGTATATAAAAAGTTGCCTATAATTTCGAAGAACTCTAATAACACTTTGCCACGTTTTCACAGAAAATTGCTTTAATTATACTAAAGCATACTTAAAAGTAAATTTAATATTATACTTTAACGAAATATTGCCCGAAGAGCCCTTATTCGCGGGTAACTTTTTACTGATTATTTCTTGGATGGCGGATGAGAGTTTCTTTAGTTTAGAATGAATAATATCTTTATTATTACAGTCGTGTTATTAATTGTCATTATTTTACTTTTAATATTATATTTATTTGTTTTTGTTTCATATTTATCACTAGTTTTATTAATGCCCGCGACTCTATTCGCGTGGGAAAAAATACAAAAGTGTAAAATATCATCTGAATGTATTAAATCCATTTACTTATTTAATTTTCTCTCATACTTACGTCGCGTCGTTATTAAAACTACAATAAATTTGGATAGAGTGAGCCGATTTGATTGAAACCAAGATTTTAAGGTAGCTCGTGAATATGCCTTATTTATCATATTTTTGTTTTTTTTTTTTTTTTTTTTTTTATCGAGAACACAGTACTTTAGCAATGTTCGTGTTCATACAAACAGACAGACAGATATATTAAAAATGATTGATATGTATTTTATTACTTCGTCTTAGACACCTACAACAATTTTTTTTCACTAAAATTCCGACACGTTAAATTTACGGTTTTATTAGATGTATAAAAGATAAGGTTTAGTTATACTCCAGAGATAGATATAGGAATGTATATTTTGATTAATGAACTCAATATTTAACTGTTACATAATTTATTGTCAATGTTGATTATTTTTATTAAATATAAGTTTCTTTTATCTTGCATAGATGGCGCTTTTAATTATTTTGTTGACAGAAAACTGCAGGACCGATTACTATAAGTATCCCATAGATAGCGTCAAGTTTTAATTTTTAATTTCTTTTTCAACTCCAGTTTATTTTATGGTACACGTGTTCTGTTAATACATTTTCTACGTAGGTTACGTTCTTTCTATATAAAGTTTTTTTTGTAAACTCATTACCCCACAATACCAAATACTTAATTATAATTTTAATTCAAAAGTAATAACTGAGCAACATTAAGGTGTAGTTGGGTCAGTTAGTATGTATAATCATCTTTTCAGACTTTTTTTTTCGAACTGACTACGCTATTGACCTAGCATGGTCTTAACAGCTTCAACAGATTACCAAGGCGAGCGCTTAAGGCACTCAGCCAAACATTTTTTCTGACGAATATTGAGATCTTTCTGGTAATTTTAAATATCGTAATGTATTATTTAAACCAAATATAGGACATTTTATAGATCCGGTGTCCTAAAAATATCTTTTTGTAAAAGTATTTAATTATAATAGACCACTAGAAACAATAAAACACAGTAAAAAATTGAATATAAATTGTGGCATAATAGAAGTTTCACTCTTATTCTATAATGAACAACAATCTCTTATGAACTAAAGTTGAATCAATCAATAATACAGATTTAATTTTTACATATTCGTGGATATTAATTACATTTAATGAAATCTAGAGCCTTACTGTATGAATTATGTATTCTGGACATCCTGACAGGGTATTAAGGAGATATTTTTTCCTTCTAGATTAGCCATACTCAATCTACGGCTAGCGAGGCGCTTGCGGGTTTTTATAAATTGGCCACCCTTGGCTTATACTTTATTTTCAATTATTTTAAATTTCGTGCCTATCATAAAAACTATAAGTAGGCCGAGTAAATTATTGAGTTAATTAATTAGATCCCTGTTAATATCTAAATAGAAATATTTAGTTTGCAGCCCGTGACACCATGAATGAAGCGTGTTTGTGGCCTATTTAAAAAAAAGGTTGACTACCACTATCACTTTTAGGTGTCAATATTAAGCTTGTTGCTGAGCGGCTGAGTGCCATAAGCGCTTGCCATACTAGTCCAGTGAAACTGTGAAGATAAAATAAGCGAAAATATAAAATAAGTTCAAGAATAAGCCACAAACAATGCAATGGGTATTAGCTAAAACACGTTTATATGGTAAGCGAAATTTTTCAAATAGCTTGTTGGGGATAGCTACGTTTTATATTCAGTGGTCAAACTTCAGCCATAGACAGAAAAAAATCTAACTTTATTTATAACACTAAAGCTCATCAATAGTCACAAAATAAAAAAAAAATGAAGCAAAGCGAAAGAGAAACATAGGAGGAAGATGGTCTTAACCGTTTCCCCACTGCCTGTTTATATATAAGTATATTCCCCTTCACAAAAAACTGCAATACACTGTAAAATTGGATTACAGTCATCTATCTAGATTTAGCTTGCTACATAAAAACATATCAAGTGCTATAACTATAAAATGAAAATAGTAAAAATGGCTTTGAAAATATAAAATACGATACGAAATACATTTGTATCAGAATCTAAAATCCTACACGGAGAATAAAATTGTGCTATTGAGCGAATTACGGTGGCAATAGTGGAAGCGGTAGAACTCGGTGAAAAAGGAAATAGGATATATCAGCCAATACGAACTATTCTGGGCCGTTTGTAATTGAAACTTGCCAATCCGTGCCTTTAAACTGGAACTTTCGTTGAGCTATTCACATACAAAGATCTGGTAGTGGATTTTATATTCATAATCTTGTGTTATTTCTCTCTGTGGTGTTTTACGTAATATAGTTAGTTTATTGTGCATAAGTGAAGTGAATGGTAAATAATACCACAGATAATGAAGTTCTGAGATGCCACAAAACTCCCTGGAAAGTTCTAGCAAGGAATCCACCATCTTGTTAGAATATTGACTCACACGACGCAATATTGAAGTGATTGCACGACGCTTGCAATATTATTGAATACGCGGTAATGGTAGTAATAATTTGAAAGATTGATTGCTAAAAATAAAGTAAAAAAAATCTGACATTCATAAATGTACTTTTTACGACATATCTAAAAGGATTGATTAATATGTAAAGTTGATACTAGAAATGACTGGCAATAATTGATCTTTCGTATAATAGCTTCAGTTAAATTTTTAGATCTAATTTTCATTCATTCATGTAGTTGGTAGAGTCACGCTAAAGCTATCACCGGCTTCAGCATGAATGGGTCAACTTGTCCGGGGTAGTCCCTTTCACAGAAAACTGACATGAAGTAACAGTGCTTGTATTGTTGCGTTTCGTTCGGTCAGTAAGAGCACAGGAAGCCCACCTCTCCCCACTTTCTCCCTCTCCTCTTCCCCTTCTACCCCCTCTCTCCCTAAACACAGTCTAACAACGCACTTGCAACTCCTCTTGTGTTGCAAGTGTCTATGGAGGGTGGTGATCACTTACCATCAGGTGATCCACCTGTTCGTTTGCCGCCTATGATATAAAAAAAAGTTACCAAATTTTACAGATTCTTAATAGAATCAACCAGGCCAGCGGACTTGTCTCATCCTGAAAATAAAAAGAAAGCTTGTAATCAGATATCAGCGTTATCTACTGAATCCAATTATAAATCTAAACTATCCAGGGACACAAACACATAAGAAAATTTTTTATCAAAATCGTTTAATACCTTTAGAAGAAGTCTCGTGACAAGAAGAATTGTGTATGTAAAAATATAATTTTCTCCAAATATATTAATTACGCTGTACATGATAAGATTTTTTAAGACAGTATTTTAAATTCTAAATATTGTGGTTTATATTCTTTATTTAATACGAGTAGCTAGAAATGCTGTATTGTTAACAACTATGATAAATTGAATTAAATAGTAGCTATGAGTCGTAATTAAAAGAGCCTTCAGTTTTTCGGTAAATTTTAATGCCATATATACACTTAGGTTACTATAAGCAAAATCCGTACAAAACACGTCCGTTGCGTAGAGAGCCGGTCACGGGGCAAAGCTGCGCGGCATAGTATCTCACTTACATAGGCTTCCTCCCCTTCAACCTTAAAGCCCCTTGCTGCAACATACAGCTCGCTAGCCTACAGTATTGCTTTACTTTCGCTTACTTTCCTACCTACATTATCACTAGGCATTACAAGACAAAGTCCTTCACCACGTCTGTCTGTTTGTTTGTTATAAACTCAAAAACTACTGAATAGATTTTCATGCGATTTTCACCACTAGATAAAGTTATTCATGGGACAGGCTTAGGTCTATAATTTATCAAGGTTTTTTTATTATTATCGAACAGGACAACTTATATAATAATTATTCCATTCTAAAGAGTCCTAACAAAACGATAGATAGAATATAAGAATTCTTAATAGATAAATTAATAAATATAAAATCTGACTGGTAGTTTCAGAGGTTAGTGGGTACAAATAAATAATATCCTTTATTAATATTAATATAGATTGCACAAAGATATGAAGCATACTTTGAGATAACTTTTCAACTAGACTCATCAATTGCACATTAGATCACTAATAGCTCTCATGTCAAGAGAATAAGATAAATGAATTTTCTGAAAAGTATTTCAACTTTAAATAGAAGATGCCAGCAGAAATTGTTATTAATGAACTATAAGAAACTATCAAACATGACTCAAATATTGACGATTAATTAGAAAGAATTCGTATAATTTCCAATAAAATTGAAATTGAGATATAAATTAATAGATAGAAAATTAATTGCAACAGTAAATAATCATAGTGTTTTCAGCAATAATACCGCTCTTTAAAATAACTAGAACTGTAATTAAACGTGTAAATCAGTGGAATATCAATATGATGTTCGCAGGATCAAATTCGGGCACGTACCTACGAAATTTTTGGAATTTAGTAATTTAGATTGGTAACACTATCGGCTGACGGTGAAGGAGAATAGCATGATGAAATCTGGTCTTGAGCAATGTTACAGTACCACCTTATGTGGGAAAAAGCAGAACTGTAGATTTCTCTGAGTTTGGAATTAGGCAATACGTTGTGGACTAGGGCCATGGTGATTATGCCCATACCATCCTTCGGAAAGAGGCCTATGACCGTGCAATGGGTTTCTTATAGGTTGTTGATGATGACGATAAAATATAAATATATAAATAATAATGTTATTCGAATAATTACTTTATGCACGATTTAATGTTTACACGTATGCAACATACCAATCCAATCCTAGGAAGAACTTTAAACAACATTTTAACGAGTTCACAACTCAGTTTCCAGTTTTACTCGGAACAACGTTTGTAACATAGCCAAAGCGAAGTTAAACCAACAATAATTACTCAGTCCGTTCTATTTCTCCAACTTTTGCACTGAGTTACGACGATCATAATATAATCAAAATGTTTTAGTGCGATGTAAATCTCAGATTAACTTAGTTAGCTTCCACATCTTAAAAGCTAAATTGATTTTGTATTTATGAATATTATAACTACTATCTATAACAAACCGCGGAGTACTGTATTTTGTATTATATTTAATAAAGGAGCTCTATTTTCTTTTGAACTTTGTTTAATATGGATTAATTTTGAGATATGTTTGTAGCGTCGGGCGAGAAACGCTGTATCAGCATTCTCAGGCGTGAATTTAAGTTAGCGCACAATGCGAATTATTGTAATTCTAATTTCTATCGACACCCTTTTTAATTTATTTTCAACCGACTTCGAAAAAGGAGGAGGTTCTATGTTCGGTTGAATGTTTTTTTTTATGTATGTTAATCGACATCTCCGTCAGTTGTGAACCGATTTTAATAATTCTTTTTTTGTTTGATTCGGCTATACTCCAAGGTGGTCCCATATAAATTTGAATAAAATATTCAACTCCTAAGGGGGTTAAATAACGTTTATTTGATTTTCACCCAGTTCGTGTCTACGTATTTTCGTGTACTTGAAACCGATTTCAACAATTTTATCTGAAATTTGATAACTGGGAATGGTGTTCTTGAAATTAAAAAAAAATCCAACCATAAGGGTTGAAAATAAAGGGATGAATAAAGCTTATATGAATAAATGAACTTCCCCATAAGCTAATTTTATTTGTTACATCTTGTAAATTATATCATTACTATTTAAATTCTATGGATAAGTGTGGTTGTTCGGGATGGCACTCAGATAGGACTTTGAAAAGTATTATATTTAATAATTTAGGCCTCGTCACCACGAATGAGTACAGTCATTTCGGAGACTGCTTTTGACAAACAACAGAAGTGTAATTTTATATATGCGTACATTTAGTAATAATAGAATTACAATGTGAAAATTAAAAGACAACTCACTATTGATCGAGGTACACATAGATTTTATGAAACAATAGAGCTATTTTCACGGACAATCTAGTCGTGGTAATGGGCTAGTAACATTAGAGATTTAAGTTGGTGTAAGTATCTACTTAGTCTATTAACGCGCGTACTTAAAGACATTCTTGGGTAAAGATACAGTAATTTCGCATTTGATAAAGGTCAATGAATTGTTGGAGAGTGTAACTAAAATATTGTTAACAAATGACAATCCACAGATACGATAAACGAAAACGCTTAATATTGAACATGCAATTACAATACAGATATTTATTTCAAAAGTGGAAATGTATAATGATGTTGTTAGAATATTCCCAAATGATAACCGTTGAATTCCAGCACAGTTAGGTTCTACGATAGAGCATATAATTTACCTTAAAACATAATTATAATCCATAGCATTCATAATTTACACTCGATTGCAAATTTGCCTCACAATACCAGTGGTGTTATCTGATTAAACTTTCCGTCCGTTTCTTTTATAGGCAATAGTAGTTAAGCAACAATTTAGGTACAGCAGAACGCACATGGTCAACAGTACGGACACTGTCAATAATATGGATACAACAATCACCGACATACCAGTGTAGCTATTTAATTTTTTTGCTTTATTTCATGTATATGTTTTGTGGAACGGACTAACTCAATTAAATTCATTCTAATATAAAAACGAATTAAAAGCGGGTTACTTGAAATCACAAATATTCGAACTAATCCGTCTAGTGTGTTTAAGATACTATGCATAATATTACGTATTAGAATAAAGAAAATAATGAAAGCAATCAAGATTTGGTCTCGGCAGTGGGAAGGTAACCGCCTCTTTTTAGGACTACGTCAACTACCTGTTTTAATCAGGTATTAACTTACTGAAAACCTCT
>JACEII010000031.1:956170-989035 GCA_014332785.1 Antheraea mylitta
AATACACACGTCCAATTAATATACATACAGTCTAAACTTAATATGCACGACTCAAAATTATACATATAGTCTGAACTTAATCTTTACGTCTAAACAACACACAAAAAACGATGGCATATTGTGAGATTAAAATTACAGTGCACGTTTCGAATCGTGTATAGAACTTACAAGAAAACTAAATATTAAGCAATGACAAAGAAGATTATATATTTTAAACCATATTCTTTATGTTTAACTAACTGGTAGCCGCGACTTTACTTCGGTAGAAAAAAAATCATGGGAAATATTTGTTCTTAATTAATTAATTTGCAGGCTTGTTTTATTGTACTGGTATTTTGTTTAGTTTTATGACAACTGCTTACTTAGTCTTTATGGTTAAAAATTGTATATTAAATACTTAACGTTCATTTTTTTATCAGCCTTTAGAACTCTCATCAAAATTTTGTAAAAACTTTGTTACTTTTTTTTACATTATTCAAAATATATAAGTAAAGTTTATTGATTCTAGAATAGATACGGTACAGTGGTACCTGTCGTTGAGAGATACTTTGGTTGAACAGGATGCAACGCTAAACCTAGAATGGGAGTCAGCTGCCTGTCAAGTATGGCTGCCGGAACACACTCATACGGGCTTAGTGAAAGACTCTCAACTTGTGAACGTGCACGCGAAAACTGTAAAGTGCTACACAATACTACGATTCCATTATGATATTCCCATTTATAGAGAGTAGTTGAAGGATTTAAGCGCGCAACATAATTACTTATTTCGCAAAAGCAACAACATGCCAGAAATTATTACGAAAATGGCTAATATAATAATGGGAAGTATGTAAGTAGTACTAATATCTACCTATAAATAAGTTTGTATATATTATATTGTACATATTCACATTTTAGTTTTGGGCGATCAGCGTTCGTTAATACCACATAGCATATCTCACAATTATTTGAGGTGCCAGTACGTTTTCAACGATTTACAATTATAAAATAATAAGATTATGATATTTTCAAGGTGAAGCTAAGAGAGACAAGCAAGTTCTAATAATTTTTTTTTTGTGCAAAATCCCGATATTTCTTAGAATTCAAAGACATGGTTAAACTTAGAAATCAAAACCTTATTTAAATACAAAAAATGATCCAAATCGTTAGAGCTGTTTTCGAGTTACACGAAATAAATTTATATCCGTACCCGCGGGCTCAGCAGATATTGCCCTGTCTTGAAATAATAAAAAAAATACCAGGATTTTTGTATTCAGATCACAGCACTACCTACATGCTTTAATTGTAAACTTAAATTATTTTTGAATGCACTAAACACATACAAATGTATCGAAATCAGTGCAGCCGTTTAAGAGGAATCCAATCACATACATACGTACAGAAGTATTATATATATAAATGTATATTACTATACAAGGATTAATCATTTAAGTTGCAAAATATACTTGTTATTTAATCACACAATTTCTGATTCCATTTGAAAGTAGAGATTCATCTATTTCTTTTATCGCTTTACGCATCAAAAACGAACAAAGTGTGTTTGTATATATTTAATTGATGTATTAATTAAATTTACCGTAGATATATTTGTGTAAAAAATTGAAAACAATAAAAAATAGTCTTTCAAATGTAACTGAATAATGTATATTCCTATATATTTTGCAGCTAGCTGTGTCTGCGATTTCGTCCGCCTGGAACCGAATGTAAAAATCAATAATTAATAAAATACTTGAATATATTAAGTCCATTTACTTATGTATTTTTGTCCCGTAAGTCACAACGTCATTAAAATTACAATATCTTTTGATAGAGTAAACCGATTTTAATGAAACCAAAACTAAATGTTACTCGAAGATATTCCTTATGAGTTTCTTGGTGAGGTTTTATCGTGAACGAAGTATTTTAGCAGTGATGCGTGTTTGAACAAACAAACAGATAGACATCGCTAAAAATGATTGTGATTATTTGTTCCAAGACACGTGCAACAATTTTTTTTTCATAAAAAATCTAAAAAGATAGGTTAGATTTACGTTCTTATTATATCTGTAGACATAGACGTATAGTTTCAATGTATTCGAGTGCGCTAAAAGCTTTTATATGGGAAAATAATACTCCTACTTGATAATAAAGTGGAATAAATTGAAGCTCCGTACAGAATAGAGAGATATAGTGTTGAGAGAATTGCCTTCGGCACATAAACATGGGCAATAAAATTGGTCGAACTAAATACACGCCATTAGCTCGACGAGTAAATATAATCTTCGTAAGAACAGAGTTACTTGGTCAATGATGAATAATCATCATTTAGTATTTATTACTTCAATATAAAGGTACTATATATCTATTATCATTGGAATGAAATAGATTCACTCATATCTACAAATTACAATACGATGCATTGCTGCATACATACTGCATTAAAAGGTCAAAGCTCTATGTAATAAATGTTGTAGGTGGTAGAGTCACGTTGAAACTATTATTGGTTTCAGCATGAATGGCGGCTCGCCCGGGGTAGTACCATCCTCTCACAGAAAACCGACGTGAAGTAACAGTGCTTGCATTGTTGCATTTCGTTCGGTCAGTGAGAGCGCCGGAGGCCCATCTCCCATCCCCTACTCCTCTGCCCTTAACCTTTCCCGCAAACAAAGGCTGGTAACGCACTTGCGACTCCACTGGTGTTGCAAGTATCTATGGACGGCGGTAATCACTTAACATCAGGCCTATTTGATTGCTAACTATGTAAAAAAAAAAGTTAACACGTTTCGTGCTCAGCCATTATTGCCTGACATGTCCTTCATTCAGGCCGTTTGATATTTTGACAAAATACCTATTGACCTGACGGGCCATCACAGCTTGACCAACCTACATCACGTAATTTCATATAATATAACGTTACATCATACAGAACATGACATAAGTCACTCTTTCGTTTCTAATAGTTATCAAATCGTGTACCACCGGTGGTACACGTGACCTAAAGATCGTGTTTACCGTGTACCACCGGTGGTACACGTGGCCTAAAGATCGTGTTTAACGTGTACCACCGGTGGTACGCGTGGCTTAAATATCAAATTTAATAAAATAAAATATATACACATATAACATAAAAAACCACTATTGGTACACGTAGTTTGGTACGCCTAAAGAATAAATTGCAATAATAAGCGAAATTCATTTCGTTACATCAATTTATGTACACATATTATTTATGATAGCCATTCGTCGTATGTTTATTGACTTCATGTGTATCTCGTTCGCATAAAATATACGAAAACACGGTTGTTTAGGGTTCCGTTCCCTAAAAAGAAAATCCATACTCAAACTTATGCTACCCCTCCGCACCATCACTTAGACTGTATCTTAATTATGGCTTTTTTATACATGTAACGGGCAAATTCAATATACTGATAACAGTAATTATATTAGAACTAAAATTATATAGAGAATAAAATATAAATCGACAAATAAAAAGGTTCTAAAGATATACAGCCTCACTATAAAATATTAGTGACACATATGTAATAGAAAGTGAAAAAAACAAGAACTGTAAGAAACATTACTAACTTATACATTCAATATTATTTATATTTGATTTTGAATATAAATAAAATAATGTAGTTTTGATATCACATAACATAAAAACCGAAATGTTCACGTCATAAAGTTCAGAGAAATCCGTGTCTTTATTACTATTTTAAATAGCGTGACTTGAGTAAACTCGGATTACACTGTAAAATGTTATAGCTATGTTTTAAAATGATTTGATTAAAAATGTTGAAGTAAAGAAGCTTACCTCAAGCAGTTTCAAATAGAACTGGCACGAATATAAAAACTTATGAAGAGTATTCGATCAACGAATGAAATTAATAAATAAATTATGATCAAATGTTTGCCGGCTGATATCGCGGTTGGTATGCTTCCTTATTGAGTTTCCAACCTATTCTAACCTAGCCTACTACAATTGGGCCGCGAATTACATTACCGACATATGCCTGTTTATAAAAGATTTCTTAAACAATTGGTGATGGTCTATATACGCTAATGAAACTAACCACGCACTGATTTAGATACTTATGGTAACATATACAAGAGCGAAAAGAAAGAGAATGAGTTAATTGAAAATATATATGAAATTTTTGATTTCAATTAATTTTTTGTTAAATATAAGTAAATATCAAACTATTCTATTATTATTATTTATAATTATGTAGTATAA
The DNA here is from genome assembly GCA_014332785.1 of Antheraea mylitta. Classification (NCBI taxonomy): domain Eukaryota; kingdom Metazoa; phylum Arthropoda; class Insecta; order Lepidoptera; family Saturniidae; genus Antheraea; species Antheraea mylitta. The sequence goes on from JACEII010000031.1 coordinate 960,387, forward strand.
AATAATTGTAATAAACTAGATGGCAACCTCCATGAAAATTATTTAGATTAGATCCATTACATGATTAGATGTAATAATGTTCATGATAACCAGTCAAACGACATCGAGTCTTACATATAATATGGACATAATAGAATAAATGAGTTTTTTACAATGAATAAATGATTAATACTCATTACTGTTCGTAACAAATCCAACCGTGATAACTAAATTCTATCCTGAGATACAATTTACTAACAAATATAATAGAAATCTGTGATTGGTAAATCTATCTCAGCTGCTTGCTTTTGGGCATCGCGTCATGTTTGGACGTGTCGATTGAACCGTGTGTCAAATTACTTAATCTAAAATTAATTGTAGTGTGATATTTACCAATTACTAGTTTGAAAATGCAGATGTTTTTTTTTTAATATTTTATTTTGGCAACCAGTCTTCTAGATTATTACTGTCACTGTCGAGTTGGTAATTTATATTACAAGTTTGTTGTGATATTTTGTTCTGAGAAGATGGTAGCCATTTTTATAAGCTCTTTGCAGGGAGTTTTGATTGCATCAAAACTCATGCTCCGTGGTATTATTTTACATCCACTACACTTGAACTATACTGCGTAAATGGCACCAACGTTACAAAATATAGAGTCAAATAACACAAAATGATGAATAAAATATAAAACTTACTACATAAAACTCCACAGTTATTTTTAGTAAATAAATGTAGTGTTTTGTTTCATATAATACCTTAGCATAGCATTCATTTCATTTCATATAGCGTACGTAGTGGAAATTCTGCATATTTCCTAAATATTTTGCTTCATCGACGACAAATGGTACGTGACCTCACATAAGCGGATGTTTTCCTATGCACGGTGATACGGCTTTCATCTGATATATCTATCTACCGACACCTATTTCATTGCTGTTTTGCAAAACAATCCATGTTTACTTTTTCACCGCGTGAATTATTAGGATTCGAGAATGATCGATGAGTAACCACGCGCTTTTTTAGGTTATTTCTTTTTCTTCGATTGTCTATGCAGTAAAATATGCCAGGGATGATAAAGTGCTATGTAATTAAAGGAAATTTCGCCTTCGTCGCGTTTTAAAAATTGTCAATATCAATACCAGTAATATTGAACCTAGCCTAATGAATATATATATATATATATATGGACGAATCAAAAAATGTTATCAGACCTTTTTTGTAGAGCGTTCAATTCTCTATAAAGATTGAAACAGCGATTTATAAGTCAATCAGTCGTTTGAACGGTACGAAAATCAGAAGAAGCAAAAAAAAAATTCCCATGTTATTCTTATGGGAATTAAAAAAATGCGATGAGGATAATCTTAATATTAATATTAATATTAAGAGCTCATCTTTTCACAATAATTTTTTTACACCCAAACGAAACTTATGAGCCTGTTTGGAAAAAAAAAAGATTATTTTTTGGATCACAACGGATTTTGATATCATTCTCACTATAGATTATGAAATTTGAGATTGAGATGTTTATATGTATACAATCATATATTCAAATAAATTAGGAAAATCAGATTTATTTAGATATATCATATTTAAAATTATTAAAATTTAGGAGTCCAGTGAAATTTTTCAGTACGCGAAATATGTAATTCTCTTATTCTCAATTTGAGTTCAAATAAATACATATAAGTAAAATAGAAATGTATGTTATGTGATCTAATATCTGAAATAGTTGAGACAATTCTGATTAGACTATTACTGGATTAAGAAGAAGACTGTTAACAGTTACATATAGGATAGGTTAAGCTACGCTTTTCCATAAAATCGAAACAGTAAAGACAAAAAAGTGAAAAAAAAAAATGATTGTAGGGTTTAAGTCCTATGTATTATAAAAGAGACAGGGAACAATTAATACATAGAAAATACTTATATTGTAACAAAACAACAAAATTATTACGATACAAATAAAATTTGACAAGTTAATACTTTAAATAAATCCTTCTCTGGTAACTAACTTACATCTTGCTGAGAGTTTATATGAATAACTCAAGAGTTATTCTTAAGAAACTTAATTACTAGAACTTAGTCTTCATAATTTCTTTTCTTCCTTTATCTTTAAATACAAATGACTAAGAATATGGATGAGACAGATATTTTCTAACCGTAAGTTAGAACAAACAGTATAGAGTAAACAATATAGAGTATATTGGCAGGTATCCAAAAAAATACGCCAAACCGTGTCTTCTTATTGAACAAGACAACAAAACTTTATCCAAGGTAGCGCGTTTCATAGTACGGATACGATACGAAATTTAATTTACGTAAACGCTACTAGCGAAAATCACGGTACGCTCACATAATTCACTTTCGTTCCACGGTGACAAACTAGACTACATTATAAGGATGCTTTTAGTTTATTGAGTGCAACAACATTTTGTAAGCTACGCGGTATTAAATAAATGAAGTGACGCTAGTATTTTTTAATAGTGTTAAGTTTTATAACAAAGTTATGAAGTTAAACAAAGAGTTCAAGCGACACGTCAAGCGGGTTTTAATGTCTAAAGGCTGTTATAGGGCGTCTCAATAAGTGAACAATGGTAATGTTTAGAAATGACGCCCCACTCTGTGTAACCACCAAAAACGAATGTCTATCTATGTTTGTAACAATATGTACCGTGAAAAAATAAACCAGATCAAGTTTTTTATCGGTTCTTGATGATTACTGGGTTGTTTTCCAAATCGGTGGTAGCTTTGAGGTTCATAAGCGCCTTCTCAGGTCTTAAGCTGAATAAAGCAATTTTGATTTTGCTAGGATTGAGCATTCAGAATTTTCAAATTTAGCTACTTATTTAAAATAAATGATAATTTGAAATCAAATAAAATTATTTGAGCAATTCAGCAGACACTTACAAACGAGTCTTGAATTTAGCGTATAAAAGCTATATGCTTAATTTTGAAATGACTACCATACAAGTGTTAGCATTTCCATGAAACTAATTTTCCTACCACAGTTGCTCTTGATTTTTATCTTTCCGTTTTCAGTATTCCCCTACTCTACTCTATAATATTATCCCATCTATCTTTGTGTATACATACTCCTCTACTATATAAAGTATACATACGATAGACCATAACTAAAGTCTCCAGTAAAAGAAATTTCCTCTAAATCCTGTTATCTAGCTATACCACATTCAAGTTGAAAATTTATCTACAAGTATCTACCAGGTGAATGTTTAAACAGTTGCTATATTTAGAGAGGACACTTTGCACTCAATTCTCGTTCTAAATTAATTTAAAATATAGGTTCTTGATATTTAACCTAGTTATCTAGATACACAAAAAAATTGTACTTAATTCTCTAAGCGTTTATGTTAAAGTACAATGTCAGTGACTGTCAGGTGAAGTGAAAGTGAAGCCAACCAACTAAACAGGATAATTTTTGGGGTTTGCAAAAACAAAAGGGCTTATTGTCCGTTTTATCATCGATAGATATTAACTCCGGGTCGCCGCTCGCTAGTTTTATCTCCAGTTATTCAACCTTTAAGTATTTATCCAATAGGTTTTATTTAAGTAATTATCCATACTTTTCTAATTCTGAAAACAAACTTTACCTAAGGTTCTCATTATTGTCTATTAGCATTCGTCTTGATATCATTATTTTATGTGTTAAATGTGACAATGAAGTGTCATATTCTAGAAAACTGCGAGTGTATAACCTTCCACCTGGTATAACTGTGTTTCGACAGCTGCACTTAAGACCGAGTCTTCACTCTAACTTCAGTGTGTTATCGTCATAGACCACGTCGTCATTTCATATCAGAAGAGATTGGAGTCAAATGTTGAAACCTATAAATCCTCGATTTGTATGCTACTGGTGCTACTTTCATACTCTTTTAGATATACTCATTCCTAATCTTACCTATTTTAATTATATTACATATGAATATTTTTTATAGTACCTCTGTGACTTTATAAAAACTTTATACAAATACCTACATAAGCAAAAGTAACAATAACTTAGCTTAATTTTATACAGTTCCCTAGTAATTTTAGAAATAAGTTCAATCAACAAGGAATGATGTAAACCAACTTGGAATAAACCAGAAGTATTGAGCTCTGATCTTATTATATCTTAGCTTCGAACACAGTTTACTAGAATGTGATACACATAATCACAAATCTGTCTGGAGTAAAATTCATATCTTTGATAGGTACCGAAACCATACGTAACCTGTTATGTATGTTTTTATTTACATTTAAATATTAATGTTAGCGTTAATACATTATATAAAGAACAAGACGTTGTACAAATTCAGTGTCCAAATGTGATCAAAGTTTTCGTAAGAAAGAATTCAATTAAGAACACTTTCTATAGTATATCGAAGCTTGTACTGTCTGGTACTAAAATTACTAAGCTACTGTCACTGACTTTAGGCATTTAGACTAAGTGGTTGAATTTACAAAAAGGTCTTTAAACGTGGGCCATTAATTGTATAGAATAATTTTAATATAAAATTCGAAATAGAACTAACCTCTAAACATTATTCCCCACAAAAACTTTAACGTCTCTTTTCAACAATATTGAAGTAAAATTTCATGATATGACTTTTTACAATGTACAATCAAAACTCATCCCAAATTTTACATTTCTGTCCATAGCAAATTGTGTTACCAGATTATGAATCGCCAAGGCTGATGGAACTAGGAGGATCTATATATATTAGCTAGGAAAGTTAATTAAGCCACATTTTATTGCTGGTTTTGCTCATTTGTTTTTATCTAATTCAAAACATTGGTAATATTCTCTTTACAAGCATGTCTTAATAAAAATAGTACATTTGAATCATAACAGACTCTATAATTATATATCTCCTTGAAATAATTCTCATTCCTCAGCAAGCAAATACCTTACCGAGATATGCATACTGTAACACATTCTTGGCATGTATTTTAGACAGAGGTTTGGCCGAAACCCTGTCATATTATAGTAGTATACCGATACTAATACTAGGGATGTGCATTTGTATCTTTAATTCTCAAATGAGGTCGCATACTTCGCTGTTATTAACCACACTTATATAAATTTATTATTTTTATAAACATCAATTATTTGTCTATTATTTCTAATGCCATAAATAATTCGGACAAGTTAGGTAGTACCGCTATTTGTCTATTACCGAAGTTAGTAGATTTGAACAAAGCAGTTACCAATTTTTTTTTTAATTCGAGTACATTTACTAACTGAATTTGGTAACACTAACGACTAATAATAAAGAGAAACCTTACGAGGGGTCCTGAACATAAGGAATATTCTCATAGTATCACTCTATGTGGAACATAATAGATCTGTTTAAGTATGGAAGCGCAAATACGTCGTAATATAACTTCACGATTCTTATATACTGTAGTCCGGTGAAGCTGTTAAGACCTTGCTAAGTCAATAGCGTAGTCAGATCGAAAAAAAATACACTGCAGCTGTTATCTTTATTATTTATTTCCTGATTATGATATCAATACGACCTAGACTATTTGATTCACTTTACCTTTGAATCGATATTTATAACTAGCTTCTGCGCACAATTTCGACCGCGTGGAACAGTTACTTTCGAAGTTTTGGAGTGGAATGTTAACACGCAGCGGAAACTCTTAAATGGATAGAACACCTCAATTTTGAAACATTCATTGGTGCTCCTATTGATCTTAGCGTGATGATATATAAACTACAGCCTATATTTATAAAAGAATTTTTCAAATCGGACCAGTAGTACCTGAGATTAGCGCGTTCAATCAAACAAACAAACTCTCCATTAGTATAGATATAATAATGAAATCCGTAAAAAGTAATTATACGCTGTATAAAATATTAAAGATTTCAGAATAATATTGCTTAAAATGAAATATTATTTCGCATGTTTCAATCCCGGATTCGCATAATATTCACGAGGTCGGAGATTGTAAAGTCAAACGCCTTAGGACGAAGTTAACTTCGCCGCATCTTAGTAATTCCGCAACAGCTTCCGCAGTATCAGATTCCGTTGTAAAGTTTTAACGAGGGATTTTGCCAATTTCACCTAACCTTGAACAGTTAACTCGTACTTGCACTTGCAAAATCATAACCTATTATAAAACAAAGCCCTCTGCCATATCAACTCAAAAACTACTGATCGGATTTACATGCGGTTTTTACCACTAGATATAGTAATTAATAAGGAAGTTTTAGGTCTATAATTTGTCAATTTTTTTATTACCAGGGCCGGACCCTCTAGTTTCATATAAATAATATTATAAAGGTTTGATATTATATGCACATCACTCAATAAATATTGAATAGACTTGGCTTTTATGTTTTAATTTTTAGACACACTTAATGTAAAAATAATATTATCGTGACAGCTTAATCTTCTTATATATAAATTTCTTCTGTCTGTGTGCATGTCACTGAACTCCTCCTAAACGGTTGGTCCGATTTTGATGAAATGTTTATGTGCATGGTCCATTGGATCCGAGAATGGTTTAGATTAAGAATTGAACCCGGTAGGTGGCTCTGCGGTTGGCTTTTACGATTTTTTTAATTTTCAAAGCAGGACAACATCCGCGGGGACCGCTAGTTTAATATAGAAGTGTAAGATATTAAAAAAAACAATTTCTATAACCAATACGGATTCGGCGATGTGTCTCTTCTCGTTATGGAAAAGTAGGGCAAATAGTGTGATACGTATGTTTTCTCGGTTCGGAAAACAACCCAGTCATCGAGAAGAACCGGCAAGAAACTCAATCGGTTCATCTTTTTGACATATATATCAACAATATACAACCGTCTTTACTGGATCCATGGCACAGAGGAGTAAATTCCAGACATCATCATCGTTCACATACTGTTCCACTGTATAATAGCCTTTTGACAGCAAAGCCCGCTTGACATGGTGTTTAAACCTTTTTTTTTAACCTGGGGAAATCCTACGTGGGTCACGCCTCCCACTGTCGGGGGACAGCAAGAGGGTTATGCCGGACTCCTACAGGCTAAAACCCCTGGGCAGCTAGGCGCATGATTTGACCAGGGTTGCGGGTGCGCGACAAGCATACTTCCACTAACCCTGGTCACGCGCTTGGGTCTACCCGAAGATGTTGATACGGGGACCCTCACCTCTGAGAAATGTTGTGTTTCTCTCCCTTGCTTCATTCAGAAACAGTGGCTTGCCGTGCTCCTCCATCACGGGACCTCCAATACATGGCAACAGGTGCCCCCGCACCTGCCACCTGAAGATTAATTAGGGAGGCATGCGGAGAAAGAGACTTCCACCACGCCTCCTATCTCGACCGATTCTCCTACGGCGAGGAGCAGGAGCGTCGGCCGATCTCTCCCTCTCACGTTCGGCGTCCTCTTTTTTGGTCATGACGCACTCACAAAAAGTGAGAACGGTATTCCATGCCCTATCCCGATCAACCATAGCTCGGACCAAAGCCGGTAACGACAGATCATCACCTACAACAGCCACTAGGGCACGACGTTCTGCTTCCCACGCGGGGCATTCTTCCAGCGTGTGCTGGGCTGAATCTATATGGCTTGCGCAATGGTGGTATTCAGGCGTTAGCTCTCTTCTCGCGATCTGGTGCAGATACTTACCAAAACAGCCGTGACCGGTCAATATCTGCACCAATCGGAAAGTGAGCGAACCATAACGTCGTCATGGTGTTTAAACCTACATCAATTCCGTAATATGCCTTGGAACTTTTTTGTAAAATCCAACACTATTGTCTAAAAAACAATTACTAGTTTTATTGAGTCTGGAACATGAGCCGGCCAGTGTACTTTAGTTTCTACTATTTAGATCAGCTTTTCAAAGTTTCAACGACATACATTGAACGGCAAGAATGTAATGGAATTAGAGAGTGAAAATAAAAAAAAGTGAGAGCCGTCACAGGACGCCTGGAAAATGCGAAACATCGAAATTTGAAACATAGTAAACGACACTGTATAGGTATGCAAGCTCAGTCAGCAAGAGAGATTGTGCGGCATCGCGTCGCCACGTCTCACGCACTCGCCACACCAATAATTAGGTTTTCCCGCACCTATAGATGCTTCACATCAGTAAATCTAATGAAATTAAAATAAGGACGCGTCTTGCCTTATTAGAAACATCTTTTACATATCATAGACAAATGAACAGGTGGAACTAGCCAACAGAACTAGAAATAGATATTAGAAACTCCAGGGAAGCCCCAAATGCGTAGCCGGCCTTTTAGTGTACACGCGTTTCTTGAAGGCCTGTTCCTCGTAATCATTTGGAAACACCGCCACTGGGAGTCGATTCCACAATTCACACTACGAGGTAGAAATGCCATATTATGCAAGCAATCCAAAACTTTCCAAAACGTTCAACTTATTATGAATATGCACCCATCTAATTACCCATTCCACGTTTACTTAATAAACTTACATATAAATAAATTGACGAATTTAGCACGAAGTTTCGGTTCTGAATGAGAATGTCCCTGTTTCGAGATTCCGAGGCGGCTGTGATTTCGAACTTTATCTGTTTGTTTATTCTTAACATTTCCTGCCGGCAAAGTTATGCACTGTTACTTGGTGTAACTTTAACGTCTTGGTGTAAAAGCAGGCGTAGAATTCCGAGACGGATAATTAAGCCAATAGTTTTCAACTGTTGGGCGAAAGCTTTTTCTTGTGGGAAAACTTAGTCTGAGTCACCACGTCACCATTTAACTTATTGGCGATATCGTTCGTTAAGCTGTCTATACTTCCTAAGACTTGAATACAGTTTAATAAAAATGCAGCTATAATGAAACCAGGGCATTTAATAGAACGAGGTTTGTTATATGGGGGTTAGGTTGGACTTTGACTCGTTTTAATAAGGTAAGAAAATTTGTGTATAACACTAACCAATGCGTAGATACTCATTTGCTTACCCTGTTAAAAATAATTATTACTGCCTTACGAAGAACGTAACGTATCTGAACCTGCCGAGACATTAATTATTGTGCAATTAAGTGGAAATAATTGATAGGATACATTATGCAAAGGTAACAAATAAAAAAAATCATCAAGTAGAGATCAACAATACTTTCTATGTATATTCTGTAATGATAAAAAGTGTATTCTAAACAGGTTTTTGATAAATATGTTGCACTACTAGGTCTCTTATAGGCAGTTCTAGGGTATTTAGAAAAAATCGTTAAATTCGTTATATTGAAGTTCATTATATTATACCAACTGTATAATTCTGTAAGAGGTAGAGTTACGCTGAAGCTATTACTAGTTTCAACATGAATGGGTCGGTTCGGCCGGGGCAGTACTCAGCGAAAACCTACGTGAAGTAACATTGCTTGCATTGTTGCGTTTCGTTCACGTCGGTTTTTTATGAGAGGCTGGTGCTACCCTGCACGAGCAGACCCATCCATGCTGAAACCAATAATAGCTTCAGCGTGGATTTACCATCTAAACTTGCTGTGTTTGCAAATTAACCGTTAATTCTTTGGTTTTTATTTTTGTCTCTTCTTTCTTCTTTTTTTCCTCTTCTGTTCAGCAGACTCTTGGTTCGCATCTTTTTTTATTGTATATGTTAAAAATCGTATCTGTGAGCGACTATTGGGTGTTTTTTATTTATTATTATTTTATATATCTATTTTTAATGATGTTATTGCCTTTATGGCGATTTCATTTTGGTTTTTTATTTTTAAACCTTAGCCACTTCTATTTCCCTTTCACTGCACCACATACCGATCTGTCTAAGACAGTCCTAACCTAAGTTCACCAATTTCTTCTATTGTATCTATATTGACATCATTTTCATTACATTTCTCTACACGTGTGGCCAAAATCTTGTGGTAAATATAAGTTGGGACACGCTATGAATTATTACCGTCCCAGTGTGATATAGTGAGAAGGTTCGCGAGGCCTTCTCTACGACAACTGACGTAAATATAAAAAAAAGCTAAACAAAGGCTTTTTCTTTATTATATTCTTCCTATATTTCTCCTATAATATTATTTTCATGTGTGGCTTTATATTTAATAAAAAAATGTTTGTGTAGATCATACGCAGTAGAAAGAAAGCTTAGTATATTGAGTGATTTTTAAAAGAATCAGATTAATACACTATGGACGTGGTAAATATTACTTTTGGGATTATTTTCTAATATTTTAATATACATTAGTGATGTAAATAATACACAGATGCCCGGTTTCTGAGATACACGGTTAAACTACCAATAGTTATTGACACCACAAAGTTGTAAATTATCAAATGACCCGCTGACTTTTACTGACATATTGTGTGTTCAGAAACGTAATTTGATAAGTTATCGAACCGATAACGCTATTGAACAGATAAACTAAAATTAAGTATCTCGGAAACTAGGCATTAATAATTATTAAAGTTCGTGACAGTCACTAAGATTAAACAGAAAACCCCCTCGGCAGCGGCTCAAGCCTAGGTCCGTTCCCTCGGCGTGGAGCCCTTGAGTACGCTGCTTACGCGATACAGTTACATAAAATCTTACAACACTGGAACAACATTACACATATCACATCCACACACATGCACGCACATACGCTTAGACATGAAAGTGGAAGGGTTTTATTTTTTTCCCTTATCGAGCTGAAATAGTTTAGAAAAATTATCCGACACAAAATACATATAAGAGTTGTCGAAGTATCTATGCTTGGTACACATATGTTTCAATAACTTATATAGGTATGAATAGGTAGCTTAGTTTAGGTTAGCTCAGATAGGTCATGAATTTATGGCCTCCTTCTACGAAGAGGTCGTCTCGCAGAAGGAGGCGGCGTAGAGGGTCCGTGAGCAAAACCATCACAGTGGCCGTCTCCGCCAACAAAGGGCAGGCAGGAGGAGGCGGCAGTTTGACCGCCACCTCCCACCTTAACCGGACCAGGGAAGATGGGTCGGGGGGCCCCATCTGCCCATTGCACGGGTCCGGCGGACGGAGGAGGCGGCTGGTGTGTACCCGGCTGTCTCCTTACAAGACGGCGGTGGCACTTCTGCTGCTGGGCCAACCGCTGGGGCGTTACGATGAAGTCTATAGAGATTTTGTGCCACCCTAACCATAGCGGAAGACGTGCACTATGAGGTTTTAGTCCGTGCGAGTCAGACATAATCCACCCTCTCCCCCGGGAGGGTGGGTATCCACAAGGGATTTCCCCACGTAAAAAAATAAATAAAAGATAGGTCATGAATTGCATGTATCAGGTTACAGTCCAGGCCGAGGTGTGATGTGCACCCTTGAGTTGCTCAAATAAAATCGGCTGAGTGTCTTAAACGCTCGCCTTAGTAGTCCGGTGTTAAGACCTTAAGATGTCAATAGCGTAGTCAGTTCGAAAAAAAAAATCGACAGAAAATAATGTATTCAACGTTTCTATATTTCTTCCTCTTTTCCATATATTTCGAGAACAGGGAAACTATAAGGAAACACATTCTAATTCTCCCGCATCTTAAAACTTATATGTGCATTTATTATAGCTATCCCTTGTTCGTTACACATTTTCGTTCCATAAAAGATTTACTTGAATACCTTTTTTAATAATTAAATATGTAATGTTATATTAATTAAATATTTTAAACTGTTGAACTCTTTCTAGAAAACAGGTTACTTTCTCTTCTTATCAGTACTGAGTCTCTAGACTCTTTTGTAGGTGGTAAAGCCACGCTCAAGCTATTACTGATTTCAACATAAATGGGTTGACTCCCGTCGTTCACTCACGCTTATAAATCTTTAATTGTCTGTTAATTTATTATACACTAGCTAATACCTGCAGCTTCGTCTGCATCGTTTACTATCTTAACTGTTTTCTTATATCTCAAAGGTAGGTAGTGTTTTCGTCAAAATTCCCAGGCGGCTTGACTTTTTTCAACAATTTTCGCTGTATTTCAACTAATTTACACAAAGTCTTGAAAAACTATACACCTAATTCTTCCTCGTGAATCACTCTATCTATTAATTCCTATGAATATCCATTCAGTAGCTTTATTTATTTATTGTGAACAGACAAACATACACACAGACGCGGCTGAGAACTTTGCTGTATAGTATGTGGTGATAGTGATAAAAATCAAATACATGTTATTCAGCCAAAATGCTGGGAATCTGTCACAAATGCAAAATGTAGCAACGATTTACAAAATACCTCGAGCTATCGAGTAATACTGGAAAAGACCCCGACAGGTCGACTGTATACGACGTGGCCCGAACTATACGACTGTACGATAATTTGAAATGCAAATGTCGCATGACATTTCCAGATTTTGTATGTCACTTTCATGCATACGGTGTTATTATTTGTCGAGATTTCGACACGTTTCTGTAAAATTTCGAATAACTTTTATATGAAATTTTAAAGCGAAACGTTCAAATAACAAACTATTTCAAAAATGAGGACGTATATTTTTGGAGTTAAGGAGAGAAACACTTAAACTGTTTAAATAGAAGCTATATAACTTATGAAATAAAGTATAACAACTATAATAACATTCTGTTTAAATTTTACGATGTAGTTCATTTGATAACACATTTGCCTATTTAGTCAGAATATTTAAATAAATCAATATTTTATTTTAAACCGCTAGGTGGTGGAAGACTTTGCTAACATACAATTAATAGGCTCAAAATAGTCCTAGATACAGAACAATAAATGTTAGTATCCGAACCCACAATACTGAATGCTGTGGCAGTAGTGAAGCGACCATTTATTTATTTACGTATTACATTAGAAAAATGACATATATTTACAGTAGGACTCTCATCATTTTTTTTTTCGAACTGACTACGCTATTGTCCTAGCAAGGTCTTCACCGGACTACAAACTACGACTCTCATCAGGAATCCGCTATTGCGGTTTAATCAAGGAGAGTTATATATATATTCACCAGCACACCGACAAGATAAATATATTTAAGTTTTTGGAGGTAGTTCATTTAGGAAAGGCCTTCTGAAAATACGTTATGATTGAAGGAAACACATATTCCCGCGTACGCCTACCATAGTAATTGTCATAACAAGGCACCGTGTACATGGGAACATCTGTCAAATTCCGCATGGAGTCCGGTCGTACTCTTTTTTAATATTACTAGATTCGTTTAGATTCTCACAAATTCCGGCCATATTAATTTTGTCAAAGACAATCACAATTCGACAATGTTTGAAGATATTTTCTATATCATTTTATATTTTAATTTCAGGCACTATTGTCTTTCAAAATGTAATCTGTAATTTGTGAACGCCTTCCACGAGGGTTCCGAATGTATTACACAGACACTTATTTAACATTCTTAATGTATTGTACGGCACTTCGTATCTTAATATAACTAATTTAGACAAGATGGCTCATAATTTATTACATATATATTCAATATGTGTCTGCCAGCTAAATTTATTTATTTTTAACAACCGTAGATGTTGTGTAGTTGGATATTCTTACATTTATACAACCTATTTCACTACTATTATTATAGAAACACTTATGAATGTAGGTGTCTATGCTGGGGAGTATATTTGTTTTTAAGTATGGTGAATGTACATATATGCAAGACAAGTTTTTTGTGCATTTAAAATTAAGCCGACATCCTGTGCCCACATACACAGTAAGTCAATGCTTCAACTACGCTTGTGCTAGCTTAATGTTCTGGTGCACTACTTAAATCGCCACGCCATATAAATTCTCTTACGAATATCACTCCTCTTATTATATCTTTAGTACCCGGACGACCGAGCCTAGGTTCTTTAAAAAACATTATTTAATTAAAATAAACTGTTGGGTTTGCCAAAAAAATAAGCATGAAAAAAGATTAAAAAAAAAAAAAATAGAGATGTCGGTTTTGAATTGTTAGTCGAATTTCCAAAGCAGCCGATTTCCATCTTTGCTATTTTTGTTTTGACAGCGGCAGCGAAATTTACTTTTATTTTCTAACTATATTTTTTCATTGCCTTAAAAACTCAGTTAAAAAGTTTTGTATAAATGAAATCTAGCTAGATCGATTTATCGTCCCCGAAACCACCTACATACTAAGTTTCACGGAAATCGCTGACGCCGTTTATGAGATCTTGAATTAATAACATTATACAAGAATGACTTGTTAAAATGTATTATATATATATATATATAGATATGCACAAACACTCTGTATATGAATTAAAAAATGCAACAGCTCTTTGAGATTACATACAACAAAAAATTCAAATAAAAATGTATTTAAATATTTCCCTATATATAAAACAAAATCCTCCGCCGCGTCTGTATGTTTACGATAAACTCAAAAACTACTGAGCAAACATTCAGCTAATTTTCATTAATAGATATAATGATTCAAGAGGAAGGTTTAAGTATATATCTTGTCTAGATCTCTTTGGAAATTAGTTGATATATAATGATCAATGTTGGAAGTGTCGGAGAAAGTGAAACCGACTGGGAGGTGTCGTCGAAAATGCTGCGTAATCCCTTTGAGAATCTCTTTTGGGGTGTAAGGAGTGTCGCGTAACATCTTAAGACTTGAGACACCCAAGCCAACCTCACCTGCACGTGGTGCACCCTGCTGATCAACGAACGAGGCAATGGCGATAGCGGGGTGGTAGGGTTTTATAGTCCGACTGGGACGCAACCACCATGTATATGGCGAAAAAGCCCGTCATAGTGACTCGCTTCTGCGTGTCGCGTTTCGGGATCAGTCTGTGCATATCCAGTACCGGGTGACTTTCGTCATTATGGCCGGCATTACAGCGGCGACCGGCGATGGATAATCTGTCTATCGGTGGTTGCCGAAGTTTTTGGATTGCAGTATGCTTAACATCAGGCATACTGCAGTCACTTTGTCGTGCTTCGATAAAAAATAATAATGAAACGATTGAGATAATGAACAACTCAGGCAGTGACAACGGAATCAGCTAGTGAATAATAAACGTGAATGTTGCTTAAGTTAGAAATAAATAATTAGTTAAATAGAGCAAACGTAGGACACTCCATTAGGCCGAGGGGCGCAATATAGCTTTGAAATTGTTAAAAGTTCTCTGCCACTCTCAGTGGGAGCTTAGCCAGAACTTTGGCATTTTATGACCCATTCCCTAAATTACTAAGTTTGTCACGAGCATTAATTATTTTTTACGGTTTCATCGTACATTCACCGCGCATTATATGCTTGAGGGTTATATATCTCACAAAATTTAACGAGAAAATATTATGAAACACCGCGTTCAAGTTAATAGAATGTACGTAATCTGTTTCGACAGATATCGTTGAGTTTGATAGCTTGTAGCTATTAAGTAAATCAACATTCTACATAAATTCTATATATATTACAATTATAATAGTATTTTTTGTTGAATGAAATTATTTGGACAGATAAAATGGAACAGATTCAATATAATAAAGAAACATATATAATTAGTTATAACAAAAAAAATCTAATAATATATTTCTTTTGTTCCTCCTTGTATGCGCTGCGATGTCCAGAACAGATATATGGCGTGCTTCTTAACGAGGGTTAAGAAAGCTCTAAAAAGCAATTAAATTCTGATTTATGGCACCAATAACCTTACAAAAAGGTGAAGTTTCGAGATATGCTATTTTTAAAACTTGTTGTTTTGTATAGATTACTCGAAGCGATATCGTTATAATTAGTGTGTGTGTGTTCCCGCGCATCGATGAGTCACCACGGTTTATCTTTTGCTACGAATTATTTGTGCTATTTAAAGACAGTTCCGGATAATTCTTCAGTGATTTTTATGTATAGCTCGTAAAAATATAATGAATGTTTTTGATTTTGATTTTAATCTGTTATGTAGTAGATTTTATATTTTATTCATAATCTTGTGTTATTTAACTCTACATTGTGTAAATTTGGTGGTGTTTTAGGTAATATAGTTAGTTTGTTGTGCATAAGTGAAGTGAATGGAAAATAAAACCACGGAGTATGAAATTCTGAGATGCCACAAAGACTCTCTGGAAGGTTCTAGCAAGGGATCCACCATCTTGTTATCTTTTATGAAATTTTTGTTGTGTGTTCCGCGGATTCTAGGATGGTTTAGATTCACAATCAGACCTAGTAGATGGCGTTGCTGTTTCCTTTTAGAATTCTTTTTATCATCATGGTAGTAATTTAATTGACGTCATTATTATCAACGTATAAAAGAATTTGTTTGATTTTCATTAAATACTATCAAATCTTTCACAAAAAGTTATTAAATCTTTTTTCTTAATTGAACATTTTAGATAATAAGATTACATTTTTTATCTAAAGAAAACCTAATTTTATCTAAGATAGATAATTTCGTAGACCACTAAGTTTCCATTCTGTTCCATTAAATTAGATGTTTTATTCGACATTTTATCGAAGTCACACAGAATCACGAAACCGTTTTTGGGTCGGTATTACTTACTGTTATTGCATGAATGTTAATAAATAATCCATTGGGTTAACATAATTGAGCAATTAATCGCCCGTCGGTGATATATTTGTATGCATAATACTCATTATATGGACACAAAAATTACATAACACAACGCAAGCGTTTATAGTGTTCAATAGTTGTGACAACTATTTAGAAGTAAATACGCAATTAAAATCTAGTATCGAAAGTCGTAGTTGTACTATCAAATCCAGGGACTATCAGAATGGCGTCAGTTGAGACATAAGTATTTAATTCTGCAAAAAGGCAATTGAGTTGGGATTTACAATGTATGTAATACAGAATCTCCATTATATAAAAAATCACCGATAAAATAGTTTTTACACCTCTTCGCTTCGCTTAACTTATACAATTATAATGGAAAATCGCAGTAAGTGGAATCTTCAAATCCATATATCTGTAACTAGATGTACCCGCGACTTTGTCCTCATGGAACTCAATGCAGAAACAGTCATACGTTTACTATGCCTTAGTTGTTATCTATGTAAGATAAAATATTCTAGTTTTTGTAAGAAATTGAATCGCATTTACTTACTTACTCTTCTCTCGTACTTAACTCGAGACATTCAAAGTACAATAACTCTATCAAGAGCGATTTTAATGAAACAAAGATTCAATGTTACTCGAAGATATGGTTAAGATTTTCGTGATGAGGCTTAACCATAAACACAGTATTCTAGTAGAGATGCATGTCAAATAAACAGACAGATAGACATTTCTAAAAATGATTGAAATATATTTTATTACTCATTCCTAGATTCCTGAAACAACTTTTTTCAGAAAAATTTAAAAAGTACAGACATGCTAAATTTAAATTCCTTTTTTTTACCATATAGACGATAGATTTAAACAGAAGATAGATTAATAAGGAATAAAACCTTCGTTAAGTTAATATGAAAAATTGTGTACATCAAAACGAGTCACATATTGACAGAGCCTATGTTAAGGTGGATGTGTGGTGTAACTAGAATAGATAAGATTAAGAATGAGTATATTAGAGGCAGTTTGAAAATAGCACCAGTGACAGAGAAGTTGAGGCGTAATGGTATGGGTACGTCATGAGGAGAGATGAAAATCATGTGACTAGGAAAGTGTTGAGTATGATAGTGGACGGATATACGAGTAGAGGAAGACTGAAAAGGTATGGATGGACTGTATGAAAAACGATATGTCCTTAAAAGGTGTGAATACTGAGATGCCATCTGACAGGAGAGAATGGAAAAAGAAAACATGTTGTGCCGACCCTACTTAAGTGGGATAAGGGTAATGATGATGGAGGAGGGTATGATGATGATGATGTGTTGACAGAGCCTAACTAACATTAATGATTTCAAGAATTCAATAAAAAGTTCTCCCTTTAACAACAGTTCTAAAGATTTATTAAATTAAATAGTTTATGCCCGTTATATCCTCTACTTGTTCTTTTATAAATTAGTTTTCTTGAAGTATCCTAGATTTCTGTGCTAAATTTCTTTACAATATGTAAAACAAAAAGACAGACAAATCTTCTCGTTTCTAATATTAGTGTTGATAGTGTCAGAATCACACGACGTAAAACATTTGAGACGTATTTGATACACTACTTAGTAGTTTTAAATAACCAGTGTTTGTCTAAATTTCACACAAAAATATTTTGATTTAATTATAAAATTTTATATACGGTAAACATATATCCATTTTCAATTGATAGGTAAAATAATTGTAACACTCACAGAAGATGTAAAAGATAATTTTCGAAAAAATTAATGTAATTTATCCATAAGGAACCTTTAAAATATTTCTTTGTGTAGGAAAATCAGTTCAAAATTGATAGTCCATAATAATTAGTAGAGATACTTTTACAAATAAGAACATGTGATTACAAATAAATAACGTGACAATATTTTCGCGTAATAAACACCTGAGTGCTCTCGGATACAGATATGATATGCAAACACCACTGTATGTAATTTATAAATCGTATTATGAAAGGCGAAATCGAAAATATGCTATTACACGCAATGCATAGTTCTGCATACCGATTAATAACAATGTTTTACACGGTATTTCAGCCAATTATACACTTTTATTGTGTCCGATGCTTGAAATTCATTTTGAAAATTATTTACAGTTTTTGGTCAAGTAATTGTAATTTTAACTATCATAGATCTTATCAAAAATAATAAAAACGTTTAATTTAAACCAAGCGATTTAGCAACGCACTACTGAACTCAGCTATATACCACACTCGATACGGATGGGGCAACGCTCCGCACGATAATGACCTACTCCCACATTTCTCTACACTCTTCACATGCCATAAAATGACATGTTGAGTCTTCCTAGAACAATCAAATACAATACTAGTATAGTTACCACAAACTATTGTTCAAACTGTAGATGTTACTTGCTCAACTGTCTGAGCGAAAATGTCCCCAATGCCTCGACCGACTCGCCTTTTGTAGCATTCAGCCAATGTACAATCGGCTGATTACTTCGGCCTTATGGCGTGTCAGGTAAATAGTACGGACAGTTCTAATACAGTCTTTGCTAACAGTACATATTATATATTCATCAGTTCTGTAACCTACCTTTTGAATTTTTCCGTACTTCTTAGACAATTTCAAACACGATTTTTTGGTGGGATCTTAGTCCTCCATATTTCGGCTTCTATATTTCATTCATAATTTTTAGTTATTTGACTCTGTATTCTGAATATTACTGGTATTTTACGTAATGTACTTCGGTTACTGTGCATAAGTGAAGTGGATAGAAAATAATACCATGGAGCATGATTCTTGAGATGCCACAAAAACTCCCTGGAAAAATCTAATAAGAGAGCCGCCATCTTGTTAGAACATTGAAATTATCACAAGGAACCTGTAATGTTATTACTTACTAGACAAGTTTTAATTTATGTAGATATATAGACGTACTATGGAACAGATCTAAGCCAAAATCACTCCTGCTGCTTACAGTCATATAAAATCCGTTAGTGATTTTTCATTCCAGGAAAAGTTACATTACGTTTGGGTAACCGGCTTTATACTCAGCACTGGTGTCGGCGAAACAATAAAACCTTCAAAATTAACATATAAACTGGCAACGTCACGTGATGTACAGACCGCTTTATATTTTACATCTCCGGGAAATTTCTCTCATCGCGACTCTAAATATGGGTGTTATTTTACGAAAGTTGGAACGCTCGATCGATCGACTCGAATGTTCTTACTTCTTGTTCCAAAATTTTCGAATTGAAGGCAGTCGAATAATCAAGGTTTTTTGTACTTTGATGGTTACGGTTGAACGCTTTCTCCGCTCGACGAACTCGATGGAGCTGTAACGGCTTAAAGAGCGGCAGCGTTAGTCAGTCCTAGAATGAATTCTTTTTTTTTTCTAAAACGTATTTTCAGCAATTCATTGTTCTTTACTTAAACATTATTAGCTTGAATGCTCTAGATCTGTTGTTCCGATTTTTGTACTGATTCCATGATGGTTCTCAGATAACTTGTTCAGAAACCGTATCGTTTTGACACGTTCAAATCCTAATAAGCCAGATATCTCAGTTATGTAGAACAGCCTGTAAAACAATAGCATAGTGGTGGGTCATTTTTAATGCACATTGTCTTAAGTTAGATATCATCACTATGAAGTTAAACATCCAACACCTACAGGAAAATTATACCAAAAAGGAAGTCGTTATATGCGTGTTACATACTACCATATTGTAATTTCACGTTCGGGAGATATAAACCCTTAACCCCTCAGCTTATTTTTAAGACCCAGATCTCAAAACGGCGAATCAGGTATTTAATTATTAATTTTCATTTGATTTTTTTTTTTTCGATGTGATAACGCTATTGATCCAGCAAGTTCTTAACAGCTTCACCGGACTACTAAGGCAAGCGCTTAAGGCACTCAGCCGATTTTATTTTAGCAACCAGCTCAAGGGTGCACGACACACCGCGGCTTGGCTGTTGCCTGTTGCATGCAAAATCGCGACCTATCTTAGATAACCTAGCTAACTATTCATATATGTATAAGTTGTTGAAACGTATATGTGTACCAAGCATACACGCCTCAACAACTCCTCCATATATTTATTATCGGAAAATTGAGTTTTTCAGTTCGATAAGGTAAAAAAAAGTAAACCCTTCCACTTTCATATGTAAGCGTGTAGGCGTGCACGTGTGTGAGGGTGATCGTGTAGTATTGTAGCGGTGATGTATATTTGTGTGTCACCGTATCGCGCAAACAACGCACTCAAGGGCTCCCTACCGAGGGATCGAACCTAGGCTTGAGCCGCTGCCGTGGGAGGCTTAATCGGGTTATTACATGCGCATATATAATTTTACATTACATCATTTGTTATTGTCCAAGTTTTGTAATAAATCCGATATTTGTTTTATAACTTTGCTGCCAACAGATGTTGACATGTGCGTCATGAGGTCTACATTTGTTTGTATTGACCTTAAACCATTATCATTCTGGACAGTCGAGGGATTAAACTATAAATATAGATTATTAACTGCAGCAGTGCATTCTTTAATCTATTTTTATTATGAAGTTTCATTTCTAGAGCTTCCTTTACAGCGTACAAAGGAAGGCTGATTCATAAATCTTAACGTATGAAAAAATATACGTTGGGCTTAACAAAGGTTCAACGGGATAATAAGAGAACAGATATTAATTACGGGACTAATTAGAGTGCGCACAAAATGTATCAAAGTTGGAATAATAGTTGATATATATATGATATATCTTTTGTCCCTAAGGGAGGAAATATTATTCCGCAAACATAGACTTTGTACTGAAATGATTAAAGTTCATGAGATTGTTTCTATGTTTGAAGACAGTAATATCAGTGTATATGATATATTAAATTAGTCTATTTACTGTGGAAGATGACACCATGCTGAAACCTTTAGGAGCGGAGTAATTATTATAAAAATCGTAGGTTAGAAAGTATACCATACGAGAACAAATGAATAATGTTAGCAGACTGTGTGGTGCCCAGAGACAAGTTGAACGATCTACCAAACTGTGAATGCCTATGTTAACGATGTACTATGCAGCGTGGCTCAGTCTTCAGTCATTTGTTGAATTCATTTAAAACTACTTACCTGAATTAATTAAAAAATATATAGTGTGGTTTTATGAAACCACGATGTAGGTGAAACTTCTTTTCTAAATGTAGACACTTAAGTGAAAATTTTCGGAAATTTATTCGGTTTAAGGTATTAATATCGCCTTTTAAATATTAACTTATTAATTGGAAGATGGGGATGATAGGTGGAAATAAGTAATTAACAAGATATCTAACTATACATTTTAATTTTAATCTGCTTATTAGAGTACGGTATACATAATAAATAGAATCACTAAGAAAATAGACGCATGTTAAAAACTGAGCACATAATTTATTTTAATCATTTTGAATTGAGGCATGAGAGCCGACATATTGGCCTTGATCGCTGTCACTTTACCAGCATCGGATGTAATGCGACATGCTATAGACGGGCTATAAAATTTGAGACAATGGAAAAAAAGTTTCATTTTAAAAATAAAGCTCAAATGAACCACCCTAGACAGCTTATTCATGCATAATAATATTATTACGTCAGTCAAGAAACGTACACAAATAGAAATTCTGAAAACAGTTCACAATCCGGTGTTTGGTGTGATGGCAGAAGAATTCATTCAAGATGCCTCTCTTATTTCATTCAATCGCGAACTTCCTAATGGGCATGCGGCACTTCTTACGATGCATGGATAATGTTCCACACCTCTCTAGTAACAAGTTTATAAGTTAGTAGAAAGTTCAAATTTATGTTGAGAAAGTTTAAACGCTCGCAGTTTTGTAGGATATGACACTTTATGGTAACATCCAATATATAGAATAATAATATGGAAAGGGTGGACAATTCTAGAAGCCTGAAATCAGTACTCAAATGGATCGATAGGTCCGAGACGGTCTATTTTTAGAAACTCTGTGGAGTTTTTGGCGGGATTTTGGTTTGTCATGTAGTGAATTTTATACATAATCTTGTATTATTTTACTCTATATTTTGTAAGATTGGTAGTGTTTTACTTAATACTGTTCGGTTATTGTGAATAAGTGAAGCGAATGGAATACCATGGACCATGAATTCTGAGATGCAACAAAAGCTCCCTGGAAAGTTCTAACAAGGGAGCCACCATTTTGTTGGAACATTGAAATAATCACACGACATAAAAGGTGTTGTAATCTCCATTGACACTGGCAAATGCTTCCGTGGAGCCAAAACAATAGAAAGAAGAAGAAGAAAAAACTCAGTACTGCGTTCACAAAGTCGATGACTCACTCTTTGGCTTACATCAATGCGTCAAACAAGATATAACAATATAATATACATGCCATCAATCCTTTATATATTTATATATTATACAAGATAGATGAGTAAATTTTTTTGGGTGAAATTTCCATGCTGCAAGTAAACGAACATAAATGTATATTAAGAACAGCGCGAAGAAAAAAAAATATGCTTACAGTGATGACGTCAATATTAAATCTAGTTAGGGCTCTCCGGAGTTGGTAAGCAGAATTCGTTTACATAAGTAAAGACAGTGTCGCGACGTTGCAGAGCTGAGATACGACGACTATACTCTTAATGTCAGAAGTTACTCGAACTAAAAATAAGTTCGTCGACCCTTGTATCAGGTTCCAATTAATCTAAAAGGTCCGTTATTTACATGCACATGAATACTTCGACGTTATATATTGGAATCGAATCAATAAGGCAAGTGTGGGATCTGCAAACGCTGACTGGTCAAATGTCTTTTTACCTTAATTTATCTTATACCAGCTGATTTGCACGACTTCGTTTGGATTAGGATTAATTAGGCAGCGTTTTCGATGTAAGCTTCCAGCTTGACTTTTAACCGACACATCCAACAATGATCGCTATATTTCAACAAATTTACAAAAAATATTGAAGGATATATACCTAAACCTTCCTTTTAAATCATTCTATCTATTAATGAAAACCGCGTGAAAAAACGCTCAGTAGGTTTTGAATTTATCCCGAACAGACACACAGACAGACACGGTGGAGGAATTTGTTTTATAATAATAATGAAAAGACATGTAAATAACCGAGTGATGAATTAAGAATTATAATATACGCATTTATTGATCCGGATAACATGAATATAAATGAGTCAAAATAAGGCTAAGTAATTAATACTTATTTACACTTGATTTTTTAGTATATTTATAGTGTAACTATTAGTCTAGTAGTAATATTTGTTATGGTCTAAGTCAATGGTCAGCTAACCACAGCTCGCGAACCGCATACACATCTTCTTGGCTGCAGCAGATCTTTCACGGATTGTTTAGTGCAGACACGGAATTTTATTTATTAACCTTCCTTGTAAGAGACGAGTAAACATTTTTGAAACGCCAAGTCTACAGTAAAGAAGTACATCTATAGAAAGCAATTATAGCAGGTATAGTTGCTCGTAAAAAAGATATAGTTAGCAAAGGGAAGCTCGAGAGTATACTTTTAATATTAGTTATTTCCTTAAAAATATCTCCAGTAAAGCGAAACTTTACTTACAAGAGGCTTTTTCAAAAACCTGCAATTTTGTAATTATTTGGGTTTGGCTCTTTTATCACTACTCTAGGTTAGTTAGTCCAGGTAGATACTTCAATTATAATGTTAGAAAAAAATAATTGTAGATCGCAGTCGTGCATTTTAAAATCTCTAGTATCAATGGATTAAAGATAACCTCAAAATTTAAAAAAATATTCATAGCTCATTTAAAATATGTATAATACATACAATCGAATTGTCAAGATCCATATCGCCCGGGCAATGCAAATATCCTCCTGATTAATATGCTGGTACATGGTATCCTTTCTTTTAAATATTGTAGGTTTTAGCGTCTGAACAAAATCGCACCTAATGTAAATGACGATGAAATCTAAAACTGCGAACACGTTAAATCTAAAGGAAGACAGATTCCGAAGCACAACTGACGGAACACACCAACTGGTGTTTGGAGACAGATGTTCAGCTTGAAGGTAGGCAATGTTCAATACCATTGCTTTGTTTTACGTTAATATATTGATGTCCGAACACGCAACCACAGAATCGTACAATAAAAATGTTAAATTTTTGCAGCGTCTTCTCATCAATTTGTCTTTCACCCCAAAATCACAAATTTATAGGAATTCATATAGGATAAATGTAGACGTAATCAATCAACAGCAAAGATTATGGCATGCGGGCCCTACAAAAAATGCTTCAAAAACATGGTGCTTTCGAAGCCAATTATAATATCTATGGGCTGCAAGTATCAGGTGGAATAGATATGCGTTTAATACTTCACAAAATAAAATAAAAAACGCTTACACAAAATGTCGCTAACCTAAGTAACTTATGTGTACTATATATAGAAGATATGGGGGATATAAAATAGGAAAACTAAACAAAATTCGCAAACCAGATAAAGGCATAATTTTCTGCTCCAAACGTTCCCAAAAGTGCGGAATCTATAACTTTGGCTACTTTTGTTATATGACTTGCAACGCCCTTCCCAGCTTACTACCATGGCCGCCATAACCCTAGGGTAAATACGCCCTTGACGATCATAATAATGAATCAGATCGTAAAGACGTTTGCCACGAATGCGTTCTTACAAAACTAATACTTATAAAGTATTGTAAAGTAGTAATCGTAATAAGTACGCCATTATTCATTGTTTTAGCTGTTGGTATAATGTTTTCCATTACATTTGATAATTGGATTGAAAAGTACAAAAGTAAATTAGGAACGTTATCTCTCGCCTCTCGTTTAGGTGATTTAATGTATGTCAGTAATAACTAAAATCATTGTGTTACTGAAATCATCATACATTAAAAGGAACTCTAAAATAGAAATAAAATCCGAGACCAAAATTTGCTTGATTGGACTTTTTTCCATTTGTCAATGGAGCCTTTGATAGTGTGGACGCTGATGTCGCATCGATCAGGTCAGAATTAAGGCATGAAGAACCCCCGTGTATTTCCACTGCATTTTTTTACATAGAACAGTGTTTGTTTTTTTTTTTATGAAATTTTTCGTAGAAACTCCATTGTACGAAACAGTAATACAATGTGGTTCAAATGAATGACAACATACATGAAATGCATTGATACGAGTACTTCCAACACGACATGAAGTAGTAATCTGGCAGATTGGATAACAACGGAATGTTTCTACGGTAGTCGCCATTATTATTCAACTGTATCGTACCACTATTACGATACTGGGTAATCGGCGTACCTAAAAAAAATGGCCATGAGTAACCCTATAATGATATAATGCAAACTTGGGATCTAATACTGCAAAAAGAATATGATTTGAAATAAGATAACTCGCAAATGATCATTATAGAATCCAATATCAACTTCTCAGAGCCTCATTAATTACTAAAGCACTTTCCAGAATATGCGTATATTTATTTGTCACTCTAATTAATACTAGTAGTCAGATAACTAGTAAGGTAACCTGAGCGCTTGAGAACTCATGAGAATCTGATAGATGTGATAACATCTCAAAGCGTCAACACGTCAAGGTTTAATGAGCCTATTTCACACATGGGTTTCCTGGAAAAAAATCCTGTTTAGCAACAAGACATTGGTTACAATATACTATCCATAATATGTTATTATTTACCATTGTTTTTGCTCCTGTCCCATCTACGTAAGGTAATTATAATACTTTATTGTCATGTCGTAAACTAAGTTGCGGCTTATTATTTTCACTACTAATTACCCGCCCCACATCAACTCTCCTTCAGATCACCTCGTTGATCTAGGTAATTATATCTAAAAATTCACTTACATTACCTATAGTACCTTCCATTTCTGCTTGGAAAGCTAGACATATTATTTTACTTACTATTCTTCATCTACCTAATAAAATCGGCAGATAGTATTTTCATCTAACTCACTCTTCTATCAGCTGTTAACTGACATATACACATAACATACACATATCATTCTTCACACAATCAATCTGTATATCCATCATTTTCCTCCGTATATGTATGGTATGACTAGAATGGATAAAATTAAGAAAGAGTATATCAGATAATGTTTGAAAATAGACATATAAATAAATATATGAATATTTGAAAATAGTGACAGAGAAGAAGAGAAGTAATAAGTTAACACGGTATGGCCATGTCATGAGGAGAAAAGTTTTGAATAAGATGGTGGACGGATATACGGGTAGAGGTAGAGGATGGATTGTGTGAAAAATAGTGTGTGTGAGAATGATATGTATGTAAAAGGTGTGAATATTGAGATGACATTTGACAGGGCAGAGTGGAAAAGAAAAACATGTTGTGCTGATCCCACTTAGATTATGATGATTTCCTCCGTCACTCGTGCTTGACCACATTACTAATATGCAATAATGTCGCCAAAATTAAGATACATATTTTTGTATCATGCGGTATTATTTCATGCTCTACTATGGTTTTCTAATAATATAGTACTTCTATTTGTTTATTATGGAAAAACCGTATTAAATGTAGTGTAGTTTATACAGGAAGTAAGATTTACGATATTATAAATCTACTTAATAATTGTTATTGTTATTATTTTAATTAGCATCATCGATATTCTATATTAAAGTTAAATCTATGTTAGAATGCCGGATTTTTAGTTAAGGCGGCTTTATAGTATCTTCATTTGCGTCTTTTATGGCCATTTTAAAGTTGTAATCCACCATATAGTGTTTTGTAATTATAATTATGGTTGGGACCCACATGCTCACTTTGTTTTAAGTTAAATCCAATACTGGCATAGACTGTTAAATAAATAACACAGGCATCTAGGTATCCACCTATTGATAAAACCGTACACCGGATGGATTTAACGAGTAAAACCAGAAACATTTCATTTCCGAGTCAAAGCTATTTTCCCGGTACTATTTGATACATATGGAAAAGTGGCGACGTAAAAAATCGAAGTTATTCATTTGAACAACTCGTATCCGCCATTCGTATAGAGTGAAAGCTATTAATATTGACTGTGTAATGATGATTTTCTGTTTTCACTTGATTTATTCAATTTCATTATATATTACTATACTACCTATCGTTTCCCGTGTCCATCTGGAAAGAAAATTAAAAGAAAAACGTTACATACCGAATCCTTCACATATTATTTTATGACAAGCAATCGAAAGAGTTTTGGAGGAAATAACACAGAAATCCGATATTATGTACTTTATATGTTTACTTACAGTCGCCCTTGAGGTCATCTACGAACGTATTTTTTGAAACGATGACACATACGTTACGCTCGTGTAACTGTAATGATTTTTATCTAACTCTCAGACGTGAGAATTTTTTTACAATTACTTGACACTTATCGTGATATTTTATCAAATTTAATTTAACTTAATGACAGCAACTGATGCGGGTCGCTTACAAGCTCTTTGTTTGCAAAAGATTACACCCCCGAAATTCAGTATTCATGTACTCCAAGCTAGCAAAAGATCTCTAATCAACAAAGCAAACCCACCTACCGTTCTTTTGGGACTTCCATTTTTTCACTGTGGTTCAGTCGATATAATGATAATCTTAAAGGTGTTGCCAGCACATAATGTTGCAGGTTACAGCACACAGTGCGAACACTCTTTGTTTTTACTGTTGGCGGTCGAACACCCACGTGTGTCGTGATTCTGAATTCGACCGTTTGACGCTGCGTTAAACTAGGAATGTACCCTACTGCTTTCTGTAACATCGATTCACTTTATTTTACACTACCTGGATGACTGAGCCTAGTTCGGTTCTTTAGAAAACATTTTTAAATTAAAATATACTGTTAGGTTTGCCTTAAAAAATTAACATTTTATTACAAAATAAAAAACATTAAATCTACTGTCACTCGGATTCGAATCGGGGTTACACGGATTATCAAAGCAACTGATTTCCATCTGAGCTATATTTGTTTTGACAGTGCCGGCAAAATTTACCTTCATATTCTAGCTATATTTTTTAATTGCCTGAAATCTCATTTAAAAAAGTTTTCTATGAATAAAATCCAGCTAGATTGATTTATCGTCCCCGAAACTACCTACATACTAAGTTTGACAGAAATAGATGACACCGCTTCCGATATCCTGAATATATACAAATATAAAAAAAAATACAAGAAATGCTCGTTTAAAGATATTAGATAGATAGATAGATAGATAGATAGATAGATAGATAGATAGATAG
>JACEII010000031.1:989045-1046883 GCA_014332785.1 Antheraea mylitta
GATAGATAGATAGATAGATAGATAGATAGATAGATAGATAGATAGATTATTGATACTAGCGGGCCCAGCGGACGTCCCGCTCTTATAATAAAAAACTTTAACAAATTATATACCTAAACCTGTATTAATCCCATCCCCATCCCATTAATCACTGTATTTATTGGTGACCGCGTGAAAATCCATTCAGTAGCTTATGAGTTTATAGCGAACAGACAGACAGACAGAGGTAACAGAGGATTTTATTTTATAATATGTCATGATAAATCCAACCAACAAGGAGTACCGAATACTAAACAAAGGATTATTCTGTTATCTTGCTCTTTAGATTTCACCAAATTGCGTTTAATAGTTTTTGAGTCAAAAAGTTTTTCATGCATGATAGGGTAATCACTCTAAGCTGCAGTTGTCTCTCTCGCTCTCTATTCAGTTGTACGGGCCAGGTGCGATAGCAACAAATTCCTTTTATAACGTATTCTTTATATGTCTCGCTGACCGCGTTTCCCCTTAAGAATAAATCGGCCCGGGACTTGGGGATGAAGTCGGTCGAGTGGCGCGACTGTCGCCAACGAGTCGACAGACTATTTTATATTGCACTTAAGGATAAAGAGATTATTTAAACGTTCGCAACTAGAAGTGGCTATGGAGTTTATACTACGAATACATAATCAAAAAAATTGAGATCGGTCTTAAAGGTATCGAAAATTATTTGAATTATCTAGAAATGTTAGCAAGAAACTATGGTTTATCTTTTTTCTTTTAATGACAATATAAGTGCATATAGTTGACATTCATTTATTATTATTTTTAACTAATATACGGAACGTAACTCACAATTGATCTCGAAATAATTCAACCTATTATAGTAACCTTTTGACGGTAAAGCTAGCATGGAACTTTGGCGTTTGGTAGCCCCGAGGGTTAGTGTTAGTTCTTGTTACCGGTGGAGT
Organism: Antheraea mylitta; assembly: GCA_014332785.1. Classification (NCBI taxonomy): domain Eukaryota; kingdom Metazoa; phylum Arthropoda; class Insecta; order Lepidoptera; family Saturniidae; genus Antheraea; species Antheraea mylitta. The sequence goes on from JACEII010000031.1 coordinate 989,993, forward strand.
TAAATAAAATGCCGAAGATACGATATAGACTGCTCCTTTAAAATACGTGTTAGACAAGTTATAATGCACACAATAAGATAAAATACTGGATACATAAATACAGTCTTATACTAGCGTCCCTACGCGTCCCGGGTGGATGGCCAAGTGACAAGTGACAGTGACGCGTGGGTTCTTCTTCTATTTTATTTTTGGCAACCAGTCATCTATTTAGTAGACCATTACTGCCATTGTCAAGTGAGTAATGATATTTATTACAAGTTTATTGATATAACTTCAATGGAAAAACAAGACAGTGGCCGTTTTGTTAGAACTGTCTTGGGAGTTTTTGTGGCAAGTCAGAATCCATGCTCCATGGTATTATTTCCGATCCACTTCACTTGTGCACGATAACTAAACTATATTACGTAAAGCACCACCAACATTACACAATATAGAGCCAAATAACACAAGTTTATGGACAAAGTATAAAACCCACTACATGGCATTCCAAGATCCCGCCAAAAACTCCGACGCGTGGGTTTACACATTTTTATATAGTTAATTAGGCTACCGGTCTTTCTAGCAATGTTGCCGGTCTTTTATTCTAAGGATCAATAACTGATATTAAAATTAAGCATTAACTTGTGTACATAACATTAACAAATAATATTAAGAAAGGGCGGAACGCCACAAAACGGTATATGAACTTAATAGTCCATCATATTGGTAATTAGTTGTATTCTATAATTTCACAGAACTATTTTCATTATTATATTAAAAATACCTAAAATATTAAGACGCTATTCTTATAACATATTAGTAGCCTACAGTATTCGCATTTATAAACAGGGTTATATTTACTCGGACGTATAGTTTACTTAAATAGAAGTAGCTTATATCTACCAGTGAAAGCACCGTCATAATCAGCGCGACCGTTTTATACACTGTCTAGCATCTACCTACAATATCGTCCGCGTGAGATATTTCATTTGGGCTAACGCTAATACTCAACGGAAGCTCACAAAAGAAAGAAAACCTCGATTTTCAAAAAATCTTCATTAGTATTCAAGTCCCGTTGGTCTTAGCGTGATGATATATAGTCTTCCTCGACAAATGAGCTTATCTAACACTGATTTTTCTTTTCAAATCAAACCAGTTGTTCCTGAGATTAGTGCGTTCAAAGAGAGAAACACGTCAGTTTTATAATATTGGTATAGACTAGCAGAAAGAAACACAAATAAGAATTTCAAAAATCGTTTTTTTTATAAGTACTGTATATACTTTTATATAAATTTAGCAAAGTCTTATAATCTTGGGTTTATAGTCGGACACTATATTTTTGTAAACTAATAAGAGATTTACACACTAAAATCTGAGTCATTCTGTATACAGAATGACTCTCAAATGCAGCTGCTTGAGCGTAACGATTGTTGTTCGAGGAGAGACTTGCAAATAAAAATAGACATTATATATACAGCCTCAGGATTTATTGTCGTAGTACATTTGTGTACGAAATTGTCAGGACTCTCGTGCCCGACCACGTTGTTATTACGCCACAGTGACTCGCTTGTTGAGTGGTTGCGTAACAAATGACAAAAGCTACATTTGACTACGTAAGATCCATTTGAAAGCCCAATTTCGAAATTTAAAAATAATTTAATTACGTAAACAAAATATGGCTTTTACCTAATTCCAGAAAGGCAATGTATTCCTGTTATGTTGTTTATTTTCGCTCGCTTCCAGTAACCGCATATCATTTTATACGGTAAACTCTTTTATCCACAGAGGCGTGACTTTGATAGCTTTGCGTGTACATAATCGTACGGCTGTAACTGGTATTAATTCCAATCGGTAGTAATGATTTTATAATACATTTAGAGTCGTTATATTCGTATTTACAATATTTGAAGCTAGGGTAATTACTAATGCACAAAAATTTTACGAATATTTTGCATAGTTATTAAAAACCACTTTCTGCCTGCGACTTCGTCCACGTGGAATAATTACTTAGGGCTAACTAACACACAGCAGAAGCTCTCTAAAGAAAAAAAAACCGTCCTTGAAACATTCTTCGTTAGTTTTTTTTTTCAAACTGACTACGGTATTGACCTCGCAAGGTCTCAACAGTTTCACCGGACTACTTCTTCATTGGTGCTAAGGTCCTATTGGTCGCTTGATAATAGTCTTCCTCAATAAATGAGCTATCTAACACTGAAAGAATTTTTCTAATCGGACCAGTATTTCCTGAAATTACCCTCTACAACCTCAGAAAATTTATTATTTTATATTAGTATAAATTAACAATTACAAATTTCCACAAAAATTATAAGAGTTTAAAAATCAACATGTAATTTTTAATCTTTTTTAGGTTAATAAAATTTATGGTTATATAATTTTTAGTTTGATTTACGAAAGGATTAAAATTTATATTCATTTTATTACTGGTAATTCCTGTTTTTAAATCTTGTATATATTAAATTTCGTTGTAATCGTTCTCACGGATTCTATTCGTGTAACTATAGATCGAATTATATGATACATTAGTTATAATTAAACATAACCTGAAATTATTCAAATTCTGAGTAGTTACCACGTGGGAGGCAACATCTGGAACATTCTCAACGTGGTGTCAAATTCGAATTTCTATTGTCAGCACCACGCGATGTTAGCGGTCCGCGTGTCACAATCGTTGTGCATAAAACCTACCCGATTAGGCCTCCCACGGCAGCGGCTCAAGCCTAAGTTCGATCCCTCGGTAGGGAGTCCTTGAGTGCGTTGCTTGCGCGATACGGTGACACACAAATATACATCACCGCTACAACACTACACGATCACCCCCACACACGTGAACGCCTACACGCTTACACATGAAAGTGGAAGGGTTTACTTTTTGCCCTTATCGAACTGAAAAACTCTCAATTTTCCGATAATAAATATATGGAAGAGTTGTTGAGGCGTGTATGCTTGGTACACATATACGGTTCAACAACTTATACATATATGAATAGTTAGCTAGGTTAGCTAAGATAGGTCGCGATTTTGCATGCAACAGGCAACAGCCAAGCCGCGGTGTGCCGTGCACCCTTGAGCTGGTTGCCATAATAAAATCGGCTGAGTGCCTTAAGCGCTCGCCTTAGTAGTCCGGTGAACCTGTTAAGACCTTGATGGGTCAATAGCGTAGTCATTTCGAGAAAAAAAAAAGTTGTGCATAAAAAGAGGTAATAATGTGGGTGGGTCACCTGATGTTAAGTGATCACCACCGTCCATAGACACTCGCAACACCAGTGGAGTCGCAAGTGCATTGCTAGCCTGTGTGGAGGAGAAGGGAAAGGTGAGGAGAGGTGGGCCTCCGTTGGTCTCACTGACCGAACGAAACGCAACAATGCAAGCACTGTTACTTCACGTCAGTTTTCTGTAAGAGGGTGGTACTACCCTTAACGAGACGATTCATTCATGCTGAGACCAGTATTAGGTGCCTTTTTTCTTTCTTTAGTTAGTGAGCCGTAGCCAATATTGTCAGACAGAAAAGCCATGCGGTATATACGAAAGTACATCTATATTTCTCACCAATAAATGCACGTACGTTTGTTTGGTCTGTTTGGATACTTAGCTCATTAAAATTGCAGTATTTATATTCAAAGCAATAATTTAAGTCAAGATTTACTTTAACTCTGCTAGGTCAATAGCATAGTTAAATCGAGAAAAAAAGAACCTTTCCGACAAATTAGGTATATAACATTGGAATAATTTTTCAAATCGAACTAGTAGTTCATGAGATTACCCCCTACAACCTCACAAACTCACAAATTCATAAACTTTACCTCTTGTATTAGTATAGAATACTCATAAAAACAGAGCAGCATTAAAGTGGGCATAGCTCCCACGGGGTATACTTACTTTTTAAATTTTGGCGAGATTATAGTGTGTCATATGGTGTGTCATATATATTTTATTAATAATCTTATGTTATTTGACTCTATATTTTGTTATATTGATGGCATTCTACGTGATATAGTTCGGTTATTGTGCATAAGTGAAGTGAATAGAAAAGAATACCACGGATCATGAATTGTGAGATGCTACAAAAGTCCATGGAAACTTCTAACAAGGGGCCACGATCTTGTTAAAAACATTTACTATTTACTCAACTATGCCAGTAACAATCTAAAAGATTGGTTGACAAAATAAGATTAAAAAGATACATATCCTGTATACATTTTAAAAACTGCCCGCTAAAAGTTTTTAGTGAATCCTATCAGTGCTGGACGAACGTTGAACGCACACGATCCGCAAGGTTTATAGTAAGCGGTTTAAAGCGCTCTTTGTGCGTTCCTCGTTATCGATACCAACGTAAGTCGATCCATTTCGCATACATCATTGTTTATTACATACAATACTATAATTTATGGTAATGCCAGCGTGTACAAAAGCGATTGATCTAGTAAAGGTATTTGTATATCTCTCTCCTACTCACTCGAGTATTCTAGCCTTTTTTCCTCAATTAACTGCATAGTCGTAACTTGCATTTTGGGCTAAGTTATTTTTTACGATATTCTTGTAAAAAAAAATACTGCTTCGAATGATCTGGGTCTCGCTTTCCTACGATTAAGTTTTTAATCGATACGACCTTGGCTTTTTGCCTAGTTTTAGCAATACAAATTTTAAAGAATTAAGTTTTGAAATAGTCTTTTGGCTCTGGTGTAAAGTTGGGTCAAATACTGGCTACACATTCCGTTACAATATTTTATCTATATCCTGAAGTATGTACCAACTAGCTTTTGTTTACGGCTTTGTTCGCATTAATTTTTTTGACCGATCCCTCGTGAACAAGTCTTCTGGAGTGAAACATTCTTTAGGCGTGTTAAGAGGTATTGTTTTGATAGGAGATAAATCTATACCAATATTACAAAGAGGTAAAGTTTGTGTGTTTGTGATGTTGTGACGTTGTAGGGGGTAATCTCAGGAACTACCGATCCGATTTAAATAATTCTTTCAGTGTTATATAGATCATTCATCGAGAATGGTTATAGACTATATATCATCACACTAAGACCAATAGGAGCTAAGCACAGATGAAAAATGTTTCAAAATCGGGATGTTTTTCCTTTTGAGAACTGCTGCGTGTTAGTGTATCTATTTCACGCGAAAGAAGTCGCGGGCAGAGGCTAGTTAATAAATACGCACGATGACATACTTGCACCTACATACTACATGCATGCTACTTTAACTACTGCCAAAAAATACCATCCAACGCCCCTAAAAAGAATAATGAATTTCAGTCATTGGATTGATCTTCAGTATTAATTACGTAATAAAAATGTTATTCACTAAAAAAAAAGTAATTTCCGTCGTCTTTCGCTTAATAGATTAAACATGTTCATCACAGCGATCCCATTAACATTATACTGATTAATCTAACTTCCAAAGTAAAGATCCATCAAGATTAAGAGCCGGTGAAATTTGCTCGGGAGATAAAAAAAAAATCTTAAAATATAACAGAGTTAATTGCAAATTTATATTTACATTTACATGCAGCATACAGGTACATATTTCACGTGATTTTAAGTTGTCACTGTATTAAGATATTTAAGAACATCTGTAGATTGTAACCACTCAATACTGTTCTTGTGTCACTAGGGTCACATTTTTCAGCATTTCTTAAACAACTTCTTTACTAAAACCTTGTACCTCAGCTAAAGGTTTTAATGAATTTTATTTTTAGATTTCCCAATAAATCTTCTAGAAGAAAGAAGATTATCACCGCTATCGAGAAGGTAATGATATTACAAGTTTCCTGTGATCATTTCAATGTTCTACCGAAACCCTCATGTTTGAAGAGATTTTTGTGGCTAGTAAGAATCCATTCTCCATGGTATTTACCCATCCAATTCACTTCTGAACAATAACTAAACTATATTACGTAAAAGAACACCAATAACCAATATAGAGGCCAAATAATACAAAATTATGACTAAAATATATAACGCAAATAGGATTTTCGTACTAGCGTTGAAAATAATTAAAATTATTTTCAAAAGTAATACGTGGCTCCATCTATGATATACTATCTATAGAGGTCCATCCAACAGTTTTCTATCAATAGATTAATTTAAAGTGGCATCTGTTCGATATAAATATTTAGGCTAATAATCGAAATATAAATAATCGTAACTCTAAAAATCGACCAAATTATACATAAAATAGTTTCAGAATTAATTGTGGACAAACATTGTATTTTTAAATATTAAAATTATTGATAATTATAGAAACAAACTAGCAAGCAAGTAAACAAACATGTTTCAAGTACTAGTTAGTTCTGTGCTGTTTAAAATGTTTTACTGCTCAAAAGATTTGCTTCAGCAATTTATATATTAAAGTGTTTACTTTTACTCTAGAGAATATCTTTAAAGGAGATAAACATTGAGCTTCTTCAGTTTCAAACATAGTTTACTGAACTCCGCACCGTTTTACGAATTTGCTCGAAGTTTAAATTGCTATATGTGGACTACAGGAACTATTTTACTCATATCACATTATTTACCTTTATTTATCTACTTTTTCAAGATTGTTCAAGTGAACACTTCTTTAGGACCCTTAAGTGGTATTTTCGTCACGACATAAACTTATGATTTTACGTCGTGACATGCTAGTAAGCGTGACCGAGCGTATCGCGTTTGTGTGACGTGCATCAAACTAGCGACGCGTAGTGTAGCGGCCTGTGAACGTCTAATATTAACGTTTTGTATTGAGATTGTGTAGAACATCATATCTATCTATCTAATAATAATCTAATACCTTAAAACGAGCAATTCTTGTATATTTTTATATTGTTATATATTCGGGATCTCGGAAACGTCATCATTTATTTCAGTGAAACTTAGTATGTGGTTTCGGGGACGATAAATCGATCTCGTTAGTTTACGCAAATTGTTTCGTAAAATTTATTCGTTAAATAAAATAAAAATGGATGTCTATATATTCATCGCTATATTATCTTTCTTGTTTACGTTGTTATTATTAAAAGACTATTGTAATTCTTACACAAATAAATAAATAGTTTTTGTTATGTTGATTATTTTAAATTATTAATTAATTAATTATTCAACTTAAGTAACGTCGATACAATCTAAAAGAAGTTAATTACTAAAACTATTGACCCAAATTAGAGTCAATTGTTTTGTACCGGGAATCGAGGTTTTATTATTCGAATTTGAAGGTCACTAGCTTCCGGACAATTTGGCGCGATACGTCGATCGATTTCAGCTGAATTACACGGTACTAATTAACTACAAAGGAACTTTATTCGACATCCAGCATCGGTCAGGTCGATCTATCTGGTATAAATAAACGGATATACATCTGTTTTGCGTTTCATTGTAGTTAACTATTTATCTTTTATTCATTTTCAGCCATTCGACCAACATTTTGTAAGTATATCTTAAATACATATAAATTCAGTGTCAAAAGTACTCAACCGATCTGCATGAAAGTTAGCATTTATTTATAACTAACTGATTCAATTAGAATAATTCTTTCAGTGTTATATAGCTCATCGAGAATGGCTATAGGCTTTATCATCAGGCTAAGATCAATAGGAGCGGAGCACAGATGAAAAATGTTTCAAAATCGGGATGCTTTTCCTTATAAGAACTTTTTTTTTACGTGGGGAAATCCCTTATGGATACCCACCCTCCCGGGTGAGAGGATGGGTTATGTCCGGCTTGCACGGACTAAAACCCCACGGTGTACCGACAGATCGTAGTGTTGGGACGGCAAGGGATCGTTCTAAGCTATTCCCCTTAGATAGCCGCCCCAACGGTCCGCCTGGCGGAATATGGCCGCCGGACTCCTACCTATAGAGAGGCAGCTGGGTACACACCAGCTGCCTCCCCTCATCCGCCGGACCTGTATAATGAAGGGATGAGCCCTCCGACTGCATCCCCTCGGGTCCCGGCTACGGTGGCGAGAGGAGTTGGGCAAAGCGCCGCCTCCTCCCACCTGTCCTTCGTTAACGGAGAGGACCACTTAGAGAGTCTACCTCGCGAAACCATGGATGGACCAAACCACGCTCGGCAGCGACGAATCCTCCCCTACCACCGCCACTAGAGTGCGGCGCTCCATCTCCCATGCAACACACGAGCGATCTGGTGCAGGTACCACCCGAAACAGCCGTGTCCGGTGAGTACCTGCACCATCCTGAACGTCAGGGAGCCCCATTTCCTCCCAAGCCACTCTCGCAGGGCGGCCACCGGGCGGACAGCGTCGACGGTGTACATTCCGTAGCGCGCGTCCGTATTTATTGTCAAGTGAGTAACAATATTACAAGTGTCTTGATATAATTTCAATGAACTAACAAGATGGTGGCCGTCTTTTTAGAACTTTCCTGGGAATTTTTGTGGCAAGTCAGAATCCATGCTCTGTGGTATTATTTCCGAATCACTTCACTTGTGCACAATAACACACTAATAGTTGGTAGAGCCACGCTGAAGCTATTATTGGTTTAAGCATTAATATCTGGTGTAGCACCACCCTCTCACAGAAAACCGACGTGAATTAACAGCGCTTGCATTGTTGCGTTTCGTTCGGTCAGTGAGAGCGTCAGAGGTCCAACTCCTCTCCTCTCCCCCTTCCCCCCTTCCCTCCATTCCCCCCAAACACAGTTTGCAAACACACTTGCGACTCTCCTGGTGGTGCTAGTGTTCATGGACGCGGTAACCACATAACATCAAGTGACCCGCTTGTTTGTTTGCGTCTATATATAATCCTTAGTAATATTATGAAAGCGAATGTTAGTTGATTTAACAGATCTTCTTGAAAATCTGCGTACACGGTGGATATATTTTATCTAGAAAAGGTAGTTAGTGCTCCCGAAGTATACGTGAAGTTCACAATAAAGCGAACGAAATGACGTGTAAAGGCTAGTATTTAATACAAATAAATAACTATAAACAAGTCTCGAATGAACCGTGTATTTGTTTACAAACTATACGATTACAACTCGCTGTATTTGCAGTAAACATCGGATAATGAAAATTGTTACAGATTTTCTTGTTTCATAGTCTTTCAAGTTTATCGAAATGATAGTATTACCTTTAGCTTATGTTATTGTTGTTCATTAGTTTACGTAAAAACAACATCAATTTAAATAAATTTGTTCTTCTGCCGTATAATTCCGTAGCACATTAGCTTACGTTCATTAGCTTACGATGACCTTTCTCTGTTTTATACGAATATAATGCAAAATTAATACAGGTATATATAATTCCTTCGGAACAACTTTCCTAAACGACGATGAAGACCGTATCAAAATCTTTTGTATAATTTAGAATAAATAAGGTAACACACGTTCAAAAAAAACAAGGTAAAGAGACTTCGGTTTATGTTTGTAAAATTACCATCAGGCCGGTGGATGTTGTCTCTCCCTGATAATAAAAATACTTTGACAAATTATATTCCTAAACCTTCTTTATGAATCCCTTTATCTACTAGTAAAAACCGCTTGAAAACAACACAGACATAGAACAGAACCAAACTCGATCGGAGCTATCTTTTTAAAATATACCAGGTGAAAGTTTAAACGGTCGTAGTATTCCTAGAATATATGACACTTCATGGTCACATTTAAGATGTAAAATAATAATATCAAAATAAATACTAATAAACAACCAAGAGAACTTAGGTGAGAGTTTGTTCTAAGACATTCAAAAGTATAAACACAATCTAGATGCAATGACCGATATCGAAAGCTACAAGGGATTATGCTGAATTAATAACTTTCGATAATAAAACAGATATTCAGCCTTTTGTTTTGTTCCTGATATTCCACACTCCTTTTTAAATGAAAATGATCTCCCGATGGTTCATTGGAATTATCCTTTAGTATAAACATGTAGAGGATTATGTATAATTTTTGTATTTTTCTAGAAAATTCAGTTAAATATTAAGCAGCTATTTTTTTTAATTGATTTAGAACGAGAATCGAATGCAGAGTATCTTACATAAATATTTTTACTGTCTAAACTTTTAGCCTGTATATTTATAATGCATTACACGTTTTTAGTGTATGCACAGAGGTCAATTCTAGACCCCACCATCAATAAAAAATAAATAGAATAAAAAAATTACTAGCAGTACAATAACGAATCATAAATTATATCTCAGAAAGTATGCGTGAAGTACAGAGCATAAATACGAGTAGTACTCTCGTAGTCTACAAATAATCTAAAGAAAAACTTCATCATACATTCTCTAGATAGACTAATAGATAAATATTATTCTGTTTATTCTTTTTATAGTATTTTATTCATTTTCTTCTGAAGGGCAATTTGGCTGTCTACAGATTTATTTATGTAATATTTAAAATATTCGGAATAGTCGTGGCCGAGACGCTCGCAAAATGGTCATTATATTTCATATGTAAATAATATACTTCTTAAGTATTTCTATTCTTGTAACTAGGGTTGCTATTTCTGAATTATGCAAAATAAGATTTGGACACTGAAACACTACTATATTCGGGTTTAATGATAGGCCGTTATATATTTTTGAAGCGATTATGGCTTAGTTGATCGCGTGTTCGGATATTGCGTCGATGAATGTAAATTGGAATCTTTGCAACTGTGTCAGAGCTTCTGGGGAAGCTGAACATTGTGATGATACCATAGCATTGTCGTAGTATTTTCTTTTCTTTATTTTATTTTTGCAACTAGTATTCTAGTAGATTATTACTGCCATTGTCAACATTGTATCAGTGCTTGCATTGTTGCGTTTCGTTTGGTAAGTGAGAGCGCCAGAGACCCATCTTCCATCCCCTCCCCTCTCCTCTAACCCTTTCTCTCATTTCCCCCAAACACAGGCTGGCAACGTACTTGTAACTCCTCTGGGGTTGCTAGTGTGTATGGAAGGCGGTGATCGCTTTACAATAGGTGACCCGCAATTTCGTTTGCCTCCTGTATGATATAAAAAAAAAAACAAACTATATTACGTAGAGCACCACAACCACCACCATTCCAAGATCCCGCCAAAAACGAAGTCCAGCTGGATAGCTACCATGCTCAATTTGAACATTTATCGCATACATCTGTTGGTATGTTCCGGCAGCTACAGCTGAAAGGCTGTGACCTCTAGATTTGGCGTGCTTGCCATTTTAGACCACATTGTTACTTAATATCAGACGAGGTTGTAGTCAAACACCAAAACCTATAACGTAAAATAAAAATGACCGCCAGGTTACAAAATGTTACTCCTGGTATTAAAATAGAGTAAATGAAACTCGGAGTGGAGTTTTTGACGGGATTTTAGTCTGTCATGTAGTGAATTTTATATTTTATTCATTATCTTGTGATATTTGGTTTTATATTTTGTAATATTCGTGGTGTTTTACGTAATATAGTTTAGTTATTGTGCACAAGTGAAGTGGATCGGAAATAATACCACGGAGCATGGTTTCTGACTTGCCACAAAAACTCCCTGAATAGTTCTAACAAGATAGCCACTATACTTTTAGTTCATTGATATTATATCAAGAAACTTGTAATATAGTTACTCAGTCGACAATAGCAGTAATAGTCTACTAGAAGACTGCTTGCCAAAAGTAAGAAGAATGAATTTTAATAAAAATATTAATGGTTTCTAAAAGATCCTGGTCTCTCCAGAATTGAGAAAATAGGACGTACGTGGCAACCCTGTTGTACAGAGGCGCTGGAGTGCGCTTATTACTTTACGACGCAGCGTGTCATTAAGCGCCCTCAGTGTCCTTTCTAGATATGTTCCTGAATTCAAACGAGTTTAATTCGACAAAGCCGTTTTTTTTCTGAGACTCTTATAATCCTCTGATTTGTCTGAACGAGCAGAGCTTCGTATTTTTTTACCTTTCATCAATTATTATTAAATATACTAACGCTCACGATTTCATCTATTTTTGTATCTTTCAAATGATGATGCTATTACACTGTTTTTTTGTAACTCTAACCGTCAGCTCAACGCACGCCGATGTCTTTCATACTTCATTGATACTTGACCAGTTTAAACAACCTCTTATCTATACTTCTATACTAATATTATAAAGCTGAAGAGTTTGTTTGTTTGTTTGGTTGAACGCGCTAATCTCAAGAACTACCGGTCCGATTTGAAAGTTTCTTTTAGTGTTAGATAGCTCATTTATCGAGGATGGCTATAGGCTACATACCATCACGTTAAAACCAATAGGAGCGCAGCACTAATGAAGAATGTCTAAAAATCGGGCTATTTTTAGAGCATCCGCTGCGTGTCAGTGTCAGTATTATATGCGTTGCCATGGTAACATGATAACATTCTATCGGAAATATTATCAGAGTTTATTTTGTGATCCTGTTCAAAAGCTTATTCTACGTTATTCTTAATTCCAATTTTTGATTATACGTAGTACGTTGCTATCGCAAACATTTTTAAAGTCTATTTTGTGCTGCTATTCTAAAAGGTTATTAGTAATAATATTCGTCCATCAATACTAAGGAATTAATCCATACTGCCAATTCTGAAGTTGTCAATATAGGTAGTTCTTATGTATCCCCTACCAAGTTTTCTTCTATGTCTAAGTTAATGTAAAGGTATAAATAAGCGCCAAATCTTCTATATAATATTTCGTAAACTTTTATCTTCTTAATTTTCAAGACCCCAGAATACATGCTCCGTGGTATTATTTTTCATTTATTTCACTTATGCACAATAAACAAACCATATTACATAAAACACCACCAATTTAACACAATATAGAGTTAAATAACACAAGATTATGAATAAATATAAAATCCCCTACATGACAGACTGAAAACCCGCCAAAAACTCCTCAAAAAGTTTATTCTACGTTAGTTTTGTTCCCAATTTTTGGTTCGTGATATATTACGTATTATAAGAATAAAGTGTGTATATATAATATTAAAATAAATACTTTCTGATGAATACATATATCTGCGGTGCTACAAATATCAACACTTTTTTTAATTCTGTCGATATGTCTGTTTCTTTATTTGTTCCGGGAAATCTCCGAAACGGCTGGACCTATTTAAACGATTTTTTTTTTCTTAGAAATGACTACGTTATTGACCTAGCAAGGTCTTAACAGCTTCAACGGACTGCAAGTAATATTTGAACGGCAATTTTACGGGCAAATAACTAACTAATTAGCTGTTTTATTTTAAGCTAGCGGGTTAGCAGACGATACCCGCCCCGATAATAAGACAAACTATACCTAAACCTTGCCCAAGAATCATTTTATATATTGGTATAAACGGCATGAAGATGTGTTTTTTTAAAATCGTCACGTTGTACTCAGTTTACTTTTAATAAACTTCGAGATTCTCAACGAACTCAATTGTGTTATGGTCTTTAGTTGTCTCACTTTGGATTTTAACCAGAACTTTTCAAATAAAATAAAATGCTCAGGTACAATGTAAAAAAATATTTTTGAACTCGCGGTCTCTTGGACCAGAGCCCTCTTGGGTCGGATGCTCGTGGTATTCTGCCAGCCCTGCCACCCTATCGTTACGCCACTGTCATCTATATAGTCTGGTAAGACTCTGTTTGCCAGCCATAATAAAATGTGAGCATGAGTACACCTCTTTTTCAATTCTACGTTGTAAACAAAGGCGTGAGTTGGTCCGAGGCTATAGTTTTTCGTTAATAGGTCTATCATTTTCTTTAGTTTTAAATGAAACCAAATTTTGTCTATCGTAAGAATTTTGATCCGGTAATAATACAATTTTTATTTCTAGCCATTCAGGTGAATGTAATAAAGAGATCTGGTCTTCCAAACTTCCTGACATATGTCATGGCATCTTGATTTTTTCATTCATATATCTCGGGGATCCTGTAAATGACGACGGCAATATAACATGCTGGCCAATATTAGAAGCATCTATATTATTATTATTAACTACAGTATCTCTTAAATGAATGTATTCTTCTGGCCTCAATTTATTTTGACTCCTTTTGATGTAGCCAAGCTTTTCAGAAATATTTTTTGCTGCCATATCAACACAATATTGGTTGAATAATACTTATAATGTATGTTAAATAATGTATGTTGTTGAAGTCATCTATTCTCACCATAAGTCTAAATGCATAAAACTGCATACATGATACAGTTTTAGATTTAGCAGTTCTATTCTGCTGTGGAATGTTTATATAGTATCCGTCACTTCTATGCGGAAACAGTAAAGGATATTGAAATGGGTCATAAGATCTGTGAATTTTAGAAACTCTTTGAAGTCGACCATCTCTCGCATTCAATACAATATCTCGAGGACCTTTATCCTTGTCTATAAAAGAACAGCTATTTTGTTAACTTTTGGTGCATGGTATCGACCTTAATGCTCTTTAGGAGGTTTTAAGTCAACGTGGATAATAAGTTTGAAATCATTCATTGGTCCATCTTCGAGATTGTATTTAAAACTTTGAATATATATATATATATATATATATATATATATATTACATTACATTATTTATTATATTGAGTGATTCAAGAAACGCTTTCAGGATGAATGTGAGCCTGATATTAGTTCTTCTAAAACTGATGTTGGTTCCGGAATTTTAGGGATATTAACTTTGCCGCCACTACAACACAGCCCAGAAGCTTCGGCCGTCCATTTTTTAGCTTGGCAGATGTTGCATATTTTGTCCATTCTTCCAATATCAACATCACTTAGCACATAAAATTCAAGGTCACAATCATAAGCATAAGCAGAATTCAGTAAATTGTGTTGCCTGCGAGTTTTATTTATTGATGATCGTGCATTTTGTCGTAATAATCGGTGGGTACATTCAAGGCTGGTTTCCCGTTCACTGTTCACCAAAGTTCTGAGATACTGTAAGACCAAACGTCGAGAACTTTCAGAGCTTGATTCCGCTCTCGTTCACGGTTTGCCAAAATTCTGATATTTTATGAGGCCACACGTTGAGAACGTTGAACGCATGATTCTCGTTCACGGTTTGCCAAATTTCTGATATTCTGTAAGGCTAAACGTTGAGAACGTTCAACGCTTGATTCTCATTCGCGGTTCGCAAAAGTTCTGTAATTCTGTGAAACTAAACGTTGAGAACGTTCAACGCTTGATTCTCGTTCACGGTTCACAAAAGTTCTGAAATTCTGTGAAGCTAAACGTTGAAAACGTTCAACGCTTGATTTTCGTTCACGGTTCGCAAAAGTTCTGAAATTTTGTGAAGCTAAACGTTAAGAACGTTCAACGATTGATTCTCGTTCACGTCTGCAAAAGTTCTGAAATTTTGTGAAGCTAAGCATTGAAAACATTCAACGCTTGATTCTCGTTCACGGTTCGCAAAAGTTCTGAAATTTTGTGAAGCTAAACGTTGAGAACGTTCAACGCTTGATTCTCGTTCACGGTTCGCAAAAGTTCTGATATTTTGTGAAGCTAAGCATTGAAAACATTCAACGCTTGATTCCCATTCACGGTTCGCAAAATTTCTGATATTTTTTAAGGCTAAGCGTTGACAACGTTCAGCGCTTGATTCCCGTTCACGGTTCGACAAAATTCTGAAATTCTGAGAAGCCAATTGTTGAGAACGTTCAGTGCTCAATTTCCTAGCACGGTTTCGTTCATTGATCACTTGTTGAGTAACCAATCTATACATATTTTCATCCGTTGTTTCATTGCTGCGCATAAGTCGCAGCCGCATTGCAGTAGCAGATTGCCGGGAAAGCTGAGTTCTTTTTCTAGGCATTTTTTTGGCTAAAAAGATGAAATAAATAACGCAGGAAATTGGATACTTAATGTAACTGTATAATTAAGAGAAAAAACTTAAGGTTAATAATTATGTTGGTACCTACTTTTAATTCGCATATGCTTAGGTATAGAATTCTCATTGGATTGTTAGGAGAAAGTGCATACGCGTACTGAACTCCTACATCGAAGCTCCGGCACGTACGCTACCGATCACAGAGATATAATCACTAACATAATTACTATCACAGAACCCCTACTACTATAATAATAAAATAGTATCACAAATCTCAACCAATTATATTTTAAGGGGGTAAATTATAATCTATCATTTTATTATTTAAAAAAAAACTTGAGAATGAATGCATCTGTTTGATTAATTCATTTTTTGTATATATATTAGTTGTTAGAACAAGGTTTATATGAAAGAATCATAGACAAATGGTTTTTTTATTATAGCACAAGAAAGGAACTGTACTATGCCTGATGGTAAGCATAGTACAATCCAAAAATAATGGCGAGCACTGAGAGGTAGATTACCCATCGCCGGTCGGCGCTATCATGCCGGCCTGGTAAGTGACTCTTTACGTTACGCTTGAAGGCTCCCATGTCGTAAGAAGGAAGAAAAACACTGGCCAGAGATTATTCCTCAGCTTCATGGTACTACGGCAAAGATATGAAGATGTGAACTTTTTTCGTACCCAGATACAAATTACTGTAAAGCTGTGGCTATGAAGACCAGTGCGCGTGATTCGGTTGTGGTACGGAAACATGGGAAATTTGGATAAAGTGTTTCATACAAATAATGTGTGTGTGAGCGGCACACAGAAGTTCAAAAATAGTATCAGTTTTGAGACCTTAATTGTCGTATTGTAAGGTGAAAATTTGGTCTCACATTCTTAGTCAGTACGTGGGAAGCCTTACCAGGAGCTCTAATTTTTTGCGTAAGAATTTGTAAATACCTATAGGGTATGCTCATCTGTGACCAGCGTCCGAAAAAAATTAGATAAATCTAAAATCTCAGGGAGGATTCTTGAAGGTACTCATTTCTCCACCTGTAACTTTTTTAATAAGTCAACTCCTAAGAAGTGGAAGGAAAATTGAGAGCTAGAAAATTTTGATTAGAAGTTGACTTTCAGTCGATGGTTTTCGAAAGCTTGTACTGCTTTTTTACCGAGTTGCATTATTCTGGTCTCTGTTATGCAAACTCTTCTGACTCTTGTAATATGTTAAATGGGTCGAGACGGCGCTTGATAACATGTCTGTAACCAGGATACTGATACCAGACTTGCTTATACTATGCTTCAGGTGTGCATAAAACATATCTAGGCAACCTAGAGTCACTCATGCGTAGTGGACAGACTATTACAGTTCCAAAGCCAGCTAAATAACTCATCAACTATAATTCAGCTCGATTTTTAACATTGAGATCATAGTTTCACTAACTTGGAATTAAGTATCATGAAAAGAAAATCTCGCGAATTGACGCATTTATGCTAGCTTGTAGAATTTAGCCATGTGGCAGTTTAAGGTGAGAATGCATTAAAAAAAATGAGAATCTATAATAACCGAATACAACTGAAAACGGTATGTAGTAACATTAAATCGAAAAACAAAGTCCTCTGCTACGTCTGTATGTTCGCGATAAACTAAAAAACTACTGAATGGGATAATATATGCCAGGCAAGCTAATCTTTATATATACATTTCTTCTGTATGTGTGTATATCACTGAACTCCTCCTAAATGACTGGGCCGATTTTGATGAAATTTTGTTTGTTTAGATTTACAATTGGACCCGGTAGGCGGCATTGCAGTTGAATTTTAGATTTTTTTTATTACCGCCCGGCTTGCTGTATATACATAATACTTTAGTCCGGTGAAGCTATTAAGACTTCGCTAGGTCAATAGCGTAGTTGGTTCTAGAAAAAAAAAGACATCGTATTATTTTGCTGCTATTTAGATTGGACGATTTTGAGTGTGAATCCGAATTCTATGTAGAAAAATATACACGGAGACACATTTTTCATTATATTTCCGTGCCCGACGGAGATATAGCCTCTATCGATGTCCTTGAGCTAGTTGTCATTCCCCATTTTATTTGTCGAGTGTCTACGAGAACATTTGCAACCAATGAAATTAATTCAGAGACCGGAATAACCAGTCAGAATAAAATTAATGTCTCACATAAAAGTGGCGTCTCTTACCTTTTCTCTTCGATATATCTCTTTTGGCTACGTGCCATAACGAAACAGGTAATGTTAGTATTTTTGTATAATCTTAAAACATTGTATATTTTTATATTTTTTTTCTTTTAGTTATAAAAATCTCTTTCTGATTCTATTCTATAATAAATAGTTCTCGAAAAAAAAAACATGTAAAATATTGAAATATACGATAATGTGTTCTATCTCATTCTCCGGCTTGTTAAATCTTACAGATATATGTGCTTGCCTCTGTTTAATGTCGCTTTTACGTTTCACCGAGTTTTGAATCATAATCATAGAGAAGTTTTTACTTCAAAATGGATCATGTATAATTCCGTAGTTACACTTTGAACAGAGCAAGCGTTTTGATCTTTCGAACGCCCAATCTAATGTGTCAAAATTAAAATCAAAATCAAAATTTCTTTATTCAGTTTAGGCCTAATAAGGCACTTATGAACGTCAAAAACTACCACCGGTTCGGAGACAACCCAGCCATCGAGAAGAACCGGCAAGAAACTCGACCGGGAACATTTTTTTTTACATACATTTAAATACATCATACAGCTTATAGTGGATGCACAGAGAGGAGTCAATTCCAGACATCACTATCGTTCATATACTGATCCACTCTATAATATCCTTTTGACACTAACACCCGCTTGACATGGCGCTTAAATTTACAGTCCGGCAAATCGGTAACATGTTTTGGGACTTTATTGTAAAACCTAACACTGTTACCTAAGAAACTATTACTGGTTTTACTGAGTCTGAAACATGGGACGACCAGTTTATTACAGTTTCTAGTATTTACATTATGCCGGTCTTTTACTAAATTCAGTTTTTCAAAGTTTTTACGGACATACATTAAATTATCAAGAATGTATTGGGAGGGTAGAGTTAAGATACCGAATTCCTGGAATTTCGTTTTTAATGATTCGCGAGGTCCCATATTATATATTGCTCGAACTGCCCGTTTTTGTAATAAAAATATGGTGTCTACCTCAGCAGCCGTACCCCACAGCAGAATACCGTAAGACATTATGCTATGGAAGTAAGCGAAGTAGACTAACCTAGTAGTGGCAATATCTGTAAGCTGGCGAATTTTGCGTATTGCGAATGCAGCAGAACTTAATCTGCTCGCCATTTTTTTAATGTGAGGGCCCCATTGTAATTTGGAATCTAATGTAATTCCCAAGAATACAGTATTGTCAACTAACCCTACTAGATTCCCTTCGATCTTGATTCTACTATCAACCTGTCTAACATTAGGTAAAGTAAATCTTATACATTTTGTTTTATCTGCATTTAACAATAAATTATTCAACGCAAACCAATGACAAATTTCATTTAAAGTATTATTCAGATGCCCAATCTCTGAATCTATCCTTTTTACTTTAAATATTAGAGAAGTATCATCCGCAAAAAGCACCATGTCAGCAGAGTTGTTAACCACTAGAGGTAGATCGTTTATATATATTAAAAACAAGAACGGCCCTAAAATAGACCCCTGTGGTACACCAATTCGCGCAAATGATCCCGCTGAGGTTACGCCATGTATGTTAACTTTTTGACAGCGATCTTTTAAATAAGAGACTAGAAGGTCGAGAGAAGATCCACAAATACCTGTCTGTGTCTAACAAAATATATTGTTTTATACCAAAGAGCAAATAAATGCAAGCATTCTTTAATTCATACGAAAGTGCTTAATCTTATACCTTATACTAATTTCAATAAATTTATAACATATAAACAAAATTTATCAGTTTCATGATTCTGCGTTTCGATTTTTCTAAGCCTAAATTTGACATAAAAACTGCAATACTATTAAATTTACCAAACATATCACCATTTGTAGACATCTAGCTAATATATTTGATAGATATATAGATAAATACACACACAAATAACCAAATAAGAACGTCCATGAAAAGAAAATCTATCCAGTTTTAACCGAAGTAATAATAGATTACGAAATCATGATATATTATTTCATATAGGCACAAACACAAAATAAACAACAATTGTCTCTTTTGCACTCTTTTGGACAGTTGCGGCAAAGCAGGATAACAATATATTCTCCTAGATATTTTCTTCAGATGTCTTGTAGGCCGTGTTCCTGTTAAGATTTCTGCGGCAAATTCTCAAACTACGTACGTGCAATTACATAACATACCGATTAGACTCGCTCAGTACACGGTTACTTATGTAATGAAATTTCACGATATACGTATATATCTATATATTAATACGTGAAGCAAAAAAATTGTACCCCTTTTTAACCTATTTCCCGTCAACAGATGAACTTGAAATTTGGCATAGTTAAAGTTTACATGGCGGAGAAGTGCAGAAAGCTGCTTATTTTATATAAAATGCATTAGAAGTACATTAAATTAATTAAAATATGCACTACTCAGACTACTACTCGAATTTTACACAACATACAACACATGTAAATAAAAAAGACATTTTGACAGCCGTCAATAATTACGAACTTCAAAAAAGGTTGTGAACTGTGAAGGAGGTTGCTATGCTCGACCGTATGTATTTTTTAACTCTTACGTTCCAATTATCATTTTTCATCCTACATTCAACAATAATATTATAATATATAACTATTATTGTAATGTTTATTATTATTTATGGTGAACTCACTTCAAATGATGATTTAATAAAAAAATGAGCCAAATAATACTTTGTGTAATCAAAATATGAATTTTGTTCGTAAAAATAATCCATGACTCAGACCTCCACGGTTACAACGTTGCAATTCAACCTCATGTAGTAACAAAAAAGAATTTATTTTCAAAAACTAATGGTAGTATTAAAAACATCGTTGTTTTGGATTTACTATTTGATTGTATTGTGGATCCATTATTTTTCTAAACGATGATACTGGCCATATCACTATTTCTCATAATGAACAGACTACAATTTAATTAAATATCTTACAGAAATACCACCCACCCATTGTGTCGTGTAAAATAATTGAAAACTGTGTCATGTGTTGCGATAAATTACTTTATTTTCGTAAAGTTATGATTGCTTAAAATGTACCACGTGATTTTTGTTTCAAATTTATAATTAATTTCTATTTTCATTTACACATAATTTTTTTTCAATGTTTATATAATTAAAGATCATGGCAAATAATTGAGTTGCCATGATGAAAACCTTTGATTATATTAGTATTACCCTTTGACAAAGGAACCCTAATAAAGTTCACATTTTAAAAGATCAAATAACTATGGTCGAATGTCGATCACTGGGCGACCACTAGTAAGTAATTATTTTGTTATTATATTACTACTATTGTCATTAGTTAAGTAGAACTTTATTTTATTTTTTTGTATGGCGACAGTTTTTAAATTCAAAGGCTATTAAATAGGTAATGATAGGTGGTAGAGCCACTCTGAAGTTATAACTGGTTTCAGCCTAAATGGGTCGGCTCGCCCGCGGTACCATTCTCTTACAGAAAATCGAAATGAAGCAACCGCGCTTGTATTTTTGCGTTTCCTTCGGTCAGTGAAAACGCCGGAGGCCCATCTCCCCCTTTTCCCTTCTGTCCACCTTTCCCACTAACACAGGCTAGCATTTACAACTCTTCTGGTGTCGCTGATGTCTATGGACGGTGGTGATCACTGAACAATAAATGGCCCACCTGTTCGTTTGCTACGAAAGATACATATAAAAAAAAAACAAATAGTGTGGCACTCGGGGACTGTCGCGGTAAAGCTATAGCATAGCATTTTTATTAACTTATGCAATTATAACTATTTATTTATTTTATTTATGCAGTATTTTTTTCCTTTGTTTTTTTTTTCTTTGATATTAAGTCGAGTTACACTTTTTGAGCGTAAGAAAACATTTTTTTTTCTCTTATTAAATAAATGAGAAGTTAATATTGTTCAAAATTGTTTTCATTATCTTACAATACATGTAGGTTATTCAGGAAAACACTTTGTACACAAATTATACGAGTACAGATATTCACTGTTGTACATAGATGATAAATACCTATACACCAGTATACTTTCTCACAAAGAGCTGATTACGTATTCGTCCGAATTCGGAGCAGCTCGTCTCGATCCATGCGAGCTTTGTACAGTCGTACCATATATACGTTAAGCGAACGCTCGGCCGAGCTACATGGTAGGCAGAGTGGGGGGTGTTAGGTTTTTTCGTTACGGAATTTTTGGATTCGGTCTCCACGCTCAAGGCCCGCGATAGAAGCTATGCAAAAGCTTAATACTAAGAAATTTCGCTTGTTCTATTTGTTACATCACATTTATAGTTCAAAAATCTCCCACTAAATACTGAAACTACATTCTGAAGCATTAAAATATCTTTGCTACTAACGTTCTTCATTGTCAGACGGGAACGAAATATAACTTGAAAAGTCGATGACAGTTCCGTTTTGGATATACATTATACGAATGAATCTGCGTCAGTAATTTAAACATTAAATACAAACCACAATAATGGATACAATTTAACTCGTAATAACGGGTCATTATTTCTCCTGTGCCATTATGAAGTTCAGAACAATTTGCAAAACTACAATCCAGACAATTACAGTAGGGAAGTCCTTTGTACTAAGCCCCTTTTTTAGTAAAACGAGCATTGTTATAGTTACGCGTGTGAGAGACTATAACGCTACCATATATTGTTATGAAAGAGTTTATTGAAGTTACTACTTCTTTTGGCGCGTTACGGAAAAATGATGAGAGTACATGTTTACGATGCGCGCGTCCAACACGAAAAACCGATACCCTGAAGTTAGCTATAGTCAACATTTTGTTTCTTTGTATTTCTTTGTATTTAAACTTTCAATATATTAAATACCTTTTTTCTACTGTATTGTCGTTTTTTCTACAAACGTAGAATAAGGCGAAAGATAAAATTTTTGAAAAGATTTTTATCTTGTTAAGCCAAAAAAGTATAACTTCTAACGCGTGTACATATAAACTTTTCTTTAAATCACACGAATACAGTATAACATTATACGTATTGCTTTCTTTGTGCGGACTCATGAGCACGCAGTGCACTTAAAGGAATTTTCCAACATATCTAAAAATAGCCGTAAAACTGAAAAAATGAGAGAGTTCGAAAAAAACAATCTTGGTAGCCTTTACAACTTTACTTTAATAGATCAAAGTAATGAAAATATAAAATCTCATCTATCTTTCTTAAACAGTTACCACGTCACACAGTGGTTTGTCTTTGTAATAGAGGCCGTAAAAAAATTATGCACATACAATTTTTGCAAATTAGCGTGCACCCATAAAAAAAGTGACAAAAAAGGCTTGCATACATTTAAATACAATACTGTTCAAAATAAACGGATCGCTCATTATTTACTCCAAACTCTCTATGGCAATCTACATTCAGTTTAGATGAAAATTCGAGAAGAGATGAATGGGCTTGTTTGTCAAACTTCAATGTTTTATAGGTTTGTTTGTTTGTTTACCTACACTTAGTAACTTTATAACATCAGTTGTTGTTCTGTGCATTGTTTCTGATTTGATAGCATTTGCAAACTATCAAAACAGAACACCAAACTATATATGCGTTCTCCAAAATGTGACAGCGGGTCTAGTAGTTCCAAGTGCTATGTACGTAACATATATTTGAAAGAGCTTTAGAGAGAGAGAGAGATATTGCGGAGAACTATGGTTTTTATTCACAGATATCATTTGGAATCGGCAATATAAAAGGAGAGAGGTGTGGTCGAATTTGATATGATTCACCAGTATAAATACGGTTCATAGTAATAAATTAATTTAATTTCTATAAGAACTCTGGAAACTAGGCATAGCTGGCATCACTGAGGAATAGAAGTAACATCATATCATCACATCAAAAAATTGTTTATATTATCGATGTACTTATTTACTCGTATAAAGCATGATTCTCTGTCAAGAAATTTTTTTTTCTTTTAACCATGAAAGCAATTTATCGATAACATTTAAAACATTAGGGGGTGTAAGGGGTGTTGAGTAACACCTTAAAACTTGAGACACCCAAGCCAACCTCACCTGCACGTGGTGCACCCTGCTGATCAACGAACGAGGCAATGGCGATAGCGGGGTGATAGGGTTTTACAGCCCGACTGGGTCGCAACCACCATGTACATGGCGAAAAAGCCCGTAATAGTGACTCGCCTCTGCGCGTCGCGTTTCGAGATCAGCCTGTGCATATCCAGTACCGGGTGACTTTCATCATTATGGCCGGCATGACAGCGGTGAGCAGCGATGGATAATCTGTCTCTCGGTGGTCGCCACTGTTTTTGGATTATACTATGCTTACCATCAGGCATAGTGCAGTCACTTTGTCGTGCTTCAATAAAAAAAAAAGCATCAAAAACTTTACAAAAACTTTCCTGGCTGTTTATGCCAAAAAATTAATTCTGCTGTTGACTTATTGTCCAAAAAGCGGTATTCAAAACGGTACTTAGCCATACGCCACAACTAAATGTCCGTAACTAATTGTCCCACAAGTACAATTAACTTTATAATAGGCATTATAGAGTTAAAGGCTTTTAATAGCATTTGTCTTTGATGCAGTCATAACCCTGAGGTATTCCGGTAAGCCGCTTATATTAAGGAGCTTATTGCATACGATGCCTTTACAAACCCAGTACATTAGAAATCCGAATATGGAATATGAATTAGTCACTTTATATTAATTTCATAGGATGTTATTTGTACGAGAACTTTTAGGATTTTTAATTAAATTTTTATATGATATATAAATCACTATGTATGATGAAACAAAGTTCTCCGCTGCGTTTGTCTGTCTGTTTGCGATAAACTTAGAAAGTACTTAACGAATTTTCATGGTGTTTTCACTAGTAGATAAAGTAATTCATGAGGAAGGTTTAGGTATTATTTGTCAAGGTTTTTATTATTAAGGCGGGATAACGTTAGCCGAGCCCGCTTTTATGCTATATTTGTATATACGTCTATTAAATACGTTTTAGTTGTTCATAAACAATCTAGAATAATATTTTATTTATTTAATATAATCTATCTATCTACCTTCTAATACCTTTAAACGAGCAATTCTTGTATATTTTTATATTTGTATATATTCAGTATCTCGGAAACGACATCATCTATTTCCGTAAAATTTAGTATGTAGGTAGTTTCGGGGACGATAAATCGATCTAGCTAGATTTTATCGATAGAAAACTTGTTTGTACTAAATTTTCAGGCAATGAAAAAATATAGCTAGAATATAAAGGTAAATTTCGCCGACGCTGTCAAAACAAAAATACAACAGATGTAAATCGGCTGCTTCGAAAATCCGTGTAACCCCAGTTTGAATCCGAGTGACAGCAAAAGAGATATATTTTTTTTTTTTTTTTTTAAGAAATGATGCTAATTTTGTTTGGCAAACCTAACAGTTTATTTTAATTTAAAAATGTTATTTAAAGAACCGAGCTAGGCTCGGTCGCCCAGGTACTATGTTAGTAATAAAAGGATTTCGCTTTTATATCTGCTTACTTCATGTAATTAATCCTGAAGAGATGGCTCATATCTATTTTAACTAAGTTATTGGTAACTTGCTAATCGTTGAAACGTACCTTAAACAATATGTTGGCAATCGTTCCCTTCAACTCATTTTACATACTGACCCCAGATACAGCTTTCGATCATCTAAAGATGTCTCTTTCATTACAATTGTAATGTAAATATCCTGAGATGTTTCTGAATTACAATCCGCAACATTCATAAATTAATTAGAGAGAAAAATATATATAAAAAGTTTGTACTTCTTGAAAAATATTACTCTTCATTTTGTTTCAATTTCGTAAGAAAAATCTCTTAGATTTAATTGGATTTAAGAGAAACTAATCAAATAAGTGTCCGAGTCAAAAAACACGAAATCTAATTTTATGCTTTAAAAAATAAGGATAGCGCTGGGATCCTCTCAATATATGAGCCCGGCTTTGTTTTTTACTACTGTTTGACTGCGACATACTTTGATGTATAGTGTATTGGAAATAGAGGAGTCTGAAAGCTCCCATTGAGTCAGCGTCGCTCATACGTTTTAGGGCTGGCTTTTAAAATCTTACCTGTATACTGTATCTTATCTCTACGCTTGGATAGTTCTAACATATATCTCACGGAAAAGTATGTTTTTCATTTACCTTAGAAAATATTCAATCACTTCGTACACCCTTATTGATGTCGCCTAGCTATCAAAACAAATAGGTAAAATTGAAGTGTTTAGTTGTAACGTCAAAATCACAATTTTCGCCTAAATGAACATTAAAATATAGAGGTTACTTAAAACAAAAATAATTGGTGTTTGATTGCCTGTTGGTTACAGCTAACGGAAATGTTTGGAACGATATTGACTGGACTTACAGTGATAGATAACTGATTTTATAAAGAGTAATCTTTTAACTGTTATTTTAGAAAAAAAAAATAGTTATTCACGGGAATGTAATGCTTTATAAAAGTGCAAAACGCAGAAGAAGTCACGGATGGCTCCTAGTTTATAATAATTTTGTAAGACTTTAAAATTATCTAGTAGAATACGTAATTATCTTCGCATGAGTTGCGACTAACATAGACAAAGTATAGTGGCAAGGTATCATCTATACCCTAGTGTGACTCTGACATTATATATATGGCAATGAACCTAGTGCACTGAAATTGTTTGGTTTGTCATGTTTTAGAATCAGTGAAGTATTCCTAGCTGCTTAGAGCCTTGCAGGCCCACGCGTAGACAGTGATCACCAATTAATCATAGATATATAATGTATTATATACAATTAATTATTGTAATTTGAATGACGGCTCGAGTTAAGTACGAAAGAAAAGTAGAAATCTATACTACTATAATAAGTTGAAAGGTTTGTTTGTTTGATTGAACGCGCTAATCTCAGGAACTACTGGTCTGATTTGAATAAATCTTCCAGTATTAGATAGCTCATTTATCGAGGAAGGCTATGGACTATATATCATCACGCGAAAACCAACAGGAGCGCAGCATCAATGTTGACAGTTTCAAAGTCTGGGTTTTTTCCTTTTGAGAACTTCCACTATGTGTTAGCATTAGTCCCAAGTAACTATTGCACGAGGACGAAGTCGCCGGCAGAAGCTAGTAAATAAATAAATTTTGCAGTAGCTAGCTCTGGATTCGCAGGGCCATACTTTAACAAAGAAAGAGATTTTATATTGTCACTTTACTGTGATTATTAATTCTGCCAATATATTTAAAGACCTCCCTAATGTCGTCTATCTCACTAACTCATTTTTTTATGAAAATTTTATAACATGGGGTATAAGGGATGTCGAGTAACATCTTAAGACTTGAGACACCCAAGCCAACCTCACCTGCACGTGGTGCACCCTGCTGATCAACGAACGAGGCAATGGCGATAGCGGGGTGGTAGGGTTATACAGCCCGACTGGGTCGCAACCACCATGTATATGGCGAAAAAGCCCGTCATAGTGACTCGATTTTGCGTGTCGCGTTTCGGGATCAGCCTGTGCATATCCAGTACCGGGTGACTTTCGTCATTATGGCCGGCATGACAGTGGCGACCGACGATGGATGATCTGTCTCGCGGTGGTCGCCACTGTCCTTGGATTGTACTATGCTTACCATCAGGCATAGTGCAGTCACTTTGTCGTGCTTCAATAAAAAAAATAATAATAACCCAAACTGTTCACTTTTCATATAGACCTTGTTCGGGCAATTACAAATGCAATAGAAAAAAATCAACAAAATAGGCATAAACACTAGGCAATTGATTCCTGTACGTATAGATATTTGTAAATCCCGATTACCACATTCGAGCTACAGTTTGAGGACTTAGTGTTTAGGCTGACTGAGTTTGTATTGGATTTAATCTTATTAGATGTGCACTGTTTGTGTCCGATTCGAGTCCAGTGATACGCATCAACGCATTACGAGTCGAAATCAGCCACTAGGATTTCGACGGTGATTATTGTAAGCTGGTAATATTGAGAAACTAATACAGCCGAACTTTGGATTCAAATAAAACTAATCGCTCACTTTAAAAATATTGGTTGGACGCTTTTTATGTTAATTTAATTCGAGAGGCTTTATAATAAAAGACACGAGTGGAGCCGCAAATACGACTAGTTTTATCTATAAATTTGGATTCAACTGAACAAAGCAAACTTTACTGAGTTATGTTCTGAAAAAATGTGTTAGACTTATTTTATCAAAGTATTAAAAAAGTATGTATTTTAATAAAACTATTCTATAATTTTTCACTTCTAAATAAATAGAGCATACATTTTTCCCAAAATATTGTATTGCTTCGGTTTCATTTTATTGTAAAGTTAACAAAAAAAAAAAAACAACTGACAAACAAAACCACAAACAACAATAACAAATGACGTAAACAACTTTTAATATCTAAAACTAGCTTCTGCCAGCGACTTTATTCGCATGGAATTGTTACTTTGGGCTAAGGCTAACTTTAACTCACGACTTCATTTACGTAAAAGTTGTAAATATATTTACATATCTAATACCTACGTTCACCTCGATTTTGAAACATTCTTCATTGGTGCTCCACTCATATTAGTCAGCGTAAAGATATAATATAGCCTATAGACTTCCTCGATTTTTTTAGAGTGAACCAATAGTTCCCGAGATTAGCGCATTCAAACAAAGAAACTCTTCAGCTTTATAATATTAGTATAATGTAGAGATTAAACCATAACCTATTTTTTGTTTATGAGATAGCATTAACAACTATTGTCACAAAAAAAAACTTATGGTGATACCCATTTTACCTGATTTACGTAATCGATACGATACTAATTATTCTGGGGAAACTACAATTCTGATTAATTAAGACACTAGTAATGAAAGAAACGCGACTGAGGCGTTAACAAAAAAAATACGTACTGAATAGAGTTTTGTATATTGGTTGGGTCGTGCTTTATTTACAAATCAATAAACGTAATATATAAACTATAGCATCTAATATTATGTTTGATGCCAAATACTAATACTGCCGCGTTATTTATGAACGCAGTAAAGAGTACGTTAACGGTTTCGAGAAATATGCGGTTAAACTTGAAATTTTGTATGTATTTATTTAGTAGTTACAAAGATTAGTAGATATATATGTATATACTAATCTTTGCGTAACGAATTGCAGATAACCGAAAATAAAATTTCAAGTTATACCGCATTTTTCTCGAAACATTTAATATGTTCTTTACTGCGTTTATAAACTGCGCGGCAAAATATGTTGTAACTTTTTTAAATAAAAATCTTCAAGATGCTCTAAAACTACATTCGCCGATTATATCAAATCTAAATACAAACTAATCATTGAATATTAATGTATTTAATTCATAAATCTCATGCTATAGCGAATATTAAGCACAGCGAAGAATAAATATTCGTGTTTTTCTTATTTTCAACATTATACAAACATGACAGGAGTAAAGTTGTTAATATTTTTTTTATATTTGAGTAGCTGTTACCTGCGACTCCGTTCTTATTAAGATGATTTCCTTATCTAATATGAACTACATGTTTTATTTACATTAATTGTGGTTCAATTTTTAATTATTTATCAATACTTAACTCTTACAGAGTTTACTAGGTGGTAGAGCCACGCTGAAGCTATAACTGGCTTCAGCATGAATGGGTCGGTTCACCCGGAGTAGTACTTACCACCCAACACCCAAAAAATCAACTTGAAATAACAGTGCTTGCATGTTGGGTTTCGTTCGGTCAATGAGGCTGCCGGAGGCCCACCTCACCCTTCTACGTTCCTTCCCTCCTCCTTGGCGCTCTGCCCCTTTCTTCTTTCCTCTGACCCACTAACACAGGCGGGCAACGTACTTGCAACTCCTCTGGTGTTGCTGATGTCTATGGACGGTAGTGATCACTTAACATCAGGTGACCGACCTGTTTGTTTATCTCCTATGATATAAAAATCATATTATTATTGCTTACTATAAATTGCCCTCTATTTACCAATGAAAGTCGTATCAAAACCTCTTCACCCGTTTTGAAGATCAGTCCGAAAAAATAAGGCGCTTTAATTTTGAGTACATACATGTACATATATAGTTCAATAAAACGCTATAGTCAGATAATTAACCGTACCCAAAAAAAGGGGGTAAATTAGGAGACGTCTTAATGTATTATTGTATATTTTATAAATTTTAATTAATTAATATAATAATTAATTGTATAAATTAATTTTATGAATTAGAACTACTTTATTTAGACCTTAAAAAGACGCTTTTAAAATATCGAATTATTATAACAATAGATTCGGCCAGGTCTATCTATATTTCCTTTCTTTATTTTATTTTTGACAATCAATTGTTTAATAGATTATTATTGTCATCATAAAGTATATAATAATATTACATGTTTCTTGTGGTAGTTTCAATATTCTAGTAGTCATTTCCATGGAGTTTTTGTGGCAAGTCAGAATACATGCTTCGTAGTATTATTTCCCATCCACTTCACTCGTGCACAATAACCGAAATATATTGCGTAATACACTACAAATATAACAAAATACAGAGTCAAATAAAATATAAAATCAACTACACGTTCGACTAATATCCTTCCAAAAACTCCATTGACTTTATTATATTTTAACAATTTTACTGCCACAGTGCCACGGTGACCGGAACGCTAAAGCTTTACGCAATTGTAAAATTCATCCGTGGCACTCTAAAACAATTACGGCGTGGCAGTTAAAGTGTTAAAAAGACATACGTCGTATTTTCAAAGTATCTCACTTATCCCTATAATGAAATTTCGATTAGTATTAGATTAGTATCAACTAGTGTTTATTACGCTTAAAAATCGCCTGACAGAATGTCAGATAAATTGTACACATACACAGCGTCGCAGTACCGCGAAACAAACAATGAGCTAAGCGAATAAATTCAATATATGAAAACAATCGTATAACAAAATACAATTCCAGTTCTCGTCATTTCAGATACTGTGAGAAGGGAGCGAAAAAGAATACACGTGTTTAGAGTGAATTTATTGTGTTTATGTGAATATCAATGATGTGATGGAATCCAAGTGTCGTGTTTATAACCAAGATATCTCTACTTAAAATTTGAACCAAAGGTAACTAATATTGTGAAAGTATATGACATGTATTTATTACGTAATATATGTTTAACAGAACTTTTTATTTGATTAGTTTTTTTTATGTCATTAATTTAAAATATATATATATATATATTACATGCATCGTCTGTATCATCAAAGTACTAAGGAGTAGGTATGAAAGGTAGGTAGGGAGGAAATATACATTCGATAAAGTTTTTCTTTATATATTTTTCCTCTCTCTCTCTGTCTCATTAATATCTAGGTTTAGATATATTTTAATCTCTGATTTCACGGTTGATGATTTTTTATCTTTTCCAAAAGAGTATTAACGAAGTACAACTCATCACAACCAGTAGAAATTTCTAGAATAAAAAAAAATAGGTGCAAATGACCGAGAATTATATACAACCATAAACTAATAAGATACAAAAAGGATTAAAACGCGATTTAAAATCTATTTATACACTAAACATATCTCATATTGACAAATAAGTCGAAACTTATATGGATACTAGCTTTTGCCCGCGACTTATTCCACGTGGACTAATTACTTTGGGCCAACTAATACACAGCGAAAGCTCTCAAAAAGAAAATAATTTTTATTTTATTTTTTTTTATTTTTATATCATAGGAGGCAAACGAACAGATGGGTCACCTGATGTTAAGTGATCACCACCGTCCATAGACACTTGCAACACCAGGGGAGTCACAAGTGCGTTGCCAGCCTGTGTTTGGAATGAGGGCGACGGGGACAGGAAGGGAAGGAGGAAGGGGAAGGGGAGGGTACGTGGGTCTCCGGCTCTCTCACTGACCGATCGAAACGCAACAATGCAAGCACTGTTACTTCACGTCGGTTTTTTGTGAGAGGGTGGTGCTTCCCCGGACGAGCCGACCCATTCGTGCTGAAAACAATAATAGCTTCAGCTTGGCTCTACCACTACAAAATCATTGTTTTCATCATTCCAATTACAGTCTGTTCGTTGACGATTTAAAAATATTCAAATCAGTCAAGACACCTAATGATACTCAGCTTTTGCAGCAAGATCTTGACCGTCTTGCTGTTTGGTGCCAAGTTAATAAGATGGACCTGAATGTAGACAAATGCTACTTTATACATTTCTCCAGAAAAAAAAGCAACCCTAATACTAATTATAAACTTAATAATATTTATCTCAATGAAGTAACGTTCATAAGAGACTTGGGGGTTACATTAGATAACAAGTTACGGCTGAATAGGCACATTGATATTATATGTAACGAAGCCTTTAAGTGCCTGGGTTTTGTTTTGCGTAATTACAGTGTTGTCAGACATCCTAGAACGAAGATTGTACAATTCTCTATTACGAAGCCATTTGGAATACTGCAGTGTCGTGTGAAATCCCTTTTACGAGTTTTATAAAAAGAGGATCGAGAGTGTTCAAAAGCGCTTCATGTGGCATTTGACCTTCTCTTGTAATTTAGCAAAGGCTATCCACTCGTATTCTGATCGGCTCAGCCATTTCAAAATCAAGTCGCTGTCTGAACGTAGACGCACTTTCGATCTACTTTTCTTGTACAAATTAGCGAATGGCTTACTCAACGTTCCCTATCTCCTGTCAAATCTCGACTTTGCTATACCCACGAGACTTCCTAGATCTACAAGACTTATAAGTATCATCAAAGAAACACACAGTAATTCTAACCT
Source organism: Antheraea mylitta (assembly GCA_014332785.1). Lineage (NCBI taxonomy): Eukaryota > Metazoa > Arthropoda > Insecta > Lepidoptera > Saturniidae > Antheraea > Antheraea mylitta. The sequence continues at coordinate 1,022,676 of JACEII010000031.1, forward strand.
AGGTAAAAACGCACCACTTAACGGATTAACTCGTGACTTTAACAGCACATCGAAACATAATACAAATGTTGACTTATTCGCAGTAAACATCGCTATGTTTAGAAAGGAACCAAAAGGAGAAATTGTTTAATCGTTATTGCCCGTATTCTCGTTAAATTAGATTAAATTTTTTCTATTTCTTTTAAATTTAATTTTTCCAATTGATCATTCAAAATTCTGCTTCAAATCTCAAATTACTCTTAGGTGTAATGTTTTTGTTTTTCTGCCTCCATCATGTTAACGTAAGACAGCTAACAATTATTACAATATCTAACCCAGTGAATTTCATAATTTCATATTGTATTGCTCACTGTCATACTAAGCATGCAGTCTACACCTCTAATTACGATGACACTTACCGTTATAAAGTGTGCGTGTCTTATTTTACTAATGATTCAGTGTACATTGTGTTGGTGTTCAATAAATAAATAAATAAACCGATTTTCAAACATTATTCGTTGGTGCTCCGTTCCTATTGGTCTTAGCGTGATGATATATAGCCTATAACCTTTCTCGATAAATAAGCTATAAGTGAATAGCGCGTTCAAGCAACCAAACAAACAAACCCTCCAGCTGTATAATATTAGTATGGATATAGATAACGTACGTTTCTAACACTGATAATAAATGCCACGTAATTTATATGGGAATTAGTTGAAATTTATCAAAGGAAAGCCATTGGGTATGTTTAAATATGGACGCTTCGGCATACGAACTGAGTTTTAGCGTAAAATGATGCACCTTTGACATGAACAAACATACAGAATGATTCATGTCGAAATTAATTTGAAGCTTTTGCAAATATAACTGGACAGGAATACATGGAATCGATAAAATAAACAGGTGTGGGAAATAATTACTTTCATTTATTTTCAGTATATCGTTCCCTTTTATATTGTGTAGTCACATAAAGTGATATTGAAATAAACTGTAACTGGCAACATATAAAAGAAGCTTTTTTAAATTATATATATTACGTCAATTTTATATTTACTATCTTGTATTTATTCATAAAATCATCTCAATATATTAAGTCCAGTACTTATCTACTTACCTCTCTTACTCAAGTCGCATCGTCATTAAAATGATAATAGCTTTTGATAAAGTGAACTGATTTCAATAAAACTAAGACTAAATGTTACTCGAGGATATGTGTTATAATTTTATTCATTAGGTTTTATCCAGAACGCAGTACTTTAGCAGTGATCCGTGATCAAACAAACAAACTTACATATAAACAGACAGACTGACAAATAGATAGACAGAGACGTTAGATTTACATTCTCATTATATGTATAGTACTATTTAAAATATTATTCTCACATCCGATATATAACAAGTCAGTCGTAAATTTGTGGAAAAGAATGTATATTAAAAAGTATTAAACCTAACTTTTTATACTCTATAATTGAATTCATACGTACGAAACATCATTAACAGTTATCCTCATCAGGTGAACGATAGTTTAGCCTGGACAGAACCACTCCTGAATATCTACCACAAACTATATAAGAATGTATTTTATAGGCGCTGTAAAAATATATATACAAAAAGATCAAATTGAGTTTCTCACCAGTTCTTCATTATGAATACCATATTTCGAGAACTGCTGTTAATTCCTTTACATTCATAAGCGCTTTCTCGGAGCTTAAATTGTATACAGTATTTTATGATTTTCATTTTTGACTTAATAAAATCACGTGATATAGCGTTCAGATATCTCCATACATTTTTCCGTTTTCTATTTGTGTTAGTGATTGTAGAAAAGCAACTTAGCTAGGTCCCCAGGTTTTACAGACAACCACTATTTTTTTTTTAAATTTTATGCGTATAACTACAATCTAATTTGATCTTAAACTAGCCTCTGCCCGCGACTTGTTCGAGTGGAATGGATACACTAACACTAACACGCAGCAGTTCTCAGAAGGAAAAAAACATCCCGATTTTGAAACATTTTTCATCTGTGCTCCGCTCCTATTAGTCTGATGATATATAGCTTATAACCATTCTTGATGAATGAGCTATATAACACTGAAAAAATTATTCAAATCGGACCAGTAGTTCCTGAGATTACCCTCTACATTGTCACAACATCAGAACGTCACAAACTTTACCTCTTTATAATATTAGTATAGAACAATCTAATCTAAGACGCTAAACACGCTAACACTTAGAGGAAACTGACTCTCAACTACAACTATCAGACCACATCAATAAATACTTGGTGACAGATTTCGAACTTGAGGGAGAAGCCCTTCCACCATGTAATCACAATATTTACCTTCATGGAAAACATGAACTCACAAGGATTCCAACCTACATCATTTAAGCCATCGTCTCAAAATAATTCATATTATGAAACTAGCGAGCCCGGCGGACGTTGTCTTTTTTTACGTGGGGAAATCATAACCCTCTCGGGGGAAGGGGTGGGTTTTTCCGACTCACAGGGACCAAAACCCCACGATGTATGTCTTCCGCTATAGTTGGGGCGGCACGAGATCTCTATAGACTTCATAGTGCCACCCCAGCAGTTGGCTCAGCAGCAAAAGCGCCGCCGCCAGGCCCCGTCTTGTTAGGAGACGGCCGTGTACACAGCGGCCGTCTCCTCCGTCCGCCGGACCTATGCAATGGGAAGATCCATCTTCCCTAGGTCCTGCTACCGACGGACGTCTTCCTGCCCTGATAATAAAGAAGATACTGTATCCGCCTAAAACGCTCTAGAATTGTACGTTATAATTTTTTTAGAAGATATAATGAGTAGGTATACTGGGCTATATTTAAAAGATTAATGCTATACAGACTTTTTTGTAGATATATAAAAAAATATCCCTCCATCATTGGTATACAAAAACCTAAGTTGCACACTTAAAATCTCACGCCGGCACACAAAAATGAATGCATAATTTTGGATTATGCACTCATTTAAATAGACCCGTGTTGCTTGCGTCCTTGTAAAAACAACTTTAACATGTTCACGCCGTAATGAAAATTTAACGTTTATTTATTAAAAATAGCACAATCGAATACGTACCACCGGTGGTACGAGCCGCCAAAAAAAACGTCTAGTGCGGGCCATCGGTGGTACGCGCCGGCGTGAACGTGTAAAACGTTCAGGTAAGATTTTATTCAAAACTGTGTTTCTTGGGTTTCTATATGTCAATGCCCACCACGCATTGTTTTTGTAAATCTCAAAGGCATCCGGCAGTGTTTTCTAAAGAAGCTTTCAGGCAGCTTGACTACTTCTGGCATTTCCCATCTTTATTGTTATATTTCAAATAATTTACACGAAACCTTGATAAATTATATATTTAAACCTTTCTTATTAATCACTTTATACACTGGTGAAATTCACATGAAAATCTGTTTAGTAGTTTTTGAGTATATCGCGAATAGACAGACAGACAGACGTAGCAGAGGTTTTTGTTTTGTAACATGTTGCTATTAATTTTGACATAGACATTGAGTCAAATTAATTTGTATAAAATTGGAATAATTTATAACCAAGTATAATATTCATAAAACAATCCGAAAGGCTATATCTCAGAATGTAAGAGAAAACTTGATTTATCACGGTCTTATAAATGGCTTGTTTTCGCAGTTGATACGCCAAAATAAGTATTACATTAAATTCTTGCCGACGACGCACCATTCTCCACTTTCCGTACAATATTCCAAAGGAAAACAGCTATATTTTTACAGAGAGAGACAGTACTACATTGTAATCCGAATGTTAGATAAGGACAGATGTAGACGCAGAGGGTTTTCCTGATGGTGCTCCGTACAAATTGTGAAATTACGTAACCACATTATATTAATATCAGTAGTAATTACATTTCGTTGTATAGACGAATATTATAATAATATTGTATTTCTTTTTTCATAGGAACACTCTCAAGGCGTCGCTGCGTAATATGTAATACGTGACAGCGTAGTGACGAGTTGAGACGAGAGTTAGCGAATTGCTGAGAAACTAGTCGAAGAGAAGCGTAAAGCGCAAAGATGGGCAAGAAGAATTCCAAACTAAAGCAAGACACGATCGACAGGCTGACAAGCGCGACCTACTGTGAGTTATTAATTTTATTTCTCTAAGAATACTCTCTTCTCTCTAATTATCATGAATTGAATAACCATTGGAATGAGGTTTCGAAAGATCTCCTAAAGCAACATTATGTTAAACAAAATAACATCAACAACTAGATTATACTTGTATTTTTCTAACATATTGCGAACGGTATAAAACAAAACCTTGTTCCCCTTTAACGTTTTTAAGGTGGCCCAATAATTTGACTAACCAATTAATTTTACTAAAAACTTTGTTTCTTTCTGTACACTTTACTGTTCGGCTTAAGTGTATTCATAAGTATTATGTAATACTTTGACTGCCACGGGACATATCACGTCCCTGGGAAGCCATTTGGTTTTAATGATACTATGTTAGTATGTTAAAATGGTATTTATAGTAAATAGTAATTATCAAGAAGTTAAAAAGATGTTTTTGGAAGAAAAACCTGGTACAAATTATCTCTTGGATATATTTAAAATTTCAACACTTAGTAAGTGGTAGAGCTACGCTGAAGCTATTATTGGTCTCAGTATAAATGGGTCGGCTCATCCGAAACCCTACCACCCTCTTACAGAAACACCGACGTGAAGTAACAGTGCTTGCATTGTTGTATTTCGTTCAGTCAGTGAGAGCGCTGGCCCAGTTCCCCCTCATCCTTCCCTTTCTACCCCGTCCTCCTTCACTACCAACATGGGCTGGCAACTCACTTGCGACTCCTCTGGTATTTCTGATATCTATGAACAGTGGTGATCACGGACGAAAGGCAAAAATTTGTAGGAACTAGACTTTTTTGCGACATCTTAGTATAGGAGCCAGCAATGTTGGGAGAACAAGAATTTAGAATAGCTTTTAATATATCAATACATTTTTTTATATCAATGAAAACAAACGAACAGGTGGTTCATGTGATGTTAAGTGACCACCACCGTCCATAGACACTAGCAACACCAGAGGAGTCGCAAGTGCGTTGCCAACCTGTATATGGGGAGGGGCGAGGGTAAGGGAAGGGAAAGGAGGAAAAGGGAAGGGATTTGGGCCTCCGGCGCTCTCACTGACCAAACGAAAGACATCAATCCAAGCATTATTATTTCATGTCGGTTTCCTGTGAGAGGGTGGTATAATCCTGAACGAGCCGACCCATTCATGCTGAGACCAGTAATAGCTTCAGCGTATCTCTACCATCTACAAAAATTATCAATAAATCAATAAACAGAATTTAGGATACCTGGTAACCGGTTAACGTTATGTTTTTAATGTGCATCATACTCTTACAGGTAAAATTTTTAATTTATGAATAATTTTATGAACTTTTTTTTTCAGTAAATTTTTGACGCAATTAAAAACATGACTTTACCACAGCCAAACATTTTTTTATAAGCAATAATATGCCCGCGGATATATTTTATAAACAAAAATAATTAATTTCAAACCATTTAATTTTTTCTATAGCAAAGAACACATTTCATTTTATTAATCATTAATGATATTAAGATTTTACCATAAACAATGAAACAACGATAAACGTAAACATATGATTAGGGACTGACGCCATCTTAAATATATGCGTCGATAACATACGCTGCCAAAATTATTGTTATCTTTATCGTACAGCTAGTACTGCACTAAACTATAGCTATAGCTAAGTTATTCCATACACATATTATTTTTATAGCAATAAATTGGTCTAAATATTGAGTAAATAACTGACTTAGTTAGTGAAAGATTAAATTTGTACTTATTTATGTCTAAATAAAATAATAATAAAATTACTGCTATTCCAACATGGTTTGAAATTACTTTTATTTTTATTTCTAAAAAATAGCATCAGGCACATTATTATTAATAACAAAAATGGTTTTCAATAATAATTCCATATTTTATTAACGTTTCAAAGTTAAGAAAAAAAAACATCCTAAAATTATTTAAAAATCAATGTTTGTAAAGGTACGATAATATGCATAAATAAACGCAACGTTTACCGGCAGCCAGGTAGCCCGCACGTTGTTCGGATGAATATAAAGATATATATAAAACTGGTTTGATTGATTCTTTCCGGTATGGCCTCTGCCTATGTAGGCAATTTCGCAAATATCAAGTGTGATAGATACACGTTATAAATTTAATGACAAAAATACGTGTGGTACTCGGGGACTGCCGCGGTAAAGCTATTGCATAGCATTTTTTATTAACTTATGCAATTATAACTATTTATTTATTTTATTTATGCAGTATTTTTTTCCTTTGTTTTTTTTTTTCTTTGATATGAATTCAAGTTACACTTTTTGAGCGTGGTAACCGATAAGAAAACAATTTTTTTTTCTTTTTTGGTCAAAATATTTTTATCATCTTACAATACATGTAGGTTATTCAGGAATATTAATCATTGAAACTATAGGTTTATGGTAACTGAAATAAGAAACAAAAGTTTGAGACTTGATTGGTGTTAGGTTTTTTCGTTACGGAATTTTTGGATTCGGGCTCCACGCTCAAGGCCCGCGATAGAAACTATGCAATAGCTTAAATATTCAGTGTAACAACGTAGAATAATCTACCATAGAAACATATTAACATAGATAAATCACCAAAAGGTGATAGGTACTATGTTGTGAGTGGCACAGAAATTATTTATAAAAATATATTGGAAATATATTTCAATTTATTTTTCGAAACCGTTACTAGCTCTTAGACAAAAGTTACAAGCAAGTGACATTTGACGCTCCGACGCGATGTTCATAAATTTTTCATATTTATATTTTTCTACAATACAATGGAGTATAAAAAGGTTTTAATACAAGTTGAAAATAGTTGTGATAGAGTAAGTGGTAGAGATGTTTATTTAGTTTTATTTAGGTTAGTTTTTATCTAAATTGAACCCGGTAGGTGATGTTACGAACGGGTTCTAGGCTTATTTTAACCATAAAATCTGGGTATATGTTTTAGTGAGTCCGTTGATAGTTTGGATTCACAATTGGAAACGGTAGTTGGGGCTTCAAACGGGTATCAGTTTTATTAAATTTTTTCGTGTTTAAAAATACAATTGAAACCAGTGATCACCAATTTGGTGCAGACGAAGTTGCACGGGTCAGCTAGTAAGAAATAATGGCATATTCGTGTACTTAAAAGCATCATTATATCATTTGAAGCCAGTGTCTTAAAAAAGTGTCTTCTCTTTTTTTAATTTTGCCAGACACTTCCTATCAATAAATGACTATACTAACTTCGTCATATTCTTTGATACATAAGACAGCTTATTAAGGACGCCATACTTAGAACTCGACTATAGCCAATGGCGATATTTTATCTGAACTACTAAAAACGACAATAAATGAATCTTGATCGTTACTTATTATTTCCATACTTAATCATAACTTATCGTCTGTCTATTTTTATCTCTAAGATTCTTACAGTCCGCTACAGTTATCCGTCGTATGAAAATATATATGCTATTATAACAAATAGTATTGAGATAATTTAGTTTAATTTAGGACAATTTAGTAACATACGTAGGAATGCAATAATTAATTATAACAAGTAACATTTATACTGGTTTAAACTAAAATACATGTAAAAACCATTCACTTTTGTCTGTGATATTATTTTTAAGAGTGCTCGAATTTCGATTATAAAGAAATATATTTTCTTATTGATAACAATAAAGCTCAAATAATAGCTACAAAATAGAAAAAAAAAGAAAATCGGTAGTGGAACAGAGGAGGGAGATGTTATTTACCATTTCCCCACTGCCTATGTAATGTGTAAAAATCTCGTGCCACGGTGTTTGTAGTCGAATTCCTCCGAAACGGTTACACAGATTTTTATGAAATTTTAAATGTATATTTGGTAGATATGAGAATAGGTCGTAAAGTATAGTTTATACCTCTAAGTGATTAGGGTGTCCCCTATCCAGAATTTTGTTTTGCAATTTATTTGTCAATATTTTTTTATTTGCCATTAAAAATACTTATGACCCCAAATTTTCGCCCTCCTAACCTCAACCCTCCCATCTTTTATTAGCGAATTTTGTGTTTTGTATGGACAATATCCAAATGATTTAACGGTCGTTCGTATTACAAACAAAACAAAATTATTGATTTTTATGAGTAACAGATGGTGCTATGTCTTTCTCATCGAAATTTCATTCACTAAACGAACTTGACATGTGTTTGAGTAACTCCCTTAATTGTTTGTTTGACAATTGGAGACGCTGAGAGACGCTATAAACAAGATTTTAGGATTTTTCGAGTTTGGATATACAATTGAAACTGGTAGATAATAGATTTGATGCAGACGACGTTGCATCGGTTAGTTAGTTTATATATAGAAGATAGGTTTGAGGCTACCGACGTTTAAAGAAATTTAGCGATATAAAAAAAATTAAATGTCTATTAAGTTTCGGTGGATCTTCGAAACTCCTAAACTAATGCTACTGACGTATAAAAAACTTTTCAGAATATTATTTACATACACGTTTTAATAGGAGTTTAGAATTAAAGACAAAATGCATATATAACCTAAGATCGGTAATATAATTATGGGGGTAACAATGATAAAAAATAACAAATTTAAAATAATATTGCAAATAAGAAACAATACAGATGATCTATAATTAGAACAAATAAAACACAGTTTTCATGAATAATAAGTCTCATAATATTCCTAATATTTTATATAGTTTCACGACAAAAACTTCAAAAATAACCTTAGAATTTTTGGCTATAACAATTTGAATACCCTTTTCGTTAGCATTAGTGGGAATAATTACAGAAAATTCTTTCGTAGTGGTTGTAATAAATCATCCATTGTCCCCTAGAACTTGAAAAGCGTATATATTAAAAATAATGACGGCGAAACGAGTACTATTTTCTGGACGATCAATGGAAACGGTTTGCGTGAGTTAAAGCAATCAACACGTTTCCACGCCTCCGACTAGCACCTCGATGTCCGACCGTCGTGATACTTCTGCCTTAATCACTTGACGAATTATCGTTAGACCTTTTGGGTCAAGGCTGCTCCGTTAATCTACAGTTACATTCGAATGAAATAAATAGAATTTTCACAACGATATGAATATAATGATTTATTACCTAAGGTTTATTCTTGAATCTAAAATAATTGATTTTATATCGAAAGTTAACAATAGAACGATGGTGAAAATGATTTTGATAGTGTAGCTTTTGTTTATAATGTGAAACATATATAGTATTGGGTCAGACCGACTCTGGAAGGGCGACGCGTCGCCACGGCATATATCGCCACGCTATATGATTTTGAATTTTTGTATTTACTCACATCTGTTAGGTGTCCCGCGATGAGACACAATTTTTTAAATTAAAACTTTATAATTACTACTTAGTACCTGTGGAAGAACGTGTTAATTTGTAGCGAGTATATTACAAGGAAAATTCTTAACAGAAGTAAATTTCGCTAAAATCAATTCAGTCGTTTCATAGATTAGCTCAAACAAATATGAGTATTTTATCGTTATTTATAAGTTAACTAGCTTTTGCTCACGGCCACGTGCGTTCTTGTCGATTTGACCTGTCACTTGGGGTAAAGTATTTTTCTATAGATAAAAGATACGCGACATGTTCGTCAAATGTCAAAACGATTCTTTGCGAACTTAGGGCGTGTAAGACTGACAAACATACATACTTATATTCGCTTCTATAATATTAGTTAGGATTTATACACAGAAAAGAACCAACTGTGATTAAAATCAATCTTTTATCCGCTCTGAAGTTAGCCGTGAGTTCAGCTTTCTGCGTAATATAATCAAGAGCACCTGAGTATATGGTACCTATTTTTTTTAATACAACACACGATTAAAATATTACTATGACTATCTAAATTTGTTATCTTATTTATCCTTAAATATGTCTCGATGTTATAATATAATACCTAACTTTGTGTTCTACGCAACTATCTTCCGAGCGGTTAAAAAGTTTGGCGCGGAGTATACTTAAGGCTTGCCAGAACAGATTTCAACGTTATGCGAGTAATATCAAAGTTAAACTTATAGTATTATTAATTAGAAATTGTTTGAGTCTAGATATTCACAAAGTACTAGAAACTTCCAGACCTTTCCAAATAAACATAACGAATTTCATTTTTGACGCGATGTGTCAGTAAGAATGAGAATTATCGAAAAGAACCAACAAGGAATTCGACCTGATTTATCTTTTTATTGTATATACTTCTTATAACAAAGCATTGTAGCTATAATCATTTTTAGTTGACATACAAAGATGGGTGTCATTTCCAATCACTCGTTCACATATTGATCCACCCTGTACTATTACAGTACGTTACGACATCCAAACTTTCCTGACATGGTGCTTGAACTCGCTATCCGGCAAATCGGTAATGTCTATTGGGGCCTTATATTAGGAACTGTTATCTAAAAACTACTGACTTACTAAGCCTAGAACATTGTTAAATTATATTGTTTCTAGTGTTAAGACCATGTCGCTCATTAACCAAATCTATTTTGTCTAGCATTTTATGACATTGAATTGTTAGATATGTGTTTCAAATAGTTGTATAAATTCCAACAAGCGTGACTGAAGTATACCTGAGAATATCAAAATAACAGATAATTATATTTGAATCTAGCTGTGCCCGCGACTTCGACCGCGTGGAACCTTATTTAAAAACCGTTATTAATGAAATCATCAGAATGTGTTAAGTCCTACTTATTTACATTTGTGTGGTACTTAAGTCGCGTCATCATTAGATTTACAATTACTTTTGATAGAGTAAACCGAGCTTAATAAAACAAAGACTGAATGTTAGTTGAAGATATGTTTTATGATTGTATTGCAGCGGTTTTATCATGAACGCAGTATTTTAGCAGTGATGCGTGTTCAACAAACAAACAGACAGACACACGTATTATATATATATATATATATATATATATATTATACATAGATATATATGTATACGAGACACGAGAATACTCTAAACCCAAAGCGTAGTCAGTAACAATTCATCAAATAATTAATTAATATCATGTCGTCCTTTCGTATATGACACGAATATGGTGTGTGGTTTGGAACCTCGCTATTGATTACGTAAGCTTGACGTATCTGAATGAAATCTTATTTATAATAAAACATTATGTAACAATGATCTATATATACAAAGCGACTGGTAACAATAACCCTTGTTTTACGTAAGATACCAATATTTCCCAGTTGAGTAATACAACAACGGATTCTTTGAATTCAATTGTGCTTAAATGGACAAAAACGTGTTATGAGTTCCATAGAGCTCTTTTAATATTAATGCGTTAATATATCTAAATACTAGATACAATAAGACACTGGTCACTGCTTGTTTCAGGCTTACTAAAACCAGTAACAGTTTTCTAGATTTAGTGTTAGATTTTATAATAAAGTCCCAAAGCATATTGCCGATTTGCCAGATAAGTCCAAATACCTTGTCAAATGGGTGTTAATACACGATGGCTATTTTATAGGGTGGATCAATATGTGAACTATGGTGACGTCTGGAAATGACGTCTCTCTCTGTACATCGTAACCGAATGTAACTGGATAGGTCTATAAAAATTGTGCTATGCTATGTAATAGATAAAGGAGATCGAGTTTCTTGCCGGTTCTTCTCGAAGACTGAGCTGTTTGTCCAAACTGGTGGTAGTTTTGACCTTCATAATTGCCTTTTCAGGGTCTAAACTGAATAAAACATTATTGATTGTGATGTTCCCTATAGGAGGAAGTTGAAAACCTGAAATGACAATTGCGCGACTATGAAAAAAAATAAAATTTAAAACCACTGTTACTGTACCACAATACCAGTTATTTGTCCCATTTTCTTCGTTAATCTGAAGCAGAAGATATTAAAATATCTTTTAATATAAAACGGATTATCCTTTCTTATATTATAATTGCAAATCAGTTTGTTTTCTCTAATACTTTAATTCAGCCGACCATCACGAAATTTTGTATCAAGAACAGGACAAGGATATCTTTCATCCCGAAAAAATGTTCCCGTGCGATATATCAAATTTGCATTAGCTCTATCAAAACCTCGAACTGAAGCTAATATGTTATAAACAGTCCTATTCCTTTGCAATAAAAATTCACTTAATACCTCTGCTTTGTTTTCTATTTCACTGCTAAATATTCCTCCCGCCTATTTTCCTTTACGGCCTTATAATCTCCTGAATTTACAGTTCTTAGAATCTGGCAAAAATGTTTCATATATCTCGTAAACCACAAATAATAAGATAAATATTTGAAACTAGCCCCTGCCCGCGACTTCGTTCGCGTGGAATAGATACACTAACACGCAGCAGTTCTCAAAAGGAAAAACATCCCGATTTTAAAACATTTTTCATTTGTACTCCGCTCCTATTGATCTTAGCGTGATGATATATAGCCTATAACCATTCTCGATGAATGAGCTATATAACATTGAAAGAATTATTCAAATCGGACCAGGAGTTCCTGAGATTACCCCCTACAACGTCACAACATCACAACGTCACAAACTCACAAACTTTACCTCTTTATAATATTAGTATAGATTATAATATTAAATTTTAATTAAATTATAGTAAAATTTAAATTAAATTTTACTATAATTTAATTTTAAATGTGGATAATATCTAACTCGTACTAAATATTCAGATTGGATTTTTCATCTAAACTGTTATAACTTAACCACTTATTGAAGTTAAAGTTCTTCTATCGTATGTATGCCACCAAGCAATGGTGATGTTACTCGCGTCCGCAAAAAGTGCATATCTGATTGCATTGCATGTGCTCCGCGATTGCTGCTAAAGAATAACAAATTGTTGTCCGCTGCACTGTTGTTCCACAAACACTTAACCACGCAGCGACAAACAGAATAATCAATCAATTGACGCTACAAGATATATATATATATATTTCATAGGAGACATACGAACAGACGAGTCACCTGATGTTAAGTGATCACCACCGTCCATAGACACTTGCAACACCAGGGGAGTCGCAAATGCGTTGCCAGCCTGTGTTTGGAGGAAGGAGAGGGATTGAGGGAGGGGTGATAGTCCTCCGGCGCTCTCACTGACCGAACGGATCGCAACAATGTAAGCACTGTTACTTCACGTCGATTTTCTGTGAGAGGTAGTACTCCACTTGAGCCGACCCATTCATACTGTACCAGTAATAACTTCAGCGTGGCTGTGCCACCTACAAAATACTCCAACCATGACATTATTTAAAAAAAAAACAACAAATAATATGTACGATTGTCGTTATAAATGCTTTAAACAATGCATTAACACGAGCACTTAATAATCATGCGATTTAAAACTATTAAATTTGCGTAGTGGCGCCGTTCTGGCTGTATTAACTGACTGGCATAGGACAGCCTAGTACTGTCTGACAATGTCATGTGTAGGTGTACTATGAATAACATCGACCTCATAAAAATACTATTCCAGCGAATCGATAACACTAATTCTCGTATACATTTTTCATGTTACGGTTCGAAAAAAGATTGCTTGTTATGCAAACTATACGTTAACACAATGTAATTCCCATAAAACGGAATACATTTTGATACAGTTCGGAATAAAGTTATTTATTTATTGGGAATATACATGACTATGATCTGAATAATTTATTTATACTATTTAAAATAATCGTACAAATGTATGTTGATTCATATTAGAATACATCAGTCATAGAATACTTGAATGACCTAAATAAGTTTATCATATCTTGTCCTCTATCGTAGCGCTGCATTCTAGTTGCGGCGGCAGGACCAAATAGTGAGTCTAATTAGAATGTTGTGACCTCCTTCTGTGAGGAGGTCCTCTTGCAAGAGGAGGCAGCGGTGAGGGCTCGATAGATAGACCGTCTGAGCAGCCCTCTCAGCTAACAAAGGACCGGTGGAAGAAGGAAACATTAGGCTCGCTTTCTTATACCACTATAACCGGACCTAGGAAGATGAGTCGTGGGGTCATCTTCACACTTGCACAGGTGCGGTGGATAGGAGAGGTAACCCATGTGTACACGGTCTTCTCTTGACAAGGTCGAGGTCAAAAAGGCTTAACGCCGTGCCTACCGCTGGGGCGTGGATGTACACTGTGGGGTTTTAATGGATGAGAGTCTGACTTTACCCACCCTCTCCTCTGGGAGATTGTTGTATCCATGCAAGCTTTTCCCTTATAAAAAGACGTTTTACTCTTTCGCTCTCTCTTTACGAGGGAAAACCCTACATGGACCCCCCCCACCCTCCTTAGTCAAACAGTTAGAAGTAACCGTTTCACTGAGTAAAGCCCTAAAGTGTAACCTCCACTGTAATGGACTTGCATGGGGTTGCTTGCGCATACAACCGCGCTGCCTCAACGGCCAACCTTTTGTTAGACGCATCTTCTCGAAAAGTTTTAAAGCCAGTATTCACACCTTTCATACGTGTACAATTTTTCACAAATCCATCCATAGTACCTTCTATCTTCCTAGGCAATAAATTACTTATTTCTATCGAAAATTACCTTCTACAAACCTAGATACTTGCAACATGATAATAATAGTATATATATGTAGATATGGGTTAAAAGAACCTTGTCGCAGTAAAGCACGTATCCGTAAAGTATAGCGTGATTGAATTGAATTTCCGAGCTCACATAGTGGCATTAGCTTTAATACGTAAAATGTTAGATCCGTATCGATAAGTTATATTGCCACCTCACTTGAACTACTTTAACTCAAGTAGAAATGCTTAAAATAATTATTAGCAATACATTGAAGGTCATAATTCTTTAAAAAGAAAAGGCAGCGTTTTCCACGAAAGCTCTCAGGTGCCTTGACTTCTTCCGACATTTCCAACAATTTTCGTTAGTCCGGTGAAGCTATGAAAGCCTAGTAAGGCCAATAGTCAGTTCGAAAAAAACAAACACAATCTTCATTATATTTCAACCAATGCACAAAAAGTCTTTACATATTATACGTTCCCCATGAATCATTGTATATATTAATGCAAACCGCATGCAACTTCATTTAGTTAATTTTGAATGTATCGCGAACATACTGACAAACTGACACGGCGGAAGACTTTGTTTCATAATATGTAGTAACCATTCTTCTATACCTGTGTACGAGACTGAACTCCTCTTAAACGGCTTCACCTATTTTGATTAACAAAAATATTTGCGTACACCAGAGAATTCGCGAATGGCTTAGATTCACAATCGGACACGGTAGTTGGCGTTACGATCTGATTCTAGTATTTTTTCTTATTGTCATGGCAGAACAACGTCCACCAGACCCACTAGTATCTCTGTAAAAGTTTTTCCTTCTATTTTCTCTATATGTTTGGCTTTGCTTTATAGCAAAGGAGTTTCAACTTCTACGCCATCTTTTTGTCCTAAATTTCATCAGAATACGTTCAAAATAAGGTAAGTTAAGTTTTTTTTTATTGTTATTGTATTATTAATGTTGACTGTAGGGAGAGTTTTTGGCGGGATTTCAGTCTGTCATGTAGTGGATTTTATATTTTATTCATAATCTTGTGTTATTCGACTATATATTGTCTAAATTTGGTGGTGTTTTACGTAATATAGTTAGTTTATTATGCATAAGTGAAGTGAATGGAAAATAATAACACGGAGCATGAAATTCTGAGATGCCACAAAAACTCCCTGGAAGGTTCTAGCAAGGGATCCACCATCTTGTTAGAATATGGTTTCACACGATGCTTAATATTGGAATGATGACACGAAGCTTGTGATATTATTGACTACGTGATAATGGCAGTAATAATCGGCAAGATTGATTGCCAAAAATAAAGTTAAAAAAAAAAATGTTGACTGTCGACTGCTGCTATATCCACATGTAAATAAATAAATAAATTTCATTAATCAAATAATCATAAGAATAAATTTTCGCACACCATTCGATTCAAGACTATACATACATATATTAGGTATTTAAGCTCCCAAGTACAGGACCGACAATTAGGCTCGGCACAAAAAGACAGTCATGCGAGAAAATCAAATTTGCGACCTCCCGGCCCTTTCAAGCCTTAAGACGATTGGTTATTTACTGGAGCTCTGGAATATATCAAAATTTGTTTAGTTGTCTTCTTATGTATTTTTTTTTACGTGAATAAATTTAATTAACAGAATTATCAGAAAAAACTCTGAATACTCGAAAAATGTTCGAGAAGTAAAACAAAGTACGTAATGGAGAAACAAAAACCTATCGATTTTTAGTAAGGAAGTGAACAGGAGTTTTTGGCGGGATTTTAGTCTGTCATGTAGTGGATTTTATATTTTATTCATAATCTTGTATTATTTGACTATATATTGTGTAAAGTTGGTGGTGTTTTACGTAATATAGTTAGTTTATTATTCATAAGTGAAGTGAATGGAAAATAATAACACGGAGCATGACACTCTGAGAAGCCACAAAAACTCCCTGGAAGGTTCTAGCAAGGGATCCACCATCTTGTTAGAATATGGTTTCACACGATGCTTAATATTGGAATGATCGCACGAAGTTTGTGATATTATTGACTACGTGACAATGGCAGTAATAATCGGAAAGATTGATTGCCAAAAATAAAGTTAAAAAAAAGGAAGTGAACAAGTTATTGCAATTCTAACAAATAATATAATTGACATTTTTTTTTTCTCGAAATGACTACGCTATTGACCCATCAAGGTCTTAACAGCTTCACCGGACTACTAAGGTTAGCGCTTAAGGCACTCAGCCGATTTTATTATGGCAACCAGCTCAAGGGTGCACGGCACACCTCGGCTTGGCTGTTGCCTGTTGCATGCAAAATCGCGACCTATCTTAGCTAGCCTAGCTAACTATTCATATATGTATGAGTTGTTGAACCGTATATGTGCACCAAGCATACACGCCTCAACAACTCTTCCATATATTTATTATCGGAAAATTGAGAGTTTTTCAGTTCGATAAGGGAAAAACAGTATACCCTTCCACTTTCATGTGTAAGCGTGTAGGCGTGCACGTGTGTGGGGGTGATCGTGTAGTGTTGTAGCGGTGATGTATATTTATTTGTGTGTCACCGTATCGCGCAAGCAACGCACTCAAGGGCTCCCTACCGAGGGATCGAACCTAGGCTTGAGCCGCTGCCGTGGGAGGCCTAATCGGGTATAATTGACAAAGTGTGTCTGTTTGTTACACTTTCACGTCGTAACTGTACAACCGATCATAATAAATTTTTGTAACCTGATCAGGAGTAAAGAATAAGACAATTGTTTCAGTCGAAGCCGCAAACAAAATCTAGTTGTCTGATATATGTGTTCTTTGACAACAAATAGGTCTTATATCGTAGTTTCTATTCTCAGATGTCCTATCACCCTGTAATCGAAGTTAATAAGTATTAATAAATATAAAGTTATGTCTGTACGTTTGTCTTTTTATAATTTTTGTGATATACATTGTTATACATTCAGAAGAATTTCATATTATAAAATATTTGTCTATTTTTATGTACAAATTCAATTCAAAACTCGTCATAAAATCTTGTATATGAGACGTGAATATATTCCAGAAATACCGTAATTAAGGATATTTTTTATTATAAACTATTTGTGCCCGTGACTTCATCCATGTGGAAATAATGCAAATGCAAACAGTATTTCATTTACTATGTGTGTTATCTATTAATCATACATTATATTATATCATGTTTCTGTAAGAGATTGAATTACATTTACATACCTACTCTTTTGTCGTACTTATTTCGACATTCAAATTACAATAACTTTTGATAGAGTGAACCGAATTTAATTAAACCAATACCAAATGTTACTCGAAGATATATTTTATGATTTTGAGGTTATCATGAACGCAGTACTTTAGCTGTAACGCGTGTTTAACCAAACAGACTGACAGACAGACATTTCTAAATTTCTAAAGACACTTCCAACATTTTTTTTCCCACAAATCTAAAAACTACAGACACATTATATTTACATTCTTATTATATGTATATATGATATAGATTGCTACGGAAATAATATTGTACAGGTTGGTCAATACCAATATTAATGTATCACAAGAATTTGGAGTTTAGAATCAATCAAAATGTAACAATAAAGCTATCTGATAAATGACCCCAACCCGAATCTAAGGAAGGACGAAGGCAGGGTAAGTCAAGGACAATGAGTCTCTCGTTCTTTCAAACGAAAATAGCTTACAGAGTCACCGAAATATTCTCAGACATTGAAGTACAGTCGTCAACAAACTTCATTACAAGCTGTATATTTATTCAAACTCGTAATGTTTGTCCTTTTTTAAATTATTGCATTAATATGTGGTTATCAATTATAATCGTAATGTTTTCGACAGTCACTTCTGTTTCTGGAATATATATAGTCAATAAGATGTGCGAAGTCTTTTTTTTACGCAAATATCAAAAACGCAAAAGCTCTAAATTGTAACGAATGTTTAAATAACAGTGAATCGAGTAATGTATCTTATAATTATCAAGATTGAATGGACCATGTAAATAGGCCCCACCAGGATAATACGCGGGAAAAATAAATAGCGCGTAGAGCGGTTGGTGGCCTTGCTTATCACTACATAGTATAAAACAAAGTCGCTTTCTCTGTCTCTATATCCCTATATATGTTTAATTCTTTAAAACTACGCAACGGATTTTGATGCGGGTTTTTTAATAGATAGAGTGATTTAAGAGGAAGGTTTATATTTATAATAACATCCATTAAATAGTGGAGAAATACTGTTATTTTTGAGGTTTCTTATTGTGATATCGTAAATGATTACATTTTTTCCGCTTACATTGCAACAAACGCAGGCTGACCGATGATAACCGATTTAGTGCAGACAGAGTTGCACGGGTCAGCTAGTAAATAAATAAAAGAACAAGAACTCTAAGTACAAGCATGGATTAACCTGTAACTAAGCACCACGAACAGAGCAGCGCAATCTCGGGCGAAATTTATTCTAGATGTTTTTGATCCTTCAGGAACAATACTTTTTTATGATAGCTACGAGTACCTCTTTTGTGACCTCAAACAACATGCAATATTTATATCGGTTGTAGTTATGGCGTAAAAACTTAACAAAGAGTCTCTCTCACATTTACAATCAGTAATGTAATATTTAGTTAGACGTCCATGCGACTCTTAGGGCTTCATCACTGCAATTTTATAGCATCATGACGTTAAACGGGATTGACGTAGTTGAGATATTTTTAAATAAAGCATGTAATCCGGTGAAGCTGTTAAAACCTTGGTAAGTCAATAGCGTAGTCAGTTCGAAAAAAAAAGTTAAAGCATATTTATCTAATATTTGTATTTCCTATTCTAAATAAAACTTATATTTTCTTCCCTTCTTTACTCTTTCTTTCTTCTTACATACATATATACTTTATAATAAAAACTAGCGTACTTTGTCGCGTTTTGATCATAAAAATATCTTTGACAAATTATATATGTATACCTACTTTGCGAGTCAATTTATCTACTGGTGAAAACCGCATGAAAATCCGTTAAGTAGTTTTTGAGTTTATTGTGAACAGACAGCCACACAAACGTGGTAAGAGACTGCATATGCAATGCATAAAGCTATGTAATGATCCTGGCAACTTAATATTTATAAATCGTTATAAAAGTATTACAAATATATTATGTTTTACTGCATAGTGATATTCCAAACGATATTTCATTTAAAAAAGATTCATTAAAAGGAAAAAACACAAATAACGGGATTAAATTTGTCTCAAAATCTCTAACTAGAAAGTTTTAAAACTATACGACCTTTCAGCTCGTCTGTACCTTGAACGCTTGTCACAAATCCCCGCGCCTTCAGTGATGTTGAATGCCTCAAATCCTCCGATGTCCTGGGTCGAGGCGTATAATACCTACTTAAGACTGCTCCTTTATTATTACAACAAGCAGCTTCAAGCACAATAACCTATTGTACGTCTAAAAGCTGAACAATAAACATTTTTGAGCAGAACTTAAGGTGTTGTTTTCGATAAAAATAGCTGGTTTTCAGGACTCTGTTTTTCTGAAATTGGATTTGGTATTCCATTAAGTCCGGATTAATTGAGCAAAGCCTCTTGTTGTCTCTTTTTTAAAGTTAGATTTTGTTAGTAATATCTAACTTCTACAGTTTTTACCGCTTTTAGGTTATCCCTGTTTAATTGTAGCATTAGTTCCTAGCCTCTAAACCTTTGGAAATCGTGTATATATGTAATATTAATGCTTAAAGAAGTCCTGTTTCTCTAAATGAAGTCTCATGAAAATGTTTCAGCAGTTTCGGGGTTTAACGGACGTAGAAAAGACGTTTCAGTTCTGTTTATATGTATAGATCACGTTCATCATTATCTTCTTACCCTTATCCAACTTAAGTAGGGTCGGCACAACATATTCTCCTTTTCCACTCTGCACTGTGAGATGTCATCCCAATATTCACAACTTTTTTTACACATAATTTCACACAACTCATCCTTACCTTTTTCAGTCCTACTCATCCATCCACCTTCATATTTAAAACTTTTCTAGTTTTTTTTATTATAGGTGGCAAACGAACAGGCGGGTCACTTGATGTTAAGCAATCACTGCCGTCCATAGAATCTAGCAACTCCAGGGGAATCGCACGTGCGTTGCCAGCCTGTGTTTGGGGGAGGGAAAGAGAGGAGGAGGACGAAGGGGACAAAAGTCCTCCGGTGCTCTCACTGACCTTGCGAACAGCAACAATTCAAGCACTGTTACTTCACGTCGATTTTCTGTGAGAGGATGGTACTTCCCCGGACGAGCCGACCCATTCACGCTAAAACCAGTAATAGCTTCAACATGGCTCTACCACCTACAAGAGATTGTGAGATGTCATCTCAGCTTTCACAACTTTTTTACACATCATTTTCACACAATTTATCCAAACCTTTTTCGGTCTTCTTCAACCCGGCCTCCTTCATACTTAAAGTTTTCTAGTTCTACGGCTTCCATCTCTTCTCATGATATGCCCATACCAACTTATTACTCCTCCACTTCATTATCACTGGTCTTATTTTCAAACTTTTATGTATAGAACTATTCTCACAGAACTTTGATTAGCTTACTACATAAATTAAAGGCCGAAAATTTAGACAGTAGCAATATTTATGGAAGAAATTCGGCACTCGATTCTCGATCTAAATTAAATAAAAAAATAGATGCTTAATATTTAACGTAATTATTTAAAAAATACAAAAATTATTCACAATCCTCTACGCGTCTTTTTTGGAGCATAGTGTCAATGACTGTCAGGTGGAGTAAAAGTGAACATGGGAATTGCTTGAACAAATCAAAGGGTTTATTGTCCGTTTTATTAACTCAGGTTCGCCCCTTGCAGCTGTCGGCACCGGTCATTGCACCTAGGTTTATTACGTTTGTGTTTATACTTTTGAAAGTCTTAGTACAAATTTTAAACTAGATCCTCTTTATTAGTATTTGTTAAACCATGAACTATCATTTCTTAGAATACTGTAAGCGACTAACCTAACACCTGGTATAATATACTAAATTTTATCCGCGGTTGCGCTCTCGTTAATATGATTTGATCCATCTATCGGGTACCCTATATCGTTACTGTACACATGACATCGTGTGAGTGAAATTTCATTAAGATCAGTTCAATTGTTAAGACTTAAAACTGTAACCAACAAAAATGGAAAGTAATTTTTGAATTTATAGTATTACTTACGATATGCTCAATAGATTATGGCTAGTTTTGCGATCGCCAGCACAGACGATAACAACACATTTCCACGTAAATACAGTGTAGGTATCATAATTCCCGATAGCGTGCATGAAATTCACAGGAGCGATAAGTTTTCGTGTACAGTTTTAAACCAATAAAGAGTGAGTCATTCTGGACATCTGCTACTGGACCGAACGCTTCCTATAAACTTTTTTTTTACTTCAAATTTTTAAGCACATAATCACTTTCCTTTTCTTGACTACCTACATAAATATACTAATCAGATATTGGACAAAATTGTATCGAATTTACGAGAGCATTTTGAAGACTATCTGAGACACTTTCGATGATCTCCACGCAACCACTAAACCACCATCGGTGTAAAATAAGAATAATATTATAACCTTTATTCGGACGCCTTAAATTAAACAATATTACATAATTCTAACTTACTTTAGTAGATCGACATCAATAACTTACTCTGTTTACCTAACTTTAACAAAAGCCTTCCTCCATTACTTTCCACTCTGCTCTGTTTAGTGTTTTCCTAATTCACGAAGTGCCTGCTATTGTTTTTATGTCATCTTTCCATTTTCAGAATTCTATTACTTCATTTTTGAACTGATAATTTCATTAGCCGCGTTGAGCGTTATTTTTGGCAGGATAGAAACTTTTGATATCATATCATCGACGTACTAGTAAGCGTGACCGACCGTATTGAGCATTTTGCGTAACACCAGCGACTTTTTTTTTTCGAAGTGTCTATGCTATTGACCCAACAAGGTCTTAACAGCTTCACCGGACTACTAAGGCGAACGCTTAAGGCACTCAGCCGATTTTATTTTGGCAACAAGCTCAAGTGTGCACGGAACACCTCGGCTTGGCTGTTGTCTGTTGTATGCAAAATCGCGACCTATCTTAGCTAACCTAGCTAACTATTCATATATGTATGAGTTGTTGAAACGTATATGTGTACCAAGCATACACGCCTCAACAACTCCTCCATATATTTATTATCGGAAGATTGAGAGTTTTTCAGTTCGATAAGCGAAAAAAAAAGTAAACCCTTCCACATTCATGTGTAGCGTGTAGGTGTGCACGTGTGTGGGGGTGATCGTGTGGTGTTGTATCGGTGATGTATATTTGTGTGTCACCTACCGAGGGATCGAACCTAGGGTTGAGCCGCTGCCGTGGGAGGCCTAATCGGGTACACTAGCGGCGTGTAGTATAGTGATACTAACTAACTACTAATATTGATACTTTGTATTGAGACTGTGCAGCCTATTATGTTTGATTAAGTTCGGCTGAGTGCCTTAAGCGCTCGCCTTAGTAGTCCGGTGAAGCTATTAAGACCTTGCTGGGTCAATAGAGTAGTCATTTCGAAAAAAAAATGTTTGATTTATTAATAGACTTTATAAAATTGTATACAACTATTGTTCCGATTGTAAATATATGTGAAAACCAGATTAATGTTAATAATTTCAATATACTAAGTATGAAATATAAATAATTCACACTGTAGTGTTTATTAATTTAAGCTATTTATTTGTTTTGAGTTTTCACTTCTGTTGGCAATTTTTGTTACAGCCTGAACATTTTTTTGTATTTCTAGGGTACCAGAATATAAGAATAACTATTAAGAAACATCTCATCTACTCGATAAGTGATTATAGGTTAGATCTATGCATATAATAACATTTCATTTCATGGACAAAATTATATGTATTCAGCTGTCCATTTATAAATGACCTAGACTCACATCCCGGCTTCGCACAGATACTCTGCTGAAATAAATGAGATCATATCTTCCATTCGAACTACGAGCATGTAAGAAGATAAAATTAAATGTCAGTCTATCAATTTTGTCAATATTTTCGTAGATCTCTGTCTTGTAACTCTCTTATTTTTTTATATGGAGACTGTTTAACCCAACTTTTACACTTTTCCATAAAAGTTTTCAAAAAATTTCTTTCAGGCAATTCTTGTCCTGAAAGTTACAAACACAAAATAAAAATAATTCACCAATAAATATTTGTAATCGATCCGAAATGATTTGGTAACTTGACATAGTATAAGTTATGTGTAACTTGAAACATATTGTCACATGAAACGCAACAGTCGAAACCGAAGTACGGCCAATTTTGTACTCTAGAACTTGTAACCAAACGACTGAGCGTCATAAACTCCGGTAAAACTATGAAGCCCATCAAACTGATGCCCATCTGACTGTCAGTTTAAACAAAAAAAAAAAAACAGTTGTGTGTTTTATCACTACATTACCTAACCTAATCTAACATACATATTACACCAAATTCATAACTACATATTACAATATTAAATCTAACATACATATTATATCGAATTTATCACTATATATTACAATATTACATCTATAATACATATTACA
>JACEII010000031.1:1046893-1230636 GCA_014332785.1 Antheraea mylitta
TACATATTACATCAAATTTATCACTATATATTACAATATTACATCTAACATGCATATTACATCGAATTTATCACTACATATTACAAAATATAGGCCTCTGCCACGTCCGTTTGCCTGTTCGCAACAAATTTAAAAACAACTAAACGAATTCTCATGCAGTTTTCACGAGTACATAGAGTGATTTATGAGAAAGGTTTAGGTATACATTATTCACGTTTTTTTTTTAAATATCAGGGTGAGACAACGTCCGCCGAGCCAGCTAGCTTATTATAATTATACTAATACGAGAAATATTACTCGGACAAGTTACTGTATACGCATGCCACTATATTTTCATTATATAATTATTCAAAGTTACAAATACATCGCACTTTTCACACACTTACGTTCCGCTAATGCAGTCTTGTGAATACGTACCTTATTCTCGAGTCGGTAAGGGCGATATTGTCTAAACTTATCAAAATAATGGAATATTTTTATGTGAACGATTCCAGAGAACCTTTGTAACAATGACGTCAATGTGTAGTTCGCGTGTCACGCATAATTCCAATTTGATTATATTCCACAAAGCGAGCGGCGATAAGGTCCGAGTGAAAGCTGTAATCAATCAATTAGATAACAATTTGACTTGACCAAAAGGGTCAGTATGATTTTTCTTTGAATAAAACGTTAAAAAAACGTTTCTATTGCTTTAATTCAAGGTGTGTCTGGTAAAATTCGAAGTTAAAAAATTATAACTATTATTGATCCTATAATATACATTATTGGTAGATGGTAGAGTCTCGCTATAGCTATTACTGGTTGCAGTAAGAATGGGTTTGCTCGTCCGGGGTAGTTCCACCCGACACACAGAAACACGTACGTGAAATAACAGTGCTTGCATTGTTGCGTTTCGTTCGATCAGTGACAGCACCGGAAGCTCACCTCCTCTCCTATCCACTTTTCTCCAATTCCCCCCAAACTTAGGCTGGCAATGCATTTGCGACTCCCTTGGTGTTGCTAGTGGGTATGGAAGGCGGTGATGACTTCTTAACATCAGGTGACCCACCTGTTCGTTTCCCAACTATGATATAAGATATATATATATTTCATAGTGACAATTGGTACCATTATCGTCTGACTGTGAAGGTAAACATCGTGCACTTTAATCTGAGAAAAATTCTTGTATTCTATTGTATGTGGGAAAGGAAAATAATACCACGGAGCATGAAATTCTGAGGTGCCACAAAAACTCCCTGGAAGGTTCTAACAAGGGATCCATCATCTTGTTACAATATTGAATCACACGACGCTTCATATTGAAATGATCGCACGACGCTTGTAGTATTGTTGACTACTCGACAATGGCAGTAATAATCTGAAAGATTGATTGCCAAAAATAAAGTGAAAAAAAAAAAAATTGTGTGTTATTTGGAGTTGAAAATCGCCAATACGTCATAGGCTGGTGTGGTGTTTATGTCCATATATTCCTTCGGGAAGAGTCCTATAGTCCTGTAGTAGTTTTTTTACAAACTGATAATGACAATACTTGACTTATAAAACCGTTATAAAAAATAACTCAGTGAACATACCGTCATTTATTGATAGTTTGAAATTTGTAATGTTATCCTGCTTCGGTTTAAGATACTATCAAAGTTTGTCACTGCGTATAGTTCTAATACTGTCTGTTGCGGGGTATCGATCTTACAGAAACTATTCTTGTGCTTAATTGTCCGCGTTGAATAATATTCTCGCTGCGGTTTCTATTTTGGATCATTTACAATAGTTGGGCAAGGATCTATTAACCATTTATCATTCATTTAAAACTTAGCTTGTAATTATTTGATGTGGAATTCGATTTGCGGTTTTTGGAGACTTATCGTTGAAGATATTTCATAAGAATATTCGAGATACTACTTCCCATATTAACTACAAATTATAGAACAAATATATTACATTAAATGAACGGTCGAACATTACTAGAGCTCAGTTATTACATGTTGAATTAAAATTATGATCAAATAGTTCGTATTATAGGGTATAGAGTTTGTAAACTATATACAGAAAAAGCGAGGTTACTTAGCAAATATTTTAAGAGAATACGTGAACCATAAAATAAACCGGAGTTGAAAAGGAATTCAAAATTAAAACGTGGATTCATCTGTGAGATATCTATAACTAAACAGAATTTATATCTATAACATTGATACGACATTCATTTTATTATAATACTAGTTTCTGCATGTCACAACGTCCGCGTGAAATAACTTTGGGCTAACGCTTACTTTGACTTCGTTAAAGTAGACGGTGAAAATAATATCAAATAATACATATGTTAACCCCGATTTTGAAACATTTTCCATTGATGCTCCACTCCTATTAGTCTTAGCGTGATTATATATAGCCTATAGTCTTCCTCGATAAATGAGCTATATAACACTGACATTTTTTTTTAAATCGGACCAGTAGTTCCTAACATTAACGCGTCCAAGCAAACAAACTCTTCAGCTTTATAATATTAGTATAGATGACAATTTCTTACAACTTTAAACGAGCAATTCTTGTATATTTTTATATTTGTTTTGTATTGTATATATTGAGGATCTCGGAAACGGCGTCGTCTATTTTCGTGGAACTTAGTATGTAGGTAGTTTTGGGGACGATAAACCAAGATTTTATTCACAGAAAACGTTTTATAACTGAGTTTTCAGGCAATGAAAAAACATAGCTAAGATGGAAATTGGTTGCTTCGAAAATCCGTGTAAACCCAGTTCAAATCCGAGTGACAGCAGAAGAGATATATATTTTCGAATATTTCTTTTTGTAAAAAAAATAATTTTATGAGGCAAACCTAACAGTTTGTTTTAGTTTGAAAATGTTGTTTAAAGAACCGAGCTAGGCTCGGTCGCTCAGGCACTAATAACTTACGCGTGCAGAATCGCGGGCACAGCTAACAATGTATACATAAACATAAATTCACTATAATTGAAGTGAAAACTTCTTTAGGCACATTACTTAGTAAACGAAAGTTAACGGTCACGTTCGGGATGGTGACGCTGATTGGGACTACTCAGCTCGATTGGACATAAAATTGTGCATAGTGATATATTTTACTATTATATATCTAAATGAAAATTGATAAGCTGTTATGAATTTTTAATATGTATGATGTTTATAAATTTTCACTTCTATCGTGTGGTCATAATCACACACAAAAACATACTTTTTAATTAATGACGTAACACTTACCTAAAGACATACCGTCACGTCGCCAGGCAACATATTTAATCAGGCCATTTAAAATCCACGCTCAAAGCACCTAAAAGCCCATAAAAGTACATCGAGGCCGCATGACACAGACCCCTTTCGATTTCTAACGACGATTTGCGTTCACGTCACGGCCTTAATCGACAGTGTTATCACGTGATTTTGCACAAACGTATGTAAATTATCACCCATACAAAGGCCTGTACTCAAAATCAGGAGAAAACAGATTTGTCAACATTCTATGGATTCTATGTAGCACTAGAAGCGCTTTCTTAAAGTATGCCAAAATTACCATACAAAACTAGACAAAAAGATACTGTGTCAATATAAATAAATCCATAATTATTTTTGTACACATCGACGGGAGAAAGCGGAAATGTCGTAACTTGCATTTTTGGCTAAATTACTTTTTACCATATTCTTGTATAAAAAAACCGCTTCGAATGTTCTGGGTCTCGCTTTCCTACGATTCAATTTTTCATAGATACGACCTTGGTTTTCTGCCTAGTTTAAGCACTACACATAAAAAAAAAGAGTTTTGAGATAGTTTTTTGGCTCTGGGTGTAAAGTTGGGTTTTTCAAGATAAAACAATTCTGCTTTCTTCCGTCGACATATTTTATAAATCTATATACTTCTATACTAGTATTATAAAGTTGAAGGGTTTACTTGTTTGGTTGAACGCACTAATCTCAGGAACTACATGTCCGATTTGAATAACACTTTGACTGTTAGATAGCTCATTTATCGAGGATGGCTATATATAATCACGCTAATATCAACGGGAGTGGCACGCCGAAGAACAAAATAATCGGGATTTTTATCGATATTTTCCTTTGGAGAGCTTTCGCTACGTGTTAGTGTCAGCCCAAAGTAACCATTTCATGCAGACGAAGTAGAGGGACAGCTAGTATTAATATATACTTCTTCTAAATAAAACATTGATTACGAAAATATAGGGAAATGTCTGTTTGTCAGTTTGTATTTAACTCAAAATAGTTTTGACAGTTGTTTATGGTATTCCATACACTTTCATTTTTCATTGAAACTAATTGT
This sequence comes from Antheraea mylitta, assembly GCA_014332785.1. Lineage (NCBI taxonomy): Eukaryota > Metazoa > Arthropoda > Insecta > Lepidoptera > Saturniidae > Antheraea > Antheraea mylitta. The sequence goes on from JACEII010000031.1 coordinate 1,051,194, forward strand.
CTAACTAATTATCTTTAGATAAAAAAAATAAACAATATTTAATGAGAGTTGTTTACATTATTTAATGAGAGTTGTTTAGTCTAATTAACATACAAATTCAATGGTCTGTAATAATGATCGACAATAGTCTTAGAAAATGTTAAATCAGAGAATCACGGGCAAGATTAGTTGTTTTGTGAAATTATTATGAAATAATATAATTTAATGTAAATTCATTTTATATATTTTGGTATTACTATTATGATTAAGCTAGTTTTAGCATGAATGGGTCGGCTCACCCGGTGTAGTACCACCTTCTCTCGGAAAACCGACGTGAAGTAATAGTGCTGGCATTATTGCGTTTCGTTCGGTCAGTGAGAGTGCCCGAGGCCCACCTCCTCTCCTCCCTTTCCTCCACCTTATCCCTTTCCACAAACACAGGCTAGCAACGCACTTGCGACTCCCCAGGTGTTGCAAGTGTCTATGAACGACGGTGATCACTTAACATCAGGTGACCCGTCTATTCGTTTGCCTCCTATGACATAAAAAAAAGTAATAATCATCGATGTGTTTTTAATCCTCTTCTGTATCTAAATAAATTAGATTGTATTTTGATAGTAATTTTTTTTTGTCTCTTCATAAAGTTTCTTATAAATGAATAACTTCGTTTAAAAGACCAAATTGATGTCCTTTATTGTCAAAAGTGACGCACAGTTAGCCCTAATATTTATCGAATATATAATTTTAGGACACAAAATTAAATTAGTAACAGTTTTCTAAATTGATATATTTAATTAAATAATATTGTCGCACGAACAAATCTTTTCATATTTTTGAATATGAAATTCGAAATTATAAATATAGGATGGCTGGCCAACATAACAAAGTAGCATTTGATTATATTTTTTTCGAAGATAAATCAAGATTTCACGTTTCTCTTGTAACGTATCAAAACGGCCATCATATTGTGCAGCTATTAAAGCAGAATTATATTAGTTAAAGCGGTATTGCACGCGGACTTTGTCAGCATATTCGCTACGTTATATCAAAACTGCGCGTCTAGTGAAATGTATTGCAGTCGTTGCCAACACGCTGTTCGTTTCCGCCGTACGTGATAAAACTAAAAGCTATAACACATCGTGTTTCTGTTTTGAACAGTTATATGTTGCCAACCGTCACGCGAAAGCCCGAGGTATTATGTTTCTGGAGTATCACAAGTACTTCCCAACAAAATGTTGCCAGGAAACTAATCGTTCAGTTTATTCATAAATTACATCCGAATACCAGTGTTCGTGATGAAAATTTCCTATGTCCAATATCGCAGAAATAGTTTTGTTTATAGTCCTCTTATTCAAATCCTCTGGGTGATGATTTTTTTCTAATTTCTCCCATCTTACTACTTTTTATGTATTTTTTTTATATAAAATCTCTGTACTTATGAATTTTGTTAAGTAATTGATCTTTTTATATATTATTCGCACTGAGACTAAATTTCGAAGGCCTATTAAAAATTAACGAGATTCGAGTATTCCAATTTCTTTTCTACTAACTGTGCTCGCGACTCCGTCCGTGTGGAAGCTAGTGTAAAAACAGTAACTAATAAAATCATCTAAATGTATTTGTAGCTACCGAGTATATCATCCTCTTTGGCAGACTAGCAGAAACTTTTGTAATAGAATGTCGTTCAAACAATTGAACAAACAAAAGAAATATCGCGTGCCATAAATACCATATAGTAGTTTTTGGCGGGATTTCAGACTGTCATGTAGTGGATTTTATATTTTATTCATAATCTTGTGTTATTTGACTCTATATTGTATAAAGTTGGTGGTGTTTTATGTAATACGGTTAGTTTATTATGCATAAGTGAAGTGAATGAAAAATAATACCACGGAGCATGCAATTCTGAGATGCCACAAAAACTCCATGGAAGGTTCTAACAAGGGAGCCATTATCTTGTTAGAATGTTGATTCACACGACGCTTGATATTGAAATAATCGTACGAAGCTTGTAATATTATTGACTACGTGACAATGGCAGTAATAATCTGAACGGTTGATTGCCAAAAATAAAGTTAAAAAAAAAACATATATGGCCATATAAATAAACAGTATATCTTATTATTACGCTGTCCGTGTCAGTCTAGATTTCTATAGTAGTGAGCCGTAGCTCCTACATATTATTAAGTCCATTTACTTATCTACTTTTCTCTCGTAATTACGTCGCGACGTCATTGACATTACGATAACTTTTGATGAAGTGAACCGATTTTATTCCATTATATTGTATTACACCAAGACTAAATATTACTCGAGTATATGCTTTATGATTCCCTTGGTGAGGTTTTATCGTGAACGCAGTACTTAAACAGTGATGCGTGTTTAAACAGACAGACAGACAGACAGGCAGACAGATAGACAGAGAAACATCTTAAAAAATGATTGAAATGTATTACTTATTTCAAGACAACTGCAACAATTTTATTCATAAAGATGTAAAGAGTACAGACACATTAAAATTAGATTCCTATTATGTGTATAGATAATATATCGCTACCAAATTTAAAAACTTAAGTTGGCAACCCCCTATGCGTTGTGTTTATATGCGTGACATTTTCACGATAAACTGTAACAATAAACTCACGATGTGAGGAAATATACGATGTGTTATTTTTAGATATTATTTCCATTACGGATTTACATAATTTGATAAAATAACGTTTTAAAAATTATTATTTCTCAAACGGTACAACAAGAGATTATGAACATAACTAGCCTACCAATTTTCACAGCTCGTTTGCATAGATGCAATCCTTTGCTCCAATTGTGGCCCCCTTTGTTTATCTTTCAAAGTATTTATATTCGTTCAATAAGTATGGTATTTATTATAATGAAAATAACCAAAGAATAAAATATTAATCATTTTAATCTCTTATATTCATATAGTAACTGATGCCCGCAGATTTGTTTTCTTCTTTCATGGAAACGATCTGTCTTATCTGGATGAAATTAGTACTTATTCATTACAATCCTTTTATCTCTATAAAAAAACTGAAAGTGTACAAAACTCTGAAAAGTTCTATAGATGTCGGTCGTTAAAACCGATTCAATCGTTTCTGGGATTACTTGGGATCAATTTTATTTACGTATATCAATTATTTTTTCATTGGAATTGATGCCCGAAGAGTATCTCTGAAACAAATTTGATACAATTTATTTCATATGAAACAATTTCATTCAATAAATCTATGTTTAATATTATGAAGTTGGAAGGTTTGTTTTGTTTTTTGTTTATTGCTTTGATTGAACGCGCTAATCTTTGGAACTACTAGTCCGATTTGAAAAATTCTTTCAGTATTAGACAGCAAATGGGGGTCGACAATAGTGAATTCTATTTAAGCAAGTCGTGACGAAAATTTTAACTTTTATAAATATAATCTATACTAAATTACAAAAGAGGTAAAGTTTATGAATTTGTGAGTTTTTGACGTTATAGGGGTGTTCTCAGGAAGTACTGGTCCGGTTGAAAAATTCTTTCAATATTATATAGCTCATTTATATAGTGATAGACTATATATATCTTCACGCTAAGACCTATAGGAGTGGAACGCTGCTGATTAATGTTTCAAGGTCAGAGTTCTTTTGCCTTTTGGGAGCTTTCGATACGTATTAGCGCTAGCCCAAAGTAACTATTCCATGCAGACAAAGTCGCGAACAGAAGCTAGTTTTTACATATAATTGTTACTTGCTGAGATTTTATATACATCAAATAATAAAGAACGCGTGTGTGAACCATAATTATCAAAGTAATTAGAAAATTTACTTGTCTCGGTATATCGTCAGTAAGTTAATAAGCATAAAGCAAGACAATTTTTTTTGTATGTGTCAATGAATGAAATAGATTAAACAAATCTAATTAAACTCTCCCACAAGCCTATACTATTTACTTGTCGAATGCCTACATTGTTATTTTGTAATTAAAGTCAACTAGTAAGCTAGCTTTGCATTTGCAGCCTATGCAACGTTGTACACTTCAAAGCGTTCATTGTCTATTGAAGCTAGCCGTACAATAGAACCGACAGGTTAAGTGGCTCTTATAACAATAGTTCTAATAAGTTTCTCGGTGCTCGAATGACTAAAGCCAACAATAGCGTGCCATTTAAAATGATCCAAAGGAATTTAAATTAATTCTACGATGTAAACTTGTTAATTTAAGTATTTCATTATAATATTCAAATTATGCTAAGGTTATTCAAATTATACATGAGAATACCTATGAATGAAGGTTTGAATAAATAACAAGATTATTTTCTACCTATATTATATCCATATTGATTATATTTTGGTAGGTGGTAGAGCCACGCTGAAGCTATTACTGGTTTCAGCATGAATGGGTCGGCTCGAAGCAACCTCTCACAGGAAACTGACGTGAAGTAACAATGATTCTATCTATTCTTTCGGTCAGTGAGAGCGCCGGAGACCCATCTTCCCTGTCTATGGATAGCGGTGATCACTTAACACCAGGTGACCCGCATGTTTATTTGCATCCTATGACCATAAAAAAAAATATTTCGTATTTAAGACTATTTCAATACCTATGTATTATTTTTATAATCATTTGGACATTTTTATATCTTAAAAATAACCATTTACAAATATAAAAATAATTTTTCAAATCAGTTGATAAATGACAAACTTCTGAGAAAGCAATACAACCAAATTAACAAATTACTCCTTCTTAAAGAGAGTTTAAAATATGATTTACTTAACTAATGGAAACTATAAAAATAAAAGCAAGAATTATTGAATAAACTAACACAGTTCAATCAACTGAAGATTCAATAGCGTCTTCGAAGAACACTACAATGTAATTGAGAGATCAATTTTCTTACCTGTGGCACTTTTATTTTAAATAGATCTCCTTTCTCAATACTTTCAGTATTTTAAACATAAACTCTTTTAATGACTTTTCTGTGTTATGGGCGATGAAATCAACAAAATAATTGTGTTATCAAATTTAGTGTAATTCTTAACTCTGGCAATCAATTGATAAAGCCTGATTTAAAACAAATAACATAATTCAATTCAACTGATAACTTTTATCTTATGAATGCACAATGAGCCTCTTATTTTTATTTTTCCCGACTTACAAATGTACTACTTAATTGTAGGAACATGGTTACAAAATATGAGCAAATATTTTTTTTTTAAGTTATTCAAATCTTTGTACTATTTCATTATAAATTTCACAGAAAATATTGTTTTCAGACAGCTTATGTCTTTTTACATTGCCTTACTATTTCGTAATTGAGAACTGTAACAAAACCCGTATAAAGCAGGTGTTCAGTAGAAAGCCGATGACGCGACTGAACCCCATAGCATAACACTTCTTGCCGGCTGACATAGGCATTCACAGTTCGACTCCTAATACTAATCGATTGGTATAAAGCTGCCAATCCATACTCAGTACCTGCCATCTCGCGTCACACGACCTTCCCGTACTATTACTTCGTTTTCAGTTACCGTAAATTCGACATGATAATTTTGTCCCACTTTTAAGAATCCTAGGAAGATGTTACATTAATTATAGTTTACTAAGAAGTAAACTATAAAAATATTTTCACCAATACTTCCAGGGATTAGCGCGTTCGAAGAAGCAAAAAAGAATCTCTTAAAATTTATAATATTGGTATAGATTACTTCCTATTGAATTTAGTAAAAGATCTGCATAATGTAAATACTAGAAACTGTAATAAACTGGTCGTCCCATGTTTCAGACTTAGCAAAACCAGTAATAGTTTCTTACGTAATAGTGTTAGGTTTTACAATAAAGTCCCAAAACATGTTACCGATTTGCCGGACTGTAAATTTAAGCGCCACATCAAGCTGATTTTAGTGTCAAAAGGGTATTATAGAATGGATCAGTATGTGAACGATAGTGATGTCTGGAATTGACTCCTCTCTGTGCATCCACTATAAGCTATTGTTTGATGTATTGGACATATATGTAAATAAAATGTACCCGATCGAGTTTCTTGCCAGTTCTTCTCGATAACTGGGTTGTTTTCCGAATCGGTGGTAGGTTTTGACATTCATAAGCGTCTTATTAAGGCCTGAACTGAATAAAGTGGTTTTGATTTTGATTTGATTAGTGATCGTTCAGTTGTCATCATTTGACCATAATTTATCTTCTTTTTTAAGTTTCAACATTACGTTTTCTTCTACCATAATTATCTCTATTGTTACATACTATGAAACAAAGTCATCCGCCACGTCTGTCTATTTGCGATAATCTCAAAAACTACGGAACAGATTTTCATACGAATTTCGCCAGTATATAAAGTGATTCATGGGTATTATTAGGTATATAACTCCTAATGGTTTGTTTTTTAATGTCAGAGCGGGATAACGTTCGCCAGCCCGCTTGTTGGATACATTTTTTTTTTCTATTTTGTAATACTATGTCAACAGTAGGCGTGTGAAATGCATCGTTAAGCATTAATTTTCAATTAACATATAATAAATTCTAGAGTATGGAAAAAAGTAACTATTCAAATTATTTCGATTTGTATCAAATACAGCTCCTCTTCTAGTTACTGAATAAAAAAAAAAAGGAAATCGGTTGAGAAAGAAAGATGTTTTGTCTCTACTTGTTTTTATACGGACTTGCCTTCTACAGAGTAAACACTATTAAGAAGATACGATAAGATGCGGAACTAAATTGCGAATAAACTTTGGTTTATTTATATTTCATTAAATCTTCAAATATTGTTAGCGTATAACAACTATATGGAATAAACTTTATACTTGTTGAACGAAATTAAGTTTGACACAGGTTATTATACCTTGTTAAAACGCTCGGAGCTTGTCAGGCTAATTGCACTTAGGTACGAGGCTTGTAGTAAACTACTCAACAAAGTCTAGGAAGCAAGAAGAGTAATATAAAACTTTTGATCTTCGCTGTTAGTGATTTAATAAAATACTAATTAATAGTAGGATGAAATAAAAAAGGATTATTAAAAATTAAAATAGTGTCCGAAACAAAAAAACGACTGTTCTTGTATATTAAAAAAAACTGTGAGCTATCGCAGGACGTCTGGTAGATGTGAATTATGGATATTATTTTGTAGAGGTAATAGGGGTTTACGACAAGAAACAAATGTGGCATAATCAATAAAATGTATTAAAATTTGCTTCAAGAATAAAATGACTGTATATTGAATATATAATTATATACAATAAATACAAAAATGAAAAAATCAAACAACTCTGCGACACATGCCGTGGCGAATCGTCGCCATGCCAACAGTCAGTGAAATCCGCCGCTATAGATGTTTCATATTAATAATCAAATAAATAAGGGAAAAGTTAAAGAAAAAAAATTGTAGCAACTTTTTAATAATCTATTGGATATCTCGTCGCCTGTGTAATACGGTACGATAATCTGGGAAATTGTAAAAAAAGTTCTTCTTTATTTTCGGGAAGACCTATGAGAATTGATCTACCAGGTAATCTAATATTACGATGACTACATTCATCACTAACTTATTAATGTACATATTATCTTGCGTGACTGCACAATGTTAAGAGTCGTTTTACAAAGAGAAACATAAAAAAAGACCTGTTTTTTCATCTAAACCAATTATAATTCGCTTCATTCATGTAATTCAACATATCTTTAATTAATATGAACTTCATTACAATTAATAAAACTTTTGATATACAGGAACTCGTACAAAAACGCATTTTCTTGAATCAGGATAGAATCTGAACCGAAAGTCATTGGAAAACACAAATTTAGTATATGCTTTTTGTGTAATTTGAGATTCGTAGGATTCGGATAATTTCGATGTTTCACATCTGCCAGGCGTCCCGTAACGGCTCAGTTTTTTTAAGATGCATCTTTTAAACCTGGAACAACTGTTTAATCAATTTTTAACCAACACTTATACATTCTGTTACCTCTAATTTTATAAAAGGCATTTACAAATAATTTTAAATAGTTGACTTATTGTATTGACTTTGTTCAGCAGTGTATTATTATTTATTCATAGACAACAGCTTCGTCATAGTGCATTACATTGAAATGTTTTTAATTATCGGTTATAATTAGAAATAACTTATGTATGAATTACAACGCGTTAAGTCTCAAAGAGAATTGATTAATACAATGATAAATTCAGGTAACCCTTGCCTACACACGATCCACTCTACTCACAAACAAACAAAGATATATTGAAAGTGTGGTGGGATATTTATGTCTATTTGTATATCTTTTACGTAGCTCTTCTCCTTGGTACGTATAATATAGTAAATCTACACACTTATAATAACTTTTTAAATTTTTGTGAAAAAAAAAATTGCTGTTATCTTAGAATATAAGTAACAAAATACAGTTCAATCGTTTTTAGATAAGTTTATGCGTCTGTTTATCTGTCTGTCCATTTATTTGAACAAAAATCATAAAACATATTCTGGAGTGTTGGTTTCATTCGGTTTGCTCCATCAAAATTTGTATCTTAATAACGACGCAATTTAAGTACAAGAGAAAAGTAATTAATGAACTTAATACATTCAGATTATTGGTCACTGTTTTATTTTTTTCATTAGGTTCAATGAGGACGGAGTCGTAAGCACAGCTAGTATATTATATTTGTGAAATATATTAACACACTGCAGTAGCAAAGTGTAACTAATTTGCAATTGGGAAAGATCTGACACCCGGATCTCGAGGATGACACCCGATATTGTGTAGTTTGTTAGTTACAAAACATAAAGAATGATAGAACCTAGACTGAATGCTACAAGATCAATAGTGAAAGTAGTAAAAAGTTAATTTTAATTAAAATGGCAACCTGATTTAATCTAATACCTTTAAACGAGCAATTCTTGTATATTTTTATATTTGTATATATTAATGATCTCGGAAATGGCGTCCTCTATTTCCGTGAAATTTAGTATGTAGGTAGTTTCAGGGACGATAAATTGATCTAGCTAGATTTTATTCATAGAAAACTTTTATTTATTAAGATTTCAATCAAAAATGTTTTTAAAGAACCGAGCTAGGCTCGGTCGCCCAGGTACTAAAATAAAAATGAATAAAAGTTCGTAAATTAGCAAATAGCCTAGAAGTCAATAAATCTATTTTACTACAATAAAACTGTAACAATTCGAAATCTGTACATTAAATATTTTTTGAAAATTTTAATCAGGATAGACTATGTTATCGATATAGAAGCCAAAAATAATCTTTTTACAATTTTTGTCTGTCTGTCCCTCCCTATGAACACGCATCACTCTGAAACTACTGAACAAATCTTGACGAAACTTGACAAAGTGATAACTAATACTACTAGATTACATCAAATATACTTCATGTCCCATAAATCGCAAAGGATTCTCCAGTATAAAGGATTAAAACCTAGAATCTAAACTCGTATGACTCTAAGAGTACTAAACAGATTTTAACGAAACTTAACACAGTAATAACTGATATTACAAGGCTGCTTCCAGGATACTTTTTGTCCCATAAAACGCAAGGGGTTCTCCAGGATAACGAAAAACAAAAAATTTTAATTAATGTAACTAAATTTTTTTGCGACACCTTAGTACAAGAGCCGGCAACGTTGAAAGAACAAGAATTTTAGAATACCTGGTTCTTTAATATATCAATATATATTTTTTTGTATCATAGGAGGTAAACGAACAGGTGGGTCACGTGATGTGAAGTAACCACCGCCCTCCATAGACACTAGCAACACCGGGGGTGTCGCAAGTGCGTTGCCAACCTGTATATGCGGGAGGGTAAGGGAAGGCATAGGAGGAAAGAAGAAGAGAGGTGAGCCTCCAGCGCTCTCACTGACCAAACGAAACACTACAATGCAAGCGCTGTTATTTCACGTCGGTTTTCTGTGAGAAGGTGGTATTAGCCCGAAAGGACACTTGATAGCCGGTTAACGATGTATTTTTAATGCGCATTTTGATTTAATTAATTTTGATTTATTAATAGGTTTAGGAACATTTTTTCAGTAACTTTTAAACGCAATTAAAAGCATTAATTTATCACAGTCAGACACATTTCTTTATAAACAATCATATATATACCCGCTGATATATTTTATAAATAAAAATAATAAATTTCAAACCAATTATTTTTTTCCATAGTAAAGAACAAATTTCATTTTATTAAACATTATTGATATTAAGATTTCATCATATACAATGAAACAACGATAAACGTAAACGTACATAACGTATGACTTGGAATTGGCGCCATCTTAGATATATATGTCGTCGACCATCAGGCTATACGAAACCAAAATAGCTTGGGCCGGCGAGGTGAAATATCTCGGCGTCGCTTTAGATAAACAGTTAAATTTCGATTCACACACAGATAGAGTGCGAAACAAAGCCGCTATGGTCTTGGGTCGTCTCTATCATTTGCTTTGTGATAAGAGTAAAATGTCCCCTAGACATAAATTCACTTTATATAAAACTTGCATCCGTCCGTTTATGACGTACAGGTGTTCGGTCTTTGCACATGTGCAAAATCATATTCAAAAGTTGCAGGTTCTCCAGAACCGAGCCCTACGTAAAGTCACCAGTGCCCTATGGTACGTCCGGAATAAGAATCTCCACAGGGACCTGAAGATGCTTTCTGTCTGGGCGTATATAAAATCACTCACACGTAGTTATTTCGAAAAAGCCGCGAAGCCGCCACAAATCTTTACATCACTGCTACAACATCACCGATACACACGTGCACGCCTACACGCTTACATGCTGTTTTTCCCTATCCTATCCTACCCATATTTTTCCCTATCCTATATTTTAGAAAAAAAATGCGTCGATAACATACGCTGCCACAATTATCGCTATCTTTATGGCGCAGCCAGTACTGCACTAAACTATACCTATAGCTATATTCTATACACATATTATTTTTATAGCAATAAATCGGTCTAAATATTGAGTTAATAACTGAATTAGTGTGAAAGATGAAATTTATACTTATTTATATCTAAATATAATAATAATAAAATTACTGCTATTCTAACATGCGTTAAAATTACTTTTATTTTTATTTCCAAAAAATAGCATCAAGCACATTATTGTCAATACCAAAAATATCGTTCAATAATAATTTAATTTTAATAACGTTTCAAAGTTAGTGAAAAAAAAAACATCCTAAAATTATTTAAAAACTATTACCGGCAGCCAGGTAGCCCGTTGTTCGGATAAATATAATACAAAAACTGGCTTGATTGATTCTTTCCGGTATGGCCTCTGCCTATGTAGGTAATTTCGCCAATATCAAGTGTTGTCACATACACGATATAAATTTAATGCCAAATATTTAGTGTAACAACGTAGAATAATCTACAATAGAAACATATCAACATGGATAAATTACCAAAAGGTGATAGTAACTATGTTGTGAGTGGTACAGAGATTATTTATAAAAATATACTGGAAATATATTTAAAATACGTTTTCGAAACAGTTTATAACTCTTAGATAATAGTTTCAAGCAAGTGACAGTTGACGCTTTCAAAAATTCAAAAGTTGTTGTTTGATGTTTCGATACGTTCATATATTTTTCTTTAATACAATGGAGTATAAAAAGGTTTTAATACAAGTTGAAGATAGTTATGACAAAGTAAGTGGTAGAGATGTTTATTTAGTTTTATGTAGGTTAGTTTTTATCTTATTTGATCCCGGTAGATGATTCTTTTTTTCTCGAAATGACTACGCTTTAACCGAGCAAGGTCTTAACAGCTTCACCGGAATACAAACAACGGAGTGATAGATGATGCTACGAACGGATACTAGGCTTATAAAAAAAACCACATGTAATTTGGGTATATGTTTCAGTGAATCCGTGGATAGTTTGGATTCACAATTGGAAACGGTAGTTGTGGCTTCAATCGGGTATCAGTTTTATTCAATTTTTTCGCGTTTAAAAATACAATTGAGACCAGTGATAACCAATTTGGTTTAGACGAAGTTGCACGGGTCAGCTAGTATTAAAATAAAGCAAAATAACGAAATGAAAGATAAATTATAGGAAATTAGAGTATAAAGACGTCTGAAAAAGTTGTAAAGTAAAATAGTAAAAGAAAATCAAAATTAACAAGGAAAGGAAAAAAGAAGAAAATTAAATGAGATAGTAAAAATACAAGAATTAAAAACATCGAGAAACATGAAGGAGGCAATATAATATAACATAATAAGAAAAAATAGTTACCAAGAAAATTAGTTATTACCCCAATAAAAAGAAGATATACATATTTACAAAATCTAGAAAAGGTCCCCGTCTACCCGTGATAGAGGTACCCTGTGGGCTGAGGGTCAACACCCTCAGTCATTAAAAAAATATATAAACGATTTTGTACGCTTATATATGTAAGCCGTTTGAACTATTGTAGGAATGAATAAAGAACTCCTTTGCGTCAAGTAACTGCAGCCAGCCGTGTAGATAAAGCCACAGAAAAAGCAGCTGACACAAAGGCCCATTCCCCCAACACTCAGCGTCTAGAAATCACCTAATGAAATACTGTCTCTTTACTTTTCCACTAACTTCGACTTGAGCAGACTTCGAAAACTTTAAATTGAGATGTATTTTTTCCCATTGAAGTGATTCTATATAAACCTATATGTTGCCGCAAGCCACGTCCAAGTTACTTGAGGAAACGTTGAGTTGAAAATTTGTCTGTTAGTTACGGAGATTACCGTTTACAAACGTGTAGGCGCAGTTTTTAAAAATAATGTTATTAATGTACTGCTTATGCTTATATGTAATCGGAAGTGGTATAGCAGTTAAAAACATCTCGCTCCTCTGTTTCTTATCTGATTTTCTTCGATATTTTGTTTTGTTTAGTAACTTTTGTCGAGCTTTAGTGTTATGGATAAGAAAATGTATTTTTTTAATTTATTTCTTGTACTCGTCTTGGCACTCGTCTTATAAAATTTGGCCAGTGATTAACGTTCTTTTCGTGCTTTTTTTTCCCGCCGGATATTAAGCAAATATTCTAACAGAAAGTAAATAAAAACAACGCTGAAATAAGTTCGTAAAGCTTTTATAAATGTTAATTTCGACAATGTCGATGACGTTAATTTCGACAACGCCTGATATTAAATACTAAAATGTTTATTGATATTTGACAACCCTAATATTATAAAGAAGGAATAACATTCTTTAACGGGAGTTTCTGGCGGGATCTTGGAATGTCATGTAGTGGTCTTTATATTTTATCCATAATCTTGTGTTATTTGCCTTTATATTGTGTAATAGTGGCGGTGTTTTACGTAGTATAGTTTAGTTATTGTGCACAAGTGAAGTGGATCGGAAATAATACCACAAAGCATCCATTCTGACTTGCCACAAAAACTCCCTGGAAAATTCTAACAAGACGACCACCATTTTGTTAGTTCATTGAAATTATATCAAGAAACTTGTAATATCGTTATTCACATGACAATGGCAGTAATAGTCTACTACAAGACTGGTTGCCAAAACTAAAATAGAAGAATGAAGATTGAACATAAATTGTGCTTAAATGAACATTCTGTTAGAGTGTTACCATACGAAAAAAATAAAGTGTTTTTAAAATCTTAGACGTTGTCACGAACGAGTGGATATTGGGTAAACTTATAAATCAAAATCATGGATACTTTATTCAATACAAGCTCTAAGAATCCGCTTATAGAAGTTAAGACACTAGCACCGTTTGGATGCTGTTAATACCTTGCCATGTCAATAGCGTAGTCAGTTCGAAACCCGGGTTCAGAGAGTAGAATTTAATAACTTGGTTTACTTCGCTAATCTTTATTTTTAACTGCAATAAACCTTTGCAATCAGTCCGCCCAGTAGTAAATTAATTATCGAGCCTAATCAATGTCAATCTCAAACCAACTTAATTAATTATATCACATTATTTGAACATAATACGATATATTCGGACTGAAATAATATTATCACAATTTGAATAACGGAATAACCACTGCTTATAGAATATCCAATCCAATTATACCAGACCATTTTTTTTTTCCTATCTGGCATCAGCCCAAGCCCATACCTCAACGAATCGCCCTTGGCCTAGTTGCCACCCGAATTGCTACTTAATATACGAGACATTAAATCAAAATTTTATTTGCATTCTATATATAAGATCAGATATATTTTGATTGTAGACTTTGGAAAATTCATCTTCCAATTATAAGGCAGAGACTTCAATTAAAGTTTCTTAAGCCGTTGTAAATATGAAAATGCGATAGAAATGTAACCTTTTATCAGTACTTTTTTTTCGAAATGACTATGCTATTGACCCAGCAACTTCACCGGACAACTAAGGCGAGTGCTTAAGGCACTCAGCCGATTTTATTTTGGCAATCAGCTCAAGGGTGCACAGCATACCTCGGCTTGGCTGTTGCCTGTTGCATGCAAAATCGCGACCTATCTCAGCTAACCTAGCTTTTTTTATCAGTACCATTTTATTGATCTGCATATGTATAATTCATCAAACTTAAATCAACTTACTATCGTTTTGTCCTCTGTTTATCTACCGATTTTACATTTCGTAACATTAAACGAGTTTTAGTGTTATCAAAAAAAATTAGAAACATTTATTTTCAAGTGTTAACCTCTTTAGGCGCGTTGAGTGGTATTTTAGCTGGACATAAATTTATAATTTCGCCTCATGACATGCTAATAAGTGTGACCGCCCATATTGCGCGGCTTGCGTCAAACTTGCGACGCGATGTACATCTAATCTTGATATTTTGCTGCATATCATATGTTTGGTTAATCAGTAAATTGTGTAAAAATGTATATAATTATTTTACAGAGTATCATTATATGTGAAATCCAGACTAGTGATAATAATTTCAATTTATAAATTATGATATATAAATAGTTGTACTATAATTGGTTTAAAAATTCAAAAGTGAATAATGTTGTTTCATTGTTCTGCGTTTTCACTTCTATCGTCACTCCTTATGACTTTTTCACGGGGGAATCCTCTTGGAATTCTGCACCTAGTTGGGCAGCTGAGGTGAGAATGTCATATTTCTACTGAGAAAACCTACTCGGTGTTCTTCTTGCACCATTTAGCCGGGTAGGCAGGCACGGCCTTTGCAGTGCTTCTACCCAACCCGGCAGGTATTGACCCCTTATAAAGGTTCCGACTCTTGGTCTAAAGAGGGATCATTGACCCTCCCTCGCGAACCGATGGGAGGTGCACTGAACACTAATGCGCCTTAACCACGTGGGCCTGTGTTAGAGTTGCCATGACGAACATGCCCGTGTCCATCGACCACAGCAGGCCCTCACTACGGCGGAAGGAGGTCATCACCGACTCGTCGCCGCCGTGTGGTTCGTCTACTGTCGGGGGAAGCTGAGTGGTCAGTCATTATTTTCTCTTTTATTTTTCTTACCATCGACAAGTCCAATTTCTTATTTATTTCTATTAGGTACACAAAATGTTTTAAGTAAAAAAAATTTCGACCCCTCATCCATCCATCAACAACAACATCCATTTTTCTAATTACTACAGCAAATAAATAACGCGTAATGCCGCAGGTAATAATACTATTAATTAAAAAATATAGATCAGTAATAGATTACAGAGAATATAATTCACATTATTTAATTCCATACGTTTAATATCTCTCTACAACGGTTTGTAACAAATTACTTTTCTGAGTACATTTATATCAAAGTTTTATGTAATTGTGGTCCGATTAACTCATTTTCTGCTTATGTTATTATCTTGAACACTATGTGTACCATTCCTTTATCAATCTAAACGATTTCTTTTTATCTATCTGTTAAGATAGGTCCTGCTAACCGCCATTTTAAGTATCTATAGGTACTCGTGTCCGGATGTATGCAGTTTAAAGGCAAAATGTCTAAAATATAAATCTGTAAAGTTTCATAATAGTCCATCAGTTCAGTATTTATTAATCATAGAAAACCTATATTAGGCACATGTAATTAAACTCTTATATATACACGTTGTATATAAACTTAGTTATTCGAATGTTATTCATGCTTTCGTACATATAGGATAATGTTTGTATTGAAATATATTGCTTTGTTAGAATAAGCATTACGATAGTACTGTTTCGTATGGGTGAGGTAGCCGCCACTGCGCCGAAATCAATCCTGACTAGGGCGACCATCTACATAAATTTTATTGGATAACTTTGATTAAATAATTTAGATTATAATAACATCTATCTTGTGTAGAAAATCAACAATATTATATTAATTCATGATTTCACGATGGCTATGATCTAAAATGTAGAATCCGTGGAGCAAAGTCTTATCTACGATTTATTTAGATATTTTTATAACCTCCTAATAACGAATACACTATTTCAATATATGTATACATATAGCTATCGAATACATGCTGTTTTGTCCTTCTCAATACCGTAATGCTTGACGCCGAAGGTCTTCAACCAAAGTGTTTTACCAGTGACGATTTGTGGCAGTAAGAGGTAGCCACTAACTATAGGCCCCGTAAAAAGGTTCTAGGAAACCCATGAGCTATAGAAAGAGCTACGCTTGAGTTTCTCTACATGATGAAATCAAAAGTGAGGAGATCCGTAAAAGAACCAAAGTTGCCCACATAACGAATAGATAGCTGCAGTGACAATAGACATATAGCTCGACGAACTAATTTCCGATAGGCCAAAAACGTTCTAGAGTGGTGATCACGTACGGAAAAGAACAGCGTAAAAAAATTGTACAGTTTTCGAGCAGTCGCAGTCGTTGGCATAGAGCCGCACACTGCACTGTAGAGAAAGTTTGATGAGGCCTATATCCAACAGTAGACGACTTTAGACTAGAATTATGATAATAACATATGGAAACTACATATATCAGCCTCATATTTGTCCATTACAAACTAAAATTAAATATGTAAAGTAAATTAATATTAGTTGGTTCCTGCATTAAATAAAGTATACCCCGTATGCTAGGGAACTCTGCCAGCGTATTGAATATTATTTACATCCGGCATCCTTTAAGTGTATCGGGTCTGGCCGGAAGTCAAGACACAAAGTGGAAAATTTAATATTCAATTAGTCTCATGGTATCCAGTGTATAGACAGCCGAGGTTAATTATATGGTAAAAAGGAAGTGCCTTTATATCTCATTCCCCTACAATTTAGTTACAAAGGAAATACATAAAATTGCATTATTGAAACATATTGGGAATTAGTGTAGATCAATACAACAGTTTAAATATGTGCTTTAAGCTCTCTTTACTATTTTTTTTTCTAATCATATGTAAATGGTTTATGGTGAATTATAAAGAGAAATATTATCAGTACCAGTAATTAGCAAAAAGCCGTATATAAATTATCTAAAAACAAGTTTGAAATCGGAGTATATTCAGCATTGAATTATTAATTAAAATATTTATACATTTAGAAAACAATTGTATTGAAAGTGTATCTTGTTTGTCCAGGCTAATCTGGGAGACGGCTAAAATTGTTTTGTTTCTCTTTACAGGTAGGTAGATACTCAGCTTATTGTTCTTATCTTTGTTAGCAAAACAATACTCTTTTTACAAAAGCTATCTCTTAGTATTGATTTTGATTTGCTTATTTTTGAATCGAAATGTGACGGTATTTTCTTGGGATGTTAATTCTGTTTATAATGATTTTAATTCTTTACTATATTACTAACTAAATTCCGCCTGCTTCATTTTGGATTTAAAAAAATGCAAAGGATCAATCGAACCAAAAAATAATTAGCCTGAAACCTCGTCTACAATTTTTTTTGCATCGAATACTTTCGGTCGTTTTGAATTAATGGGGCCTCAAAATAACTGTATTTTTATTGTCTATGTACACATATACAATTGTATTCTTTTATTATTAGCAACTTATACCAAATTAAATAGATGTCCATATAAATGTTGAGCTTCATGGTAGCCCTATAGCTGAAGTAACTTCTTTTTGGCTCGACGCCAAATATCGAATGTCGTTCCTGACCGGAACGAGATAAGGTAACCAGAACCCCATAGCTAACTCTCGTAAATATTGTTTATAGGTAGCTCATCCTCCTGATAGTTTGAAATTCACGTTACGAGTTGAATTAATTTAATAATTTTTTTGTAGTGTTTCGCCATATTTTCTTATGATGTTACATGCTAATTTTTTTAATATTATATATATATATATTTTATATTTATATATTATAGGAAGCAAAAGAACAGTCTTAACCTGATATTAAGTTATCACCGCCGTCCATAGACACTAGCAACACACAAGGCAATATTAATTTATTTAATGTATGTCCGAAAGAACCTTGATAAACTGGATTTTGTAAAAGGCCGGCATAGTCTAAATACTAGGAACCATGACGAACTGGTTATCCCATATTTTAGACTTAGTAAAACGAGTAATAGTTTTTTGGGAAATAGTGTACGGTTCTATAACAAAATTCCAAAGGATAGTACCGATTTGCCTGATTATGAATTTAAGCGCCATGTCAAGCGGGTTTTGATTTCAAAAGGCTATTTATTATAGAGTGGATCAGTATGTGAACGATAGTGATGTCTGGAATTGACTCATCTCTGTGCATCCATTAAATTTTTTTCCATTAAATGTTTCTGTCATGTATGTAATAGGTATAGTCTAAATATTATATATATTAAAAAGATAAACCAGATCGAGTTTCTTGCCGGTTCTTCTCGATGACTGGGTTGTTTCCGAACCGGTGGTAGTTTTTGACGTTCATAAGTGCCTTATTAGGGCCTAAACTGAATAAAGTATTTTTTGATTTTGAATACGGTGGATTAACTCTCAAATGTAGCTAACGAAACACTATAGATGAATAAGATTAAATGATGAAAAATATACTTTTTTATAAATTAATTTTGTTAGAGACTCAAAGAACAGTTCACTCAATATTAACATTTGTTTAAGTTTTAATCTATAACATTGGATTTCAGAGGATTCGAGATATTAACAATTTTTGAAAAGACTAGCTACCATAGTTTAACCCAGGCGGATCATTAAATTTTGCTATGAGTCCATTAAATAAAGTACGTAAGCACATATAAATAATTTTAGAAAATTATTTAATTCAAGTCATTTAAGAAACAGACATATCTCGATAATTTGTATACAATTGGTAATTGTATTTTTAATCAGAGAGATAAAATAAATGAGATAAAGTAACTAAGCCAATTAAAATTAATCTAAAATTATAAAGCAGAAAAGATTATTTGCTTCAACGCGCTAATCTCAAGAACTACTTACTACTGATCCAATTTATAAAATTCTTTCATTGATACCTCATTTATCGAGCAAGGCTTATAGGCTATATATCATTGAGCTAAGACCAGTAGGAGCGGAGCAACAATGAAGAATGTTTCAAAATATTTTTTCCTTTTGTCGTAATGAATACATCATTTACAGTAAGAGTTATACATACACATGTCAATTTTTATACCACTCAAAAATATAAGTCAGTGTTCTCCTATACTATCGGCCAAAATTACTAAAGATGTCTTTCCACATGTATTCGTATATATCATTATTTTAATAGACTACCAATTATAGACACGCCGCATATGTGTAGTCCGGTGAAGATGTTAAGACCTTGCTAGGTCAATAACGTAGTCAGTACGAGAAAAAAAAAAACGACGCATATAAAAGTTTTTGTAAAACACACGCGCTACATTTTTTCCCCTTTCGAACAAAGTACTGGCGACAAGAATTACCCGTGAATTTGTAGTCGCAGCGCGTAAAAAATAACAGGATTTTTACGGCAGATTCGGCTTTTAACTAAGCACAATAGAGACTTTTATCGAGCTATAAAATGACACCAAAACTATAACGCTTAAACGCACGAGAGGTAAAAAAAAAACTCAAAACCAATTTTACGTGTCAAATAAATGTGAACCATCTCAAGCGTAGGTACTCGTAATAAAAAGGCTACCATTTATTGATATATATATATATATATATAAAACACATGCTGTCGCATATCGGTGTTTAAATTATTACTATACTAAATTTTGTCAAAATATGTTCAATAGTTTTAGCGAGAATTCCGTACAAACGACAGGCAGACAGACAAAAAAATTGAACCACCACGGGACGCCTGGCAGATATGAAACATCAAAATTGTTAAACAAAATATTTTAAAGAAAAATGCTCTGGTAAGGCTTAGTATTAAGAACAGAACACATTTCCATAGTTTTTAAAATGTGTGAAGTGAAACATCTTTAGCGGAGTGTAAACCAGATTGTTGGCGTGGCGTTATTTTTTAACCAATCATTATTTTATGGAACAAATTTGTAATATTTTATCTTTTCATTATGCCATAACTGATTCCTGTCGTAATCTGTTCTTTTATGCATATAACTTATTCAAAACAATTTCGATGTTTCATATCTGCCAGGCGTCCCGTGATGGTTCAATTCTCGCTAAACTACTGGACAGATTTTGATAAAATTTAGTATAGTAATCATGTAAACACTGATATGACACAGGATGTGTTTTATATATTCGTATATATGTATACCTTACATATAAGAAAACATAAAAGAGAAGGCGTATTATAGGGTGGTTTAATAATAAACCGTCAAAAATAAACGTAACTATAATGTTTTTCAAGTATATATGATACACAACTAGATGCTGTAGTTCCACGCTACATTTCTGAGAACAAAATCATTCACAAGAATGAGGCCAATTAAATCGTCGATGTCGAATTTTAATATACAATACAATCCTATGATTCGATTAATCACCGTTTATAATTGAAATTTCACGCGGACGTAGTCACGAGTAGAGCTAGTAAGAATATAAATCTAGAAAATAAATTTGACTATAAACAATTCTTTTTTTCGATATCATAGAACGCAAACGAACAGGCGGGTCACCTGATGTTAAGTGATTACCGCCGTCCATAGACACTACCAGGCGAATCGTAAGTGCGTTGCCAGCCTGTGTTTGGCGAGAATGGGGGAAAGAGCGAAATGGTGAGGGGAGGAGAGCCTCCGGTGCTCTCTCTCACCAAACGAAACTCAACAATACAAGCAATGTTACTACGCCGGGCGAGCCGACCCATTCATGCTGAAACCAATGATGGCTCCAGCGTGGCTCTACCACCGAAACAGGGATAGATTGTGTTAAAAATGATGTGTGTATAAGAGGTGTGAATACTGACATGACATCTATTTTTATTTAAAACATCGATGACACTTATCTTCCACGATCATGGTCTTTACAATGTTGTAAAATAAGTTTCCAACAACAATAATAAAAACAAAGTGTATCCTCGCGAGATTTTAACTACAACTTGCATCAGACGTGTAATTTAACACAGTGGAGTATCGTTCGGCGTAATGGCTACGAAGCGAACGAC
Source organism: Antheraea mylitta (assembly GCA_014332785.1). NCBI lineage: Eukaryota > Metazoa > Arthropoda > Insecta > Lepidoptera > Saturniidae > Antheraea > Antheraea mylitta. The sequence goes on from JACEII010000031.1 coordinate 1,072,567, forward strand.
TGTTCCGTGTTTTAAAGGACTTTCACACCTCTCTGCAACTCCCGCAGGACTCGGCGAACGTTTAAACCGGCAACACTATTTCACCTACATTGTAGGTTAGGATAACTTTTCGCATCAGTGTTGCTACTGTAAACCAGTCAAGGGAATCACTGTCCGTTTTTTTATGATACAAAAATACACAGATTGACTTGTAATAGTATTATTCTTCGATCTTGCTTTAATCTTATATCCATTCACCATCACACTCAAATCATTTTTTGTTACATGTCTGTCAATTCTTCTGATAATAAACTTGTGCCATGCGAACTTTTATTAAGTATTTCTCCTCGACTTTGATGCCACTGGTGTTTGCTATTTTCAAACTTCCTCTGGCATACTGATCTTTATTTAATCTATAATCGATTCAATGATCTTTAACCGACTTCAAAAAAAGGAGGAAGTTATCAATTCGACTGTATGTTTTTTTTTTTTTTTTTATGTTTGTTACCTCATAACTTTGGACTGGCTGAACCGATTTTGAAGATTCTTTTTTTATTTGAAAGCTAGTGCTTCCCGTGTGGTCCCATTTTTTGGTCCAGTTCTGTCAACGGCATCCAGTGCAAAACCGTATAAGTGTTAAATTTGCATTTGGTGTGTATACGACAAATAGACGAATAACTCAATATCATGCCAACCAATTTCGATGATTCCTTTTTTATTGTAAAGGGTATTCTTCAAGGGTAGTTTGATAAGAGTTTGGTTAGGTTCTGATTATGGGATCCCTGACAAAGTAACACAACTTTCAAGAAACAAGTCTACTCCTTTCTTATAGTTTATCATTTACATACACAAAAGTCAAATCTTTCTTGGTAAATCAATCTTTATAATGGCAATGTATAAGGGGTAAATTTAGTAGGTGGCAGAGCCACGCTGTAGCTATTACTGGCTTTAGTATGAATGGGTCGATTCGCTTGGGGTAGTCCCACCCACTCACAGAAAATCGACGTGAAGTAACAGTGCTTGCATTGTTGCGTTTCGTTCGGTCAGTGACAGCGCCGGAAGCCCACTCCTCCTCACATTCGCCATCTCCTCTTCCCTTCCCCACCATCCATCCCTCAACACAGACAGGCAACGCACTTGCGACTCCACTAGTGTTGCAAGTGTCTATGGCCGGTGGTGATGACTTAGGTGACCCACCTGTTATTTTGCCTCCTATGATATAAAAAAATATATGTATAAAAATATACTAAATTAATTTGAGAAATTAGTTTTTTAAATGAATAACCAAATCACTGTACAACTGTTGCTTGTAGAATATATAAATAAAATTTGGGAAATTCAAACCCACTTTCTAATTTAAATTTTTGATGTTTTTAGATTAGACGTCTTTTTATTAAAGACATATGTGTTAATATTCATTCTAGTTCATACAGAGATATTTAAATGATGAGCTCTCGAAGTTTTGTTTAACAAAAAATCAGCCATGAGTGTTTTTTTTTCTAATATTAAGTCCACAAAACCCACAAAACGACTGCACGGTACCTAGTACTAGTAGCAAAGTACTAGACTGTAGTCCACAGTTGGGGCACCACAATTGCGTCATACTCGATCATAATTACCGCGGTGGCAGTTTTAAGCTTATCGTGTTTAAGGATCAGCACATATACACTGCGACTGATTAGTCGCCAGCAATATTTTTACAGGATAATCATTAGTCAATTCTCGTTCTAAATCAATTTAAAAAATAGGTGCTTGATATTTGACCTAATTATTTAAATAAAAACAAAACTGATATACACTCAAAATCAGATGAAGGAAGCAAAAGCGAACTGGTGTAATAATGAGAGAGTCAATGAATCACACTGTGCTGCACAGTCCCGCATTCCTCTGCCCTTTATTTGACTGTGTTGCGTTCCGACGATAAGAGTAAACTTATGATTAACCTAGAAAAGCACCCCTTTAATGTTGTTCATGAAAACTAGGTGTGATTTTTCTACGTTTAAAAGTATCGTTCCCATAGTTTTAAAAATTTTAAAACCTAGCTTACCTAAGGTTGTATTTGTTGTTTGTTAGTGTTTGTTTTGATATTATTAAATATGACCATGAACTTCTAAAGGATTGTAGGGTGTTAAGCTTTAAAGTCACCCGGTATATCTAGTAACCAAACCTATGATGTTAAGATATAAATCATGATAAACCCACCATAATGAGTCACTTAAGTTGTGAAGTTTAGTTATAACCCAGTGTATAAACATTTAGCCTCTGCCTGCGACTTTGTCCGCGTAGGATAGTTACTTTGGGCTAACGCTAACATGCAGCGGAAACTTTTGAATGTAAAAAAAAAGATTTTGTTTTCATTGGTGCTCCGCTCCTATTGGTCTTAGCGTGATGATATATAGCCTTATAATCTTTCTCGATAAATAAGCTATATAACACTGAAAGAATTTCTCAAATATCACAAAATTCACAAAATATTACCTCTTTATAATATTATTAGTGTAGATAGATGTGGAGTTTGTATATTGGTATAATGTCCACGACTGGCAATGAATTACCGATCTCTCCTTGGTAGTTGTTCTTTTTGGAGTATATTAAATTTACCATTACATAATGAGTCGTATTGTCGTTTTCGATTTCTGATGATAAACTGTCGTTGTAGCCGATATACGAGCTTAGAAATAGTTATTTATGCCTCATTTAATGAATCCTATATCGCAGAAGAAAATAAACACCCTAGACAGAAGAAAATTCGATATCTTACACTACAGCGAAAAAAAAAAATTGTCGATATTTTTTATTCTTTAAATTATATAACGTGTTCGTTTCCGGAATCACTGAGTGAATACTGCGTAAAGTATGTGACTTGTAAATGTATTACGAACTGAATGTTGACAGTGGTATATAAATTAAAAGTTAGCACACGACTCAATAAAAAGTAGTCTGGTGAAGTTCTTAAGATCTTACTAGGTCAATAGCGTAGTCTGTTAGATAAAAGACTCAATAAAACAAGGACGAAGATCGTGAGGCAGTTGCAAAAATTTAGCCTGTAGCAACGTTAAATTCCCTTAGAAACCGTTTCACTTATCTCTATTTGGTATAATGAATATTAGTGGATTGAAAAAAAAAACCTAAGAGCCAGGATCGCAAACAGTTGCAAAAACTGTGCCGATAATGAATTTCCATGTGACAGGTCTGAATTTGGTTCCACTCCTTCGTTTTGAAACATGTCATCATTCGAATTAATAGTATCATGAAGGTTCTATTTACTCATTTTCATTACTAAAGAGCTGTTTGGTAAGAAAACTATGACAAGTTAGATAAACAAAATAAAAAACAACATTCATATAAAACTATCGTAACTGATCAGTACTCGGTATCTAATTTTCAACTTGAGAGTGGTGCTGATATAAAATATATAAGCAAAACTTCTAATTGCATTTAATATTTCCATATTCTTACCAATGAGCTAGTAAGTTTCAAGAACTTAATCGCTAACGCTACAATACTATCTTAGTCTGATCTATCCATTTATGAACATTATACGTAATGCTCTGGCGACAAAGAGCATATAAAAATTAACACAGAACATCCAAGTTCATCCAGTGACTGACGCATGATCGAAACTTATAATGAGTCGATCACGAGAAACATCGCGTCATGGTGAAGCTATAACATTGTAGTAAGGCTTCTTCAAAGATTTGCTTAGTCAGCTGCTACAGTGAACTTGAAAATTTATCGCCAAGATATGTTCCTACTACTATACTTAAGATCCAATCCTTTCTAGATTTATTTCATAGTTATTTAAAATTACCTGAGATTATGGTTAAATAAAGTAAAGTACTAAAGACTTATGAAGTTATAATATTTCATAATTAAAAAAGTCAATTTATCAGGCTAAAGCCTCGCTATTTTGTGGTATGTTTGATACCTTATAATGTTAAGACTAAGGAATAAGGAAAGTAAATTGAAAAATATTGGGCAATAACAAATGCTAAACGCATTATCAATGCGTAACAAGTAATCACATGCTATTGGTAAATCCAAAAGGGTCTTACGTAAGCAAGATAATAATCTACTTGATTATACGGAAGCGGCTGTCCGTGTGGTCAATTAAGGCGTGCATTAATACGAGCGCGGCTTAGAGTGGAGCACACGTGACGACCGCTGCCATCACCGACCGCCGTTCGCTCCCACAGAACCAGTCCTTGGTGTTGCGCAAGCGCGTCTGTGATTGTTCACAATTTCAATTTTATGTTGAAACTAATCGTAACACGAACGCGAGAAAGGACCCGCTTTGAGTCGGACGCAACGCCCTCACCTACCACGGGCTTCTACCTTTCACAACTACTTTCGGATATGACGCAACTTGGCTCCCCGTTAAACGCAGGGTGAACGTGTAACAAAAACATTATTTAAGCATCACATTTGGTTTTATTATAAAAATTAAAAAAAGCTACTTTATAATAACGTAACAGTCGCGAGTAATATTTTACGCCTTTTCGAACAACAGTAACATTGTGCACTAATAACAAGTAGAAATGCGTGGCGACGATGAAGTATGACGATGATCATGTGGCGATATGACAGCGGCAGACGGGGTCGACTATGTACAGGACGTTTGCCGCGACAATCAAACTAATTGTGGCAGGACTCCAGAAGATTTTAAACTGTCAGTTCACAGTGACAAACAAGATCGCTTGCGACTGACATTCTCTCAGCAATAAATAACACAGTAATCATCCTGCCACCCATTTCTCGAATTTTCTTAGTGAAGGGGTCCAGCTACGTGTCCAGGTGGGCCGTATTGAGTACTGGTAGCACCTCCGTGACCACCTTCCACGGCACCCTCATCTCCGCCACTGACGCCAAAGTCGCCGGTGATTTCAGCTCCACCATGTCCACCAGCGCCGACACCTGCACCTCCGCCGAGAGCAATAGCTCCTAAGTCACCACCACTGATGGATCCACCGCCGATAGAGCCACCGCCAATATCACCACCACCGATGCCGCCACCGATACCGCCGCCGATGCCGCTTCCGAGACCACCTCCAATGCCACCTCCGATACCACCTCCGATACCACCTTCCTTCTGGGTCTGGTACTTGATGAAATAAACTTCGGGTTTGGAGGGTTGAGTTGGTGCTGGAGTGGGGATAATGATATCAGGTTGCTCTTCGGGTTTCTTGACCAGGACGTATACGAGGGTCTTCTCTTCGTTTTGAGGTTGGACGGGAATGATGGGAGCCAGAGGGGTGGGAGGAGTAGGTGCCTTGATGAAGATGATCTTGTAATGTTTCTGGGGAGGAGCCACCTCAGGGATGCGAGGAATTCTCTGTTCGACAGGTTCTGGAGGAGGCACGTGAACGTAGATATGTTTCTGGACTAGAGGAGCTCCGGAATATCCTCCAGCATATCCGCCACCGAATCCAGAGTCTCCGCCGAAACCGATTCCACCGCCGATGCTTCCACCACCAAGAGAAAGACCACCTGAAGAGTAACCGCCACCGACGGAAAGGCTGCCACCAGATAGTCCACCAACTAAGCCACCTGAATGGCCACCACCAATGGAGACAGTTCTATGTCCACCGCTGATAGATGAGCCTCCGAAGCTTCCAGAAGATGAGTATTTAGTGCTCGGGGCAGAGTAGCTGTAGCCTACTGGCGGTTCAGGACGGCCATAGGCCAGCGCCACACAGGCGAGTACCTGTAAAGAGAAAAACAATATTATTTGTTTTTGCCGAATGTAGGCAAATAATGATGAATAATTCAAACTGTATCCTACGCGGTATGAGTTCAGAATGTATGACCAAACATAGTTAGGAATCGTTACATCAATATATTACGATAGAGGCGTCTATGTAAGTGACATTAACGCCCAAAGATTTAAAGGAAAAAATAATATTCTAAAATCATTACGAACATCCACTCAGTAATTATATGAATAGTGAAGTGGAACAAAAATTCCATATAAAATGATCGATTAAAACCGAATTAATTTTACGAAAAAAGTATGATAGAAAAGCAAAATTTTAACATAATCTACCAATTACATTATTAGCTTATGTAACCTAAAACATCAACTAAACGTATGAGAATACGAGATCAACCCAAAATTATGCATTCCCGGAGCCTGTATAAAAGGGCAAAGCAATAAATTCGCCGAGCAATGAGTTGATTCGTAAAATTTTAATAGTCCAAGTAAGTTTTGCAATTAACGTACCGCGTACCGTATATGAAAGTGGACCAAAATGTAATAAGGCTGTATATACACAATCGGATGTGATGTAAGAATAACCGGACCGTGTTATACATGGATACTGAGAATAATCCATATTATGCAAGATATGTTGTAACAGACCCAATACAATCGAGATCGTTCTAAAATATATGATTCTTAGGTAAAAACATAATTTACTCAATCTACAACCATGAATAAGAGTTCCATGTAGATATTTACAACGAAGGTTGCTGTTTAGCTTTGATGCTCCCGTGTATTAAATTTGGTGAATTTTTATGAATATATTTTTGAATATTAAATTTATAACAATTTTAAGTAAAAGTCGATATAAATTTGAATCATCTACATTATAACTATCGTAGCTATAAATTGTAGGAAAAATTAATTACGAGATACAGTTGTATGTTGTATTTTAATCCAATAAAAATGTTCATTTTTGTTAATATTGTAATCACGATTCGTCACTTAGATGTCACTATGTTAGGATATTTCACGATTTGGCACATTGCAAGTTACCGTTTTCACAACACTTCACTTCAAGTTCCGCGGTGTCGTCTCCTCGAGATATAACACAAAAACACTTCTCTAAAAAGGGACACGTTAAGCAAAAAAAAGTTAAGAAAAAGTCGCATGTGCCAAATAGTCAAATATATCAAAATTAATATGAAGTCCCGCAAGCTCGCTTACCACAAATGCGCGCATATTGTGCTTGAGTGAGACGGTTCCGATGCTGACGACGCTACTCGAGGATAATTAAGTAGTAACTGATCAGAACAAATCCAAATCAGGAGATGTTCCTGTGGCTGGGAGCTGGTGTTAACTGATGACATTCGCCATGCCGACCCGCTCTTAAATACTAAAGTGCTCATCTCGCCCGTACACTCCATCCCTACGAGCATTTCACTCGGCAACGTTCAACTATCGTCACTACACAATCCTTTCTTTTCGGCGAGGTCCACGGCCGGCGCATTCGAAACGCTGCCTTACACTCTGTTGCTCGCCTTATTCGATCAAGATTTAACTTTACAAGACAGTAAAGTGCAAAATTTTATAATAATATTATATTAATATGCACTTATTACCTACACATCAATCAAAGTTTCGATCACACTTATTAAAAGCTAATTTATAAGATATCATTAGGTTGTCTCAGTTAAATAAATAAAAGATTTCCATAAAGTTTTTACTATAAAACTTATTGGCAATGGATTAAAAATTCGTAACATTTTTATTGTAAATTCACATGTATAGGGTATAATAAAAACAAATGACAGTTAATATGAAATAACAAACATATGCAATGCGCGATTTTAAACCAAACTACTTTTTATTAGAGACAAGATGTCCCTTATCAATCGAACATTTGTGGGAAAACGAAGAATTAATTATTATCGGTGGTAATTAACGATGTCAAATATTATTATAAACAAGATAATGTACAATTATTTTGTTTCCAGTACACTAGACAAGAATGCTTCGATAGGATTTCCAAAAAAATATTTTAAAAAAATACAGACTAAATTTTATTTTATGTGACACGATATAGAGCGTACGTCGTAAACCCTACGCAGATTTTAGTATTTCGTTTACCAAACAACTATTTTATTTTTTACAAATTGTTTGCTCTCATATTATAATAATATTGCATTTTCTATTTTCTGATAAACCTATCTCTCTACACTTAATCTTTCTTAATATTCTTAGATCTATATTAGGTTATCGTGTTTTATTATGTTGTTTTAATGCAACTTGTGGTATTTGGCTATAATTCATTATTCTTTAAAGTTTTTTTTTGACAATAAAAGTTTTTTTCTTCTAAACGGTAACAATTGTAATTTTTTTTACAAATGTGTGTAACAAGTATAACGTACTGAGACCTTAAATAGAGACATTTTGGATTCGTCAATGTTCGGCAGAGGAATTTTTGATAACACTAAAGCTCGTCAATAGCCAGTAATTAAAAAAATAAATTGGTGAACAATCTGAGGAGAAAAGTAGCTCAACTGTTTTATTTTTAATATACATTATTTATTTATATAAAAATAAATAATTTAAAGAACCTTTTAAAATACGCTTTTACTTTTAAAGAAATTCTATCTTCTATATTTGGATTAAATTGATTTTGTCTATTTTCGACGAATACATTTAAAAAAAGTCGAAAAATTAATAACAAATACCAGGAACCAGTTTCAAATAAATATTCGATGAATATGAATTCATCAATTTCCTGAATTCAATCGTATAGGTCTTTAAAAAAAATCCGAGCGGTATGTGAAATTTATTTACGCCGAAATACGATTCCGGATATTGAAATTGGATGAAATGAATTTAAAAAGGAAAATAAAGTCAATCGACGAACTGGTCAATCAATTTAGATCGGTTACATCTTTCTTCATTTAATTAATGACTTCATCACTAGTTGTACATGAGAATGATAGTAATACATATATTTGAAATATTTGAATCAAATCTTTCCTTATAGATTTTTTGTAAATCAAATACAAATATTTTTGTTTTTCTTAAATCTAATAATTTCCAAGTAATAATAAATGATAGAATGTTCATTGATTTTCTAAATACATATTATATAATTTTATTAGATCTAGCAGTAGTTGAATGTACTCAGAGATATCTTAAGTTATTTGATAACTTAATAACATTACAAAGATTTTTTTATTATTATGGTAATATTAATATCAAGCTAGAACCTTTTAACTTGAATTAAATCTAATATTATCTTTTCTCAGAACCGAAATAAGAATAATTAATTTATAATTCTTTCGAAACATATGTTATAAGTTAGGGTTTAGTATTTATTTAACTAGTGATTATATCTTAATTAAGAGCAAATTAAGGCAAAACTTAATGTTTTAAAACGCGAATTACTTTCTTCAAGTTACTATCAGATATATCTGAAATTAACTTAGTCGCTTATAAATCTAAATTACTTCATGTGACTACTATATATTTTGTACAAATATTTTCATAATTAACAAAAAAAAACTTAAGAAACTACTAAATTAAAATTGTATTTGTTTTTTGGATCGTAAATGAACTAAAATAAATTCGCTGAAATTTTAACATAAAACACACAAATAAGCATTCGCAATTACGTAGGGTTCTTGTTATGGGTACTACTCGCTTTGCAGAATAAAAGCAGCCGAATGTGTCGACCGCAAGTAATCAACTGCAAGGAGTCCGATGTTTATAGAATACATTAGTTCACTTTCTCAGTCAGTCTGTCGACTGTCTAAAGACGTACAATCACTTACATGTGGTCCAAGTAAAACGCGTTCTTGTCGAAAGAATATTTAATTCTTACATACTATAAAACGTCTCACTGTGTTCCTGATAATGTGATTATAACTCGTTAACTTATAACCAATTTATATAATACTATTTTTAATTGTAGTTGAATCTTTTGCTCATGTTTTAATATACGTTTCGTTGTATCAAGTTTCATATGAAAAAAGTTATAAGAAGTAAAACAAAAATAGTAGTAAAAATAAAATGGATGCAGAATAGCTTATATTGTATTCTATTGCTCCATTTAACATACATCTTTAAATATTGATATAATACTGTATTACATAAAACATATTTCAGTTTTAGAAATACCCTTAACAATTTTGTATCTACCTGGCAAATATTCTTCAAAGTCAAAATCGTTTCAGCCGTTTCGTACATTAGCAAAGATAATCAACATACACTTCAAATTTATTTTTTTGTATAAATAAAGATTTCCAAGGAAATATGATTACTTCATATTTACAATAATGCTTATAAAATAAAAATAATGGTCGCACTAAATTAGAAATTTTCTCGGTAAACAATTTTTTAAGCGATTGTCGGCAAACTACCATGAATAAAATCTCGAGTGTGCTTACTAACACGGTGTTAATAGTTATCGATTTCATACGTATATATAACTATTTCCATTAATATATACATAGAGTAATAAAAATAGTTAGAAACTTATATAATAAAACTAACTGTTCCCGCGACTTTGTCCGCATGGAATAATTACTTTGGGCTAACGCTAACATAGCGAAAGACCTTAAAAGGAAAAATAATCCCGAATTTCAGACATTATTCATTGGGCAATGCCTTCCCCTCCTATTTCACTAAGTATGATGATTCTCGATAGATGAGCTATCTATAGATATACAGATCTATAGCTATCTATGGATATCTATAAATGAGCACTGAAAGAATTTGTCAAATTGGACCGGTAGTTCCTGAGATTTGCGCGTTCAAACAAACAAACAAACCCTCCAGCTTTATAATATTAGTATAGATAACTAGACTGGATCGTTTATATCCGATATATGATTCAAAACCTGACATAGTGTCTAAAATTGATATTTCTTGTTGATTTCACCACAGTGTTTGTGTACTTATATAATGTTTCTATCAATTAGCAAAAGAGAATTCTTACTAAAATATACACATTAGGGTAGCCCTTATTTAGGGTATATTTGAATTTTTATTAAGGATAATCCCAAATTGGTTCCAAATATATCAAAAAAATTGCTTACGATATTGCAGCTCTTAATTTGAAATTTAACCCATTTCTCACGACAACTAATGTTTTAAATGAAAATTACGTGGTAAAAGTTCAGTTATTACTTTGGATTCTTTTAAGTTATGAAGTAACGAACGTATTATATCGATACATCAATATTATTGTAGCAAATTTAATGTTCTACAATAAAGGTATGTTGTGTTTTTTTATTAACTTGAATAGTTAAAAAATTATTCAAAATCAAAATAAAAAATGGTTTTTTCCATTTTCATAGTGGTTAATTGATAAAAAGATTCACTCTAATATATATATACTTGCAATGCTATAATTTAATATAAAATCAAATAAGTAAGAGAAGATAGACGTATACATAATATAATTTCTACAATAAAATGCACGACCGACCATATTGAATGAATTTATAAAGCAAACGTGGAGCGGACCCGTAAAAGATCTGGATTGAATTACAGATATTAGTTTACCAGTCACAAGGTGAGGGAAAAGCATTCAGTCGAAGCGCGAACGTGAAAAATTGGAAACGTATTTTCAAGAAACGAATGTAACTGTGAGGTGTTGGAAAATTTCCCTGAACATTTATTGTATTACTGTGATTGCAAACAGGAATATATTGAAGGGAAATATATCTTGAAATACTAAATAATATTGCGCTTACTTTAATTTAGAAAATTATGTTTTCATAAGCCATAATTCAACTAATTTTTAAACTAGAACAACTATTTACAGAAGCTTATAAAAACGTACGACTTGCCCATGGGGAAAAAATGCTTTCTTGTGGTATCCAGTTACTCACCGAAAATAATGTTCCGAAAAGACAATTTAAGGATATTTATTTTTATCTCTGAACATCGTAATCGGTTACGTACTTCTTTGTTGTCTCTTTCTGTTACTTTGTTATATGCATAATATTTTAAAATATAATTTTAGAGTATCAATTAGTTTTAATGTTTTATTTCTCTTTCTGTTTCATTTTCCTTGGTTTGTGTTTTTATGTTAAATCTTTAAATATGTATAACAAATAGTTTCATACTTAATTTTTTTTAAGTTAATTTATTGTTGGAGCATGCCTTGGTTGTCTGTAAATATGACTACATTTATAATGTATCACAATAGTCCTACTTTTTATATATTGACTAATGTATTGTCATGTTGACGACCCTAAAATAAATAAACAATAAACAACGCAGACCAAGTCGCGTGTATCAACTAGTAATAAATACGAATAAAAAATCTTGCAAAACCGTGAGCACAGCTAGCAACAATTACAAAGTTTTTATACAAGTACCATAGTACCTTATATTAATTTTGAATGATTACCATTTTAATGATACCTCCAATAATAATATTTATAGATTCATATGCGTTATCCACGTAATTAACAAGTTATCTATAATAACACTAATACAATAACTATAAGTTATTGACTAATTTCTGAAACTAATAGGTTTAAAAAATATCTTTTTGCAGTTTATAATTTATTTATTGAGAAAAGTTAAACCTCGCACTACGAACTTTAGAGACGGAGCAATTCTCATACAAATTATTAGTCAAAAACTATTTTAAGTGAGAACAAAGTCTAAAGCCGCGAACTGTATGACACCGTGCGGAGTGTTGGGCTCTATGGTGCCGTGCGGTTCGTTGAGGGCTGAGGACGGATTGGGTGACTGACAAGTACCGAGCATAAATAGAAGCTCCGAACAGTATGTAACAGCGAACATTATCAGATGTTCGGCACTCTTTGATAGCCAATACAATGTTTTTTCAAGCGTACCTAACCCAGTTGATAATAATATAGAGCATCGAAAATTAAATATATGTGAAGCCGTGTGTCACATGAAGTAATCAATGAAAATTAATATTTGATAAAAATTTTACACAACAGATATATTTCCTACCGACTCACCGAAGCAGTTTAAAATCCCGGTTTTCAATTCAATTTAAATGCATTCGTTCTTACATTCGAACATGCCACAATCATTGGAAAATGTGCAAATTGGTTTAATTATGAGCGGACAGTAAAATAAACAATATGCATTAAATATTAATTTATAGATGCCGGATGACTGGAAGCTAAATTTTATTACTCTGTTTATTTTTAATATTCCAACACATAATATGGGTGTTCACATTGTGTAATATTTGGTAATTAAACTCAATAGCGAAAGTTGTTTATATAAATTCACACTTCTCCATGAGTTCTCATTTAGGCTGTCTTAAATATTTTGTATATGCCTTTACTGTTCTATACTAATATTATAAAGCTAAACTTTTAAAGTTTTGAAATTCTGAAAAGTTTGTTTGAACGCGCTAATCTCAGGAAGTACTGGTCCGATTTGAAAAATTACTTCAGTGTTAGATAGCTAATTTTTTTGAAATCTGCTATATGATATAAAATATACCATTATGCTAAGACCAATAGGAGCGGAATACCAACGAATGTTGTTTCAAAAGTAGAGTTTTTATTGCGAGCTTTCGCTAACTTTTACCCAACGTTTTAGTGTTTCATTCTTACTAATATAAGAGTCACCTAAAGCAGCTTCTCAAAGTGCAATTTAAAAAATTCCAATCTCAACGTAAACGAAGTCGCGGGTTAAAGTTAACGTTGACGCAAAATAACTTCCACACAAACGAAGTAGCGAGTAGAAGCGATTAGATAAATAAAATAATAATAGAAAAGCCTGTTTATTCCACTAATTCCCATTTCAAGTAAAGGCCTCTAGAGAGAGACACGTATCGCGACTCCCAACAATGTCCATCAGTTCATCTTTCCATCGTGCCTTTGGTCTACGCCTCTTCAAATTTTTTTATTAAAAAACATAATATGAATAATTACATTTATATATAATTACTAGCTGTTACCCGCGGCTTCGCACGCGTTTTTTGAATATATTACATAAATTTAAAATTGTCATTAGATGTGTAAATAACAATATCTATACATATATACAATTATGTAAATAACTCTTTCAAAAATAATTGTAAGTATGACACGCACATCATCTACAGTAACAGGTAACATGTACATTATGTATGTGAATACTAATAGTGTATCGAATGGGATGGGATTTATTATAAGCCACATAGCTGTAACTTTAAACTACTATCTATGGATCACCCTCAGTGCTCACTTACACTATATAGAAAGTAATGAAAATATTAAGCTATAAATTATCAATATGTGCTAAATCTTTTATTATATAGATATAATATGTCCATATTGTTGATATAATCAAGTTATTAACCTTGCTATAATTTAAATTACATATAAACATATGACTTTCAATTATATTTATTCTTGGAGTCCAGTACAATGTACGTCACACGCGCATGTTTACAGTGAATAACATAATTTTTGATCAGTTTCACACATACTAATGCACTGATAACAGATCATCACAACATAGTGTCAACAAAGTCGTGTTCCACGTCTGTCTATATTTCTGTTCGCGATAAGATCAAAAACGCATATTCATAGCGTTTTTACCAATATATAAAATTATTCTTGGGTAAGGTTTAGGTATAGTTCGTCTTATTATCAGGGCGGGTATCGTCTGCTAACCCGCTAGCTTAAAATAAAACAGCTAATTAGTTAGTTATTTGCCCATAAAATTCCCGTTAAAATATTACTCGTAGTCCGTTGAAGCTGTTAAGACCTTGCTAGGTCAATAGCGTACTCATTTCTAAGAAAAAAAAAACCGTTCAAATAGGTCCAGCCGTTTTGGAGATTACGCGGAACACATAAACAAACAGACAGAATAAAAAAATAATGTTATATTTGTAGCACCGCAGATATATGTATTCATCAAAAAGTATTTATTTTAATATTATATACACACACTTTATTCTTATAATACGTAATATGTCACAAACCAAAAATTAGGAACAAAACTAAAGTAGAATAAAGTTTTTTAGGAATTTTTGGCGGGATTTCAGTCTGTCATGTAGGAGATTTTATAGTTTATTCATAATCTTGTGTTATTTGAATCTATATTGTGTTAAATTGGTGGCGTTTTATGTAATATGGTTTGTTTATTGTGCATAAGTGAAATGAATGAAAAATAATAACACGGAGCATGTATTCTGAGGTCTTGAAAATTAAGAAGATAAAAATTTACGAAATATAATATAGCAGATTTGGCGTTTATACCTTTACATTAACTTAGACAATAAAGAAAACTGGGTAGAGAATACATAAGAACTACCTATATTAACAACTTCAGAATTGGCAGTATGGATTAATTCCTTCGCCTGTATTAATGGATGAATATTATTACTACTAACCTTTCAGAATAGCAGCATAAAATAGACTTTAAAAATGTTTGCGATGGCAACGTACTACGTATAATCAAAAATTGGAATTAATAATAACGTAGAATAAACTTTTAAACAGGAACACAAAATAAACCCTAATAATATTTCCGATAGAATGTTATCATATTACCATGGCAACGCATATAATACTGACA
Organism: Antheraea mylitta; assembly: GCA_014332785.1. Taxonomy (NCBI): domain Eukaryota; kingdom Metazoa; phylum Arthropoda; class Insecta; order Lepidoptera; family Saturniidae; genus Antheraea; species Antheraea mylitta. The sequence goes on from JACEII010000031.1 coordinate 1,087,793, forward strand.
CTGACACGCAGCGGATGCTCTAAAATTATCCCGATTTTGAGACATTCTTCATTAGTGCTCCGCTCCTATTGGTTTTAACGTGATCATATGTAGCCTATAGTCATCCTCGATAAATGAGCTATCTAACACTAAAAGAAACTTTCAAATCGGACCGGTAGTTATTGAGATTAGTGCGTTCAACCAAACAAACAAACAATCAAACAAACTCTTCAGCTTTATAATATTAGTATAGATAACTGTTTAACCCTTACTAAGGTCGAATTTCGGCCACTACACGACAACTACTTTGTAAAAAATCTGCTGGAAACAAATGAAGCGAGTTTCTTGTGCAGAAACTTAAATCGTGATATAATTAAGTATCTCCGAATAAACGAACAAGTACGTATATAAAAATGTAATATTGAAAAGAGTATTTTTTAACACAATGTGTTATATAATCAACATCGTAAAATATTTCTCGGTAAAACCTACAAACACATAATTACCTACGTAAGTAACACGAATTACATAAGTAATTCGAGTTACTTTTGATATGTATCAATGTCGAATATGGATAACTACGAGAGTAGTACGCAGCTCATTATAGCCACGCTCCGACATTTTGCAAAGAAACGTAGGCTTAAACCCTATAATATACTAAGTACCTTTGCTGAAAATGCTGCCAAGTTCCAGAGTAGGCAAGAACAATGTTGATTAAAAGATTAGTAGCACAAAAACTGAATATTTATTCCGTGACTTCGAGGGTCCATTCAGTTTTTGTGACCTTACCAGTATGTTCCAATTTTTGGTACCTCAGGTCATTAATCCGAACAAAGGTGGCATAGACAAGGACGTGAAGATTAGAATAAATGTAGAGTGGATGAATTATCAAAAAGTGTCGGGGGTAATTTGTGACCCACGAATGTCGTTGAAACACAAGGGGAAAGTTTATAAAACTATAATAAGACCAACCGTGTTGTATGGATCCGAGTGCTGGGCTATAAGAAAAGATTATATTTGGAAGAGATGTAAATGTTAAAAACATACGTGTGGTGTAACTGTAAGTAGTCCGGTGAAGCTGTTTTCTATTAATTTTATCCATTCTAGTTACATTAAACCACTTTTTTTTCGAATTGACTATGCTATTGGTCTTGCAATAGCTTTACAGCTTCCCCGGACTACATATAAATTGATTTTTTTTTCGAACTTACTACGCTATTGACCTAGCAGGGTCTTAACAGCTTCACCGAACTACTAACGCGAGCGCTTAAGGCACTCAGCCGATTTTATTTTTGGCAACTAGCTCAAGGGTGCGCGGCTCACCTCGGCTTGGCTATTGCCTGTTACATGCAAATAGCGTCCTATCTTAGCTAATTATTTATATATGTATGAATTGTTGAGACGTATATGTGTACCAAGCATACACGCCTCAACAACTCCTCCATGTATTTACTATCAGAAGATTAGAGTTTTTTCAGTTCGATAAGGGAAAAAAAAATCAAACCCTTCCACTTCTTTCATGTGTAAGCGTGTGGGCGTGCACGTGTGTGGAGGTGATAGTGTAGTATTGTAGCAATGATGTAAGTTTTTGTGTTACACTGTATCGCGCTAGCAGCGTACTCAAGGGCTCCCCGCCGAGGGACCGGACCTAGGCTTGAGTCGCTGCCGAGCGGGGCCTACTCTTCTGGTACACATAAATTGAATTTCAGTCTCGTACCTTATACTTAGTCGTTTACTATTTTTGACATCGTCTTTTAGTTTTGAATAGTTTCTAACAAGCGCCATCTTTTGAAGCCTTTCATAAACATACTCCAACGAACACGTATGGAAATTCGTTCAGTAGTTTTTAAGTTGATCCCGAACAGATAGACAGACAGACGTAGCAGACCTTGTTTTATAATGTGTAGTGATCTAGAAAACTCTTGCATATTTCGTTACAATCACTTCTAGTACCAACCTCAAAGCTTAGTGAGATGTCTATTGCCTCAGATAATAGATGAATGCTCGTTACATTTTAATGTCAGAATCAATTAAGTGATCTTTTTAAGATCATTCGGAATTGTTTTTTCGCAAACAATTAATTAATGTATTTTAGTCGTATCGAATGAAACATTATATGGAACATTAAAATAGATCAGTCCAATGACATTTATAATAAAAAATGAGTGGGTGTGGACACCCTCTGACGAACTATACCACCACATGGATCTGTGCAGTTTAGACTGGCAAGAGAGGCTATTGTGATTTCTCACGCAATTAATAAATAAAACGCGACTACCATATGAATAGTTAAAATTCCACTCAGTATTTATGGATATCGCGAGCATACTATTTGCTTCTACCCACAGTATTACTATGAGATTACTCCAGACGTTGATTTTAAACATAGTGAAGTAATGAGAAAAGTTTAAACTCAATTAAGGGTTAGTGAGATCTTTTAGTTTTCTTGTTGGTACAGTGCGATAGAACTGGGAACATTTATATAAAAATAGTTTAGTAGATACAAATAAAATTAGTTTGTATTTGCTTATTAACCGTATTTGATACAATAATATAACAGACTATATCGCCTGGGGTGATGATACTGATGGACATATAATTTACTATAGTCTTAGTTAATTTAGGCACGTAATCCGGAAAATATATATTGTTGACATACTATTGTATTTTATTATGTACTAAGAAACCACCCTGACTTCTTATGTGCATTGTTTGATTTTTCTCGATTTCTTAGTTCTTTAATCCTTAAGATCATAAGTGTCTAAAGAATTTACAACCCTTTCTTGCCACTTTGATGTATACAGTTAATCAAAGTATTCGAAGTTATGTAAAAATTTTCGCACAAACAACTTTTCTTGATGCGTTTTAGTAATCCATTATATCTCCTAAGATATCTATGTATTAATACGTGAAGCAAAATTTTTGTATACCTTTTTAACCTATTTCTCGTCGACTGGTGAACTGAAATTTGGATTAGTTAAAGTTTATATGGCGGAGAAGTGCAGAAAGCTGTTTATTTTATATAAAATGCATTAGAAGTCATTAAATTAATTAAAATATGCACTACTCACACTACTACTCGAATTTTACACAACATATACACACATCTAAATAAAAAAGACATTTTGATAGCCGTTAATAATTACGAACTTCAAAGAAGGTTATGAAAGAGGTTGCTATGCTCGACTATATGTATTTTTTAACTCTTACGTTTAAATTACCATTTTTCATCCTACATTCAACAATGATATTATAAAATATTACTTTTATTGTAATGTTCATTATTTTTTATGGTGAACTCACTTCAAATGATGAATTAATAAAAAAATGAGCCAAATAATACTTTGTATAATCAAAATAAGAATTATATTCATAAAAGTAATCCATGACTTAGATCTCCGCGGTTACAATATTGCAATTCAACCTCATGTATCAACGAAAAATAATTTATTTTCAAAAGCTAATGGTAGTATTAAAAACGTCTTTGTCTTGGATTCACCATTTGATTGTATTGTGCATCCATTACTTTTCCAAACGATGATACTGGGCATATCACTATTTCTCATAATGAACAGACTACATTTAATTCAATATCACCCAGAAATACCACCCCATGGTGTCGTGTAAAATTAATTGAAAATTAATTGTCATGGGTTGCGATAAAAAAATCTTTATTTTCGTAAAGTTAAGTTTGGTTAAAATTTGAGCTTTACCACGTGGTTTTTGTTTCGAGTTTGTAATTAATTTTCATTTTCATTTACACATAGATTTTTTTAATGATTATATAATAGAGATCATGGCAAATGGCAAATAACTGAGTAGCCATGATGAAAACCTTTGATTTTTTATTTTTATTGTAGCACTTCAAAGTGACTGCACTATGCCTGATGGTAAGCACAGTACAATCCAAAAATAATAGCAACCACCGATTGACACACTGTCCATCGCCAGTCGCCAGTATCATGCCAGCCTGTAATAAGCTGGATATGCACAGGCTGATCCCGAAACGCGACCCGTAGAAGCGAATCACTATTATAGAAGTATACCCTTTGACAAAAGAACTCTAATAAATTTCAAACTTTAAAAAGTCCATTAACTATGGTCGAATATCGATCACTGGGCGCCCACTAGTATGAAGTTATATGCTGTAAAAGGCAATTTTGATGTATAATAAAACAACATAAGTAAAACATGTTTTTGTTCGTCACATGTAGTACACAACTGTGACTCACTAATTCGTATATGTATGATTAACTTAGTAAGGTTGCTGCATCGAACGCAGTAGCCCAAGCCGAGGATCGACTACTTTGGCACCCTTGAGTTTTCTGCTAAGCAGTTGAGTACTATAAGCGCTCGCCACATTAGTCCAATGATACGGTGAAGGCCTGTCAAGCCAATAGCGTAAAATCGTTTATTTGTTTTTTTTTTTTTTCGTTTTTACCTGGGCACTCAAAGTCGTTGCTACAATAAAAAAAAAATTAAAGCATCTAATTCAATAACGAATGTTTTTTTTTTTTATAATATGTAAAATATAGAAATGATTACTGTGAGTTATTCTTAGTATATAAAAATATAATTATTGAGGGTTTTCTGTAGGCGTTTTTCAACCAAGATTCTGTAATACATTATTTTTATTTAGTGCGACTGGTTAGGCGCCAGCAATATTTTAACAGGATAATCATTATTACGCAAAAACAAACCGACCTAATAATAAGGAAAGTAATGAATCACACCTCATCCCCTCGTCTCCGCGTCCCCATCTCTACCCGCACCCCGCTTCCCTTAGTTTGACCGTGCGGCATTCCGACGATAAGCAGTTACCTAATGATTAACCTTGGAAGCGTCCATTTAATATGTCGTGCATTGGACCTAGATGTAATTTTTTATACAATTAAAAGTTTCGTTCCCATAATATTGAAAGTCTTGGAACAAACTATAACTTAGATTTTGTTTGTTGTTTATTGGTATTTGTTTTGATATTATTGTTTTATATGTTAAATGTGACCATAAACTACATAAGGATTGAAAGTTGTTAAGCTTTAAATTGTCAGGTAGTATATCTTGAAACGCCTGTCCAGCATTACCAACGCAAATGCCCGAAACTCCTTCTTACTCTTCTTCTTCCTTAACATCTTCTTACATTAAAGTACTGCCACTTTTGTATTCCTTTTGTTAATGTAATATACACATAAGCCGTACGAAAGAAATACTCTAAGTAATAGTAACAACCATATCAAAATCAGTTGCATACTTTAGAAGAATTGAATTAGCCCAGACAGACACGAAAAATAACTTTGATTTATAATATTTGTAGATACCTATAGATTCGCGTGAAAAAACTAGTAACAAGAATTGTAAAACTTTTATATATAATAAAAATGAAGTGTCTGTATGTAACAGCGAAATAAAATTTTTTCACTTATTGGGTATGAACGTATACACGCTACTGATAACAAAAATGCAATTTTTAAATTTATCGTCGGTCTGTCTGTCTGTTAGTTCCGGGTAATCTCCGAAACGGCTGAACCGATTTTGACGGGAATTTCATTAGCAGATAGCTGGAATTACTGTGGGTGACATAGGCTCCTTTAAATTAGACTAAATGTTAACCGCGGCTTCGTCTGCAATGCTGTCTCCAAAACGGTTAGACTGATTTTCACAAAATTTTGACCAATAGATAGAGCACGTCATAAAAAGTAATTTAGTCTATTTTTATTTAGACTAGCTGTTGACCGTGGCTTTGTCTGCAGTACTATCTCCGAAACGGTAAGACCGATCTTCACAAAAACTTCATTGGCAGATAGCTGACCTTATAAAAAGTAAATCAAGCAATTTTAACTTATACTAGCTATTAACCGTTGCTTTGACCTCAGTACTATCTCCGAAACGATTAGACAGATCTTCACGAGACTTTCAATGGCAGATAGCTGACCTTATAAAAAGTAAATTAGCTAATTTTAATTTACACTAGCTGTTAATCGTGGTTTCGCCCGCAGTACTCTCTCCAAAAGGGTTAGACAGATCATCAAACTTTCACTGTCGGATAGCTGACCTTATAAAAAGTAATTTAACAAAACGGTTAAACCAATTTTCAAGAGGCTTTTACTGGTAGACGACGAACTTTATAAAAAGTATTTGAAGTTATTCTATTTTAAACTAGTAGTTACACACAACTTTGTCTGTATGAAATTTAGCAAGATTTCAATTCATTCTTTATTTGTAATTAGAGAAATAATTATCAGGTTATTGTTTACAATTCGATATTATAATTATTAGTAACTTTGAAGATAGAAGAGGTCTTCCCAATAAGATCTTAGACCACAAACGTATTAAGTAAAGAGTTCCATAATACAATTTCTTGAGGAACAGGCAAGCGTTTATTTTTTGTATAGTCACAAAATCGTAATTATAATGACAATTTATGTTAAATTTAATGTAAATGTAAATCTTTATAATAATATTTTAAGTTATTATTTCATTAGTTCTTTACACAGTGTAAGTGAGCACTAACTGTAATTGGCGTGCGTATTGTACTTACAATTGTTTTTAATGAGCATTTCTATAATTGTACATAATCCCACAATCTTATAATTCTTTAAAACAATCTATAAAAACGCGTGCGGAGCTGTGGGTACAGCTAGTCTATAATATGTGCCTTAAAATACAGAAACAAATGAATGAATTTACCCGACATTAGCTCAATGAATTCTAATGCTCAACGGTTCATAATGCATCAGGATAAGTTACGCACAAATCAACTGAACGGGGATTCTCTCTTATACAATTTGTATTAGGATATTCCGAAAAGGAATTCCAAGTCTAGGTATTGGAGTTTTTGGCGGGATTTTAGTCTGTCATATAGTGTGTTTTATATTTTATTCATAATCTTATGTTATTTGACTTTATATTTTGTAAATTTGGTAATGTTTTACGTAATATAGTTAATTTATTGTGCATGAGTGAAGTGAAGGAAAATAATACCACGGAGCATGAAATTCTGAGATGCCACAAAAACTCCCTAGAAGGTTCTAACAAGTGATCCACCTTCTTGTTAGAATATTGACTCGCACGACGTCTTGAAGTGATTGCACGACGCTTGTAATATTACGCGACAATGGCAGTAATAATCTGAAAGATTGATTGCCAAAAATAAAGTTGAAAAAAGTCTAGATATACAAATAGTTAGAAATAAAACAATTCAGTGCTTATTTCTTCTCTCAACCGATTTTTTGAAGTGAGAGATTCTTCAAATGCGTTAAGCAGTGGTTTTAGTAGGACATAACCTTATGATTCGACGTCAGCGACATGCTAGTAAGCGTAACCGACCGTATTGTGCTTGCGTATGTTATTAGATTGTACAACCCATGACATGTTTAATTAATTAATAAACTATATATATATATAATTATTTATTTTAGTACATTAGATTTTGATGATCCTTAGGGTTAACAAGAAGTTTGGAAAAGTTTTGATTTAGATAAATCATCAATAAGAAATACATATAACAACTATGTTTAAAACTTATGAAATTACTGCCCGCAATTTGGTCTGCCTGGAATAGTTATTTTGAGCCAACGAAAACGCGCAGCGGAACTCGCAAAAAAAACGATATTGAAACATTCTTCATTGGTGTTGTCGTAATGATATAAGCCTATAATCGTCCTCTATAAATGAGTTACCTAACACTGAAATCACTTTACCTATTCATGAAAACCGCATAAAAATCCGTTAGCTAATTTTGGAGTTTATCGCGAGCAGACAGAGAGACAGACACGAACACGAAGACGTTGGTTTACAATATACAGTGACGCTAGTACTTACTAATCGTAATATTTGTTATAAAATTTAATAAAAGGATTACTTAATCCATCATAGGTTTAAGGATAAGTTATTGGCAAGCATCTGTGACAAAAATTGCAATATGAAAATTGATATTGGTAAATCGGCCACACTCACTTGAATACAATTTACCCTCAGCACGATAGCATAAAAGAAGGCTTCTAAAGCCTTCCCCGCTCAGCCCGTCTCGTTGCATCTCCAACGATGCAATAAAGGCAATTTATTCCACAACCTTGAATCGGTAAAAGATAAAATCTTATATCTCAAAGTCAAGCTTGTATATTCATCAAACACGCAAAGCTACAAAGACGTCTTTAAGAGCATTGAATAGTAAAAGAGACTAGACCGTCACAAGCAGTTCGATGACGTTGAATCGCGTTTCTGTAAATAATAATATCTCAGGAACTACTGGTCCGATTTGAAAAATTCTTTCATTGTTTTATAGCTAATTTCTCGAAGCTATATATATTATCATGCAAAGACTAGTGCTAATGCTAAGACTAGTTCTAGGGGTTCTAATAAAGAATATTTCAAAATCGGGATTTTTTTTCTTTTAAAAGCTTCCGCTGCGTGTTAGGGTTAGCCCAAATTAACTATTCAACGCGAACGATGACGGGCAGAACCTTTTTTTTTAACGTGGGGAAATCCATTATGGATACTCACCCTCCCGGGGGAGAGGGTGGGTTATGTCCGACTCTCACGGACCAAAACCCCACGGTGTACCGACAGACCGCCGCAGCACGCAGCAGTTCTTAAAAGGAAAAAACATACCGATTTTGAAACATTTTTCACCTGTGATCCGCTCCCATTGGTATTAGCGTGATAATATATAGCCTATAACCATTCTCGATGAATGAGCTATATAACACTGAAAGAATTACCGGACCAGTAGTTCCTGAGATTACCCCCTACAACGTCACAACATCACAAACTCACAAACTTTACCTCTTTATACTATTAGTATGGATATATATCAAAAACCTACACTCGATAATGAGTCACGGGTAGTGATTTAATGCGATCGGATATCGCGGTGATTATGCCTCAACTTTCGTCGAAAGGGAAGTGTCGCGATGAAGAAATCACTGCAATTTGAGAGGGCAATTTCGGATGTCCGCCTCTTTAGTTACCGCACACATTTGGTAACGTGTCTCCAATAAGCTATTACCGCTCTTGCAAACCTTTCTGAGTTTTACTTATCTTTAATAATATCGTTCTCGTAAGATAAAATTATAGACTCACGGCATCAATTTATAACACGATATCTATATACTAATCTATCTATCTAATGCCTTTAAATGAGCAATTCTTGTATATTGTTATGTATTCAGGATCTCGGAACCTGCGTCAGTGATCTCCGTAAAACTTAGTATGTAGATGGTTTCGGGGACGATAAATTGATCTAGGTAGATTTCATTAATAGAAAACTTTTTTATCTGAGTTTTCAGATAATGAAAAAATGTAGTTAAAATATAAAGGTAAATTTCGCCGCCGCTGTCAAAATAAAAACAGCTCAGATGAAAATCGTCTGCTTCGGAAATCCATCTTACCTCAGTTCGAATATGATTGACAGCAAAAGAGACATCTATTTTTTTTTAAATATTTTTTTGATAAAAATGCTAATTTCGTGAGGTTACAAAACGGAACAGTTTATTTTAATTTAAAAATGTTTTTTAAAGAACCGAGCTAGGGTCTGTCATTCAGGTACTATTATATTATGTAGTACTCTGGCGTGCCCGGCGGACGTAGATCCATCCTGATAATAAAAATCCTTGATAAATAATACGCCCAACCCGAGGTTATGAATCAATTTATCCACTGATGAAAACCGCATAAAAATCCGTTTAGTAGTTTTTGAGTTTGTCGCGAACAGACAGACGCGGTAGTAGATTTTGTTTTTAACTATATAATGGTTATACTTGTATACAAATCTAATAAAGATGAAGAGTTTTGCTTTAACGCGTTTACCTCAGAAACTACGAGTTTGATTTGAAAAATTCTTTCATTATCAGATAGCTAATTTATCGAAAAAGGCTACATATCACCACGTCAAGATCAATAGGAGCGGAATGAAGAATGAAGAATGTTTTCAAATCGGAGTACTTTTGAGAGCTTCTGCTGCGTGTTACCATTAGCCTATAGTAACTATTCCACGCGGATGAAGTCGCGGGCAGAAGCTAGTTTATAATATTTTAAGTAATATAAAACCATTATACGTTATCTTAAGCAATTTAACAAATGCTAAGCTGATTTTGTTTGTTTGTTACGCTTTCCTACCACCTACCTACTCAACCCTACCATTGTGGAGTTCTCGTACACAGGGGTACAGAAAAAGTACCTTTTTAACTTTATACTTAAAGTACATACTTTTGTACCTTGTACCCTTTAGGGTACTTTTGATCTGGAAACAGGGATAGATCAATGTTTATCACATAACCGCAAGCATAAACTGGCACAAAATATTTTTAAAAGAATTAATACCGTTTTGAATATTTTGAAAAAAAAAATCACATAGAAATACAGATAATAATATCTACATATACACGTGAAGAGAAATCTTTGTACCACTAATGGTTAAATTTAGTAAAATAGACAAATAAGTGGCTAATGGGTAAATATAAAGTTATCAAATAACCGCTATTACGGTTAAGTAGTTACTCAATCCAAGATCAGGCGATTACACAGTGCACACCTTCATACGACCTTTCCAATACATTCTCTCACTGAACTAAATCACGATTGTATTTTACCGGGCTTTATAACTCAGCATTTGATCTCTTAAACTACAATACGTTCGTAACTCGATGGGAAGGCGTATAAAACTATTATAAATAATCATGCTGTATATATCTGAGAGCTGGACTATGAAACAAACGGATGAGAGGAAACTACATGACGCAGAGGTACGAGGTGGATGTGTCATGTAACTAGAATGGATAAGATTATGAAGAAATATATTAAAGGAAATTTGAAGATAGCAGAGAAATCTACGAGTAACATATACGTACTAGTAACGACGTAAGTATAGGTTATAATGTAGACATGTCATGAGGAGAGATGAAGACCATGTAACTAGATAATAATTGATTATGATAGTGGATATAGAATTAGACCAAAATAGGTATGGGATGGATTGTGTGAAAAAAAAAAATATATATATGTATCTAATACTTTTAAACGAGCAATTCTTGTATATTTTTATATTGTTATATATTCAGGATTTCGGAAACGGTGTCAGCGATTACCGTGAAACTTCGTGATTTCGGGGACGATAAATCGATCTAGCTAGGTTTCATTCGTAGAATTTCTTTTATCTGAGTTTTCAGCTAGAAAAAATATAGCTAGAATGTAAGAGTAAATTTCGCTGTCGCTGTCAAAATAAAAAATTCGTCTAACCCCAGTTCAAATCCGAGTGACAGCAAAATAATCTTTTATTAATTTTATTATAAATCATATCTTATCTAATATATCTTAATATGTGGTAGAGCCACGCTGAAACTATTACTGGTTTCAGCATGAATTGGTCGGCTCGCCTGGGGTAGTACCACCCTCTCATAGAAAACCGACTTGAAGTAACAGTGCTTGCATTTTTACGTTTCATTCGATCAGTAAGAGCGCCGGAGACCACCTCTGCCCTCCGTTCTTCTATCCCCATTTCCTGTTCTCTCCCCATCCCCATCCCCTTCCCCACATTCCCCCAATACACAGGCTGACAACGCACTTGCGTTTCCCCTGTGGCAGTGTCTATGGACGGCGGTGATTGCTTAACATCAGGTGACCCACGTGTTCCTTTGCTTCCTATATGATATAAAAAAATTATGCGTAAAAAATTAGCTGAATCAATTAAAAATGTCTTTTTTTATATTTATCAGATCAGTATGTACTCATACTTTGGTATCTGTGACCTTGTGTCTTATTTTTGACTTACAAACGTGGGCAGGGCTTAAAAATCGGGTCTTTCGAGTGTATTGAGCTGCCGAGAACAAGGCCTCCTTTACCTCGATCTAGTTTTATTTAATTACTACAAGGTCGCTATTGTACAGATTGATTGTTAAGGAAAACCCTTTCTTGTTTTATTATCGTTCTGTGTTTGTTATTTTTTCAAAACAAATTCTCTAAATTAATTTCTTTGACTTGTGTGAAATGATTTCCTTGCTTCTATAGTATGTCCGAATATTGTTTAGTAAATTAGTCATGGTTCTAATTATAGTATATACTGGCTGTACCTGCGACTTCGTTCGCGTGGAACTTAATGCAAAAAACAGTCGTTACTCGAGGATATACTTTATGATTTTATTGGTAAGGTTTTATCGTAAACGCCTTACTTTAGTAGTGATGCGTGTCCAAACCAACAGAAGGATATATCTAAAAATGATTGGAATGTATTTTTCTATTTTTTTATCCAAAACAACTGGAACATTTTTTTTTACAAATATTTAAAAATTACAGACATTAGATTTACGTTCTTATCTATACTAATATTATAAAGAGGTAAAGTTTGTGAGTTTGTGATGTTGTGATTTTGTAGGGGGTAATCTCAGGAACTATTCGTCCGATTTGAATAATTATTTCAGTGTTATATAGCTCATTCATCGAAAATGATTATAGGCTATATATCATCACGCTAAGACCAATAGGAGCGGAGCACAGATGAAAAATGTTTCAAAATCGGGATGTTTTGTTCTTTTTGGGAACTGCTACGTGTTAGTGTATCTACTCCACGTGAACGAAGTCGTGGGTAGAGGCTAGTTATATGTATAAATAATACTTTGCTGTCGGTATGGACACTAATGTTACTTTATGGTTAGTCGTTTTATGAGTTAAAAGAAAATTTATACAAATTTACAAAAATAAATCAACAAGCAAATATCACTAATTCATATTATAAATTGAATGTGAATTTGTTTGGTGCTTTCACTTCATAACTATTAAAGTGCTTTTCATTCGGAAAAACAGTAATATGATATATTAAATATACATAAACGCTAGCAAATCCACGAGCGAAAGCTAGTTTTCTTATAAATTCCGTCAAAAAGTCTCTCGAATAACGTCCTATTTTATTATTCACTGATTGCTAAAATTACATTTAAAATAGAGTTTGCTAGATTACACCATCGATACATATAAATAAGATTAAAGTGTGTGTCCATTATTCGGAGTAATCTACGAAATAGCTGAACTGATTTTAACGAGACTTTTACTATTATAAAATTGGTATTCATAGTGTTATATACGTCACATATCATTGAACTTCTAAACAAGCGCTAAGCAGATATGATCAAATTAAGAGATAGTTAATTCCAGCGCTAAAGTGGCAAAATTACATTCTATAAATAAAAAAAACTACTTTATGTATGTACGTGCATCACTTCAGAATTACTGTACCTATTTGAGTACATTTCTGTTGCTCAGTTTTCTCAGGACATGTGTGAACAACATTTATGAAAAATAATACGAATGAATAAAGAATTTAGGTTAAAAAACTCCATATAAAATGACCACAAATATTGTGGGAATTGACAGAATGGTGTTTAGTTTATTAGTTCACATTGTTTACAGAAATTTTGTCGACCGAAGGTATCGACCAACACGATCCAGACAAGAGGACAATTGTTTATTTGGTGGTACCTGGCTAATTGAATAATGTTTTTAGTCTTTTTTTTCCAAACTGACTACGCTATTGACCTAGCCAGGTCTTAGCGGCTTCACCGTACTACTGTCTTATGTGAGATTTTTTTTTCTCGAACTGACTATGCTGTTGGCCTTAATTCTTTGGCCTTTACAACTTCACCGGACTACATCTTATGTGACCGGCTCTGGTCATCTCACTCCACCCCCTTGCGAGGGCGGACGAGGGAACTGGTCAAGGCGTTGTGCCTTCTTCAGTGGCCTTTCGTCGCGACCCATGAATATGGGTCGGTCCTTGGTTCGCACATTTTGTGCTGTGTGGTGATGGGACGGGCTACCTCTTGGGTGGCCGGGCAATCTGTCATGCCGTCATAGCCATCATTCTTGCTGGTAATCTCGTATAAGGGCGTGACATATTTCTTCAGCTTCGGGATTCCCACGACTTCAGTCTAGGATGTCTTGTATGACTTCAAGGGTTCTTCTCTTACTGTCCCCTTGTGGAGCGAGAGGCTGGGTCGTCTTGCGACCATGCTGGGCAGTTCTCGAGTCACTCGAGGGTTTCTGAGGGGGGGAAACATAGCTTGCGCCCGGAATCACCAGTCCGGGTGATGGTTCACGCATGTCGGTTGCGCATTTCGGATCGGGCGGTGGCAGTGGTGCAAGGAGTGCCGGAATAGCTGGCACCGATGGCACTGTGCCGGTCCCCGCTTCCCACGCCATCCTTCGATTCTGACCTCCATCAGTAGTAATTCCTTGATTTCATAAATGGTCGGGATAAGGTCAGGTGTCTTCTTAAGGGCGCAGTGGTAGATGCACCCTAATCTTCCACGGCGTGCTTTAATCTCCCGGACGTATATCGGGTCAAAACCTCTGACACAGAGTGCCACAGATATCTCGTCGGAAGGGGTGTTCGTTGAGAGTCCGCGTATCGCGATCTTCAAGTGGCGTTCATCTGGGGGCGAGTATGTGAACCAACTCACTCCTTGCTCTTCTAGTGTGGAGAGGTTTTCCCTTGTTATTCGGCCTTCCTCGGGGTCCTGCGGAATAAAGCGCACCCTGTTCCAAAACGGGCGCGTGTTCGGCACGTGCCCCAGCATGTCCACCAGTCATCGGAAGTGCGCAACCCAGTTGGGTATGCGTTCGACGACGATCGGCGGATAGCGCTGCCGAGACGCCTTCGCGTCGATTTCGTAGGTGGCTGCTATCTTATGTGAGATCGACAGCTGTGTCATTAAAAGACAGCGACCTTATGAAAGCGCGAGCTAACTGTACTGTGGCGCCATCTCTTAACGACAAACTAAAACATAATGACCAACTATCTTGAAGACATTTTAATGGGAAAATTTGGTCTCAAATTCTTCGTTAATATTATTGTGCAAATTGGAGTTACCAATTATGAAGAATAAACTCTTGATTCCGATGAAACAACGAAACCAATAATACAAAGACGAAATCGCGGGTATAAGCTAGTTCGTAAGTAAAAACAAATAGCGATGTTAAAAGCTTAAAATATATTGCGAATTTTATCTCAAAACACTTAATTTAAAAAGTAAATTGGTGTTTCCATCCTGTGGCCATGAAAACAATTATAATTGCCATGAACGCAATAAAGATTGCTGGTACAGTCGTTTTGCATTAGAGTTGAACAATAAAGTCATATTTACATGTGTATATATCGTTTGCACTCCGGTTCTGAATAAATTTTCAATACTCGTCAAAAATAAATACACAGAAACACGACATATTAATCTTCTTCAATTCTCAATATAAGATATATATACTCGTAAACTACTCTTAGTATTTTCATCTTTTCCTCTTGTTTATACTTGGTATTTGCGCTGCGAATATATAGCTAAATATTCCTAAGAAATACTAAAGATACTGTATGTAGGTGCTAGAGCCACGCTGAAGCATGAATGAGTTGGCTCGTCTAGGGTAGTACCACCCTCTCGTAGAAAACAGATATAAAGTAACAATGCAAGCATTGTTGCGTTTCGTTAGGTCAGTGAGAGCACCGGAGACCCACTTCGCTTTCCTCTCTTCCCCGTCTCCTCACCTCTCTCCCCTAAACTCTGGCTGGTAACGCACTTGCGACTTTCCTGATGTTGCAAATGTCTATGGACGGTGGTAATCTTTTAACTTCAGGTGACACGTAAATTCGTTTGCCTCCTATTATATTTAAAAAAAATCATTCATAATTAAAATTCGTTCTTATATTCGTCAACATTAGTTCCACATTGTATTTGTATTCTGTCAAAAGACAGAAGCATCGTCCCATAAAGATATTAATTATTGGACTTTTAATGGCAAGTAAAAAGATAAAACGTAAAACCCTTAATAAACTTTTCTGTAATTAGCTAATTTATTTAATATATTTTTCGATATATTATTTATTTATTTTAGAGTGTATTTTTTTCCATCGCCTCAATTTTTTTCGTACATTCATCGTGTGTCGCATTATAGTCAGCGTGCGGCCGCTGGGTAAATTGAAAGGCGCTCGGCAGTTTCTTTTTCTTTTCGATCTGACTACACTGTTGACCTAGCAAGGTCTTAACAGATTCACCGGACTACCAAGGCGAGCGCTGGCAGCACTCAGCCGACTTTATTTGACAATTAACTCAAGCTACATATATATATATATATATAGCAGCTATATATAGAGCCGCTGCCCAGGGGAGCATAATCTGGTTAA
The DNA here is from genome assembly GCA_014332785.1 of Antheraea mylitta. Taxonomy (NCBI): domain Eukaryota; kingdom Metazoa; phylum Arthropoda; class Insecta; order Lepidoptera; family Saturniidae; genus Antheraea; species Antheraea mylitta. Next base: position 1,103,931 of record JACEII010000031.1, read on the forward strand.
CGCTCGGCAATGCAGCCAAAGCAATATGTGTATCATCTGAATAGTTGTATTTATTACCTATAGCATACTCTAATACGCAGATAGAATTTAAAGTGTATAGTTGGATATCTTGTATACTATCTATCGATTTTTCATTATCATTCTCATTTTCCAATTATTAAGTTAGGATCCGAAAAACTTGTATCGTGTTTTCATATGATCACACATTTTTTCCTATTTTATAATTCTTAGCTTTCAAACACAGTTTTATCTGACGTTAAATAATGATATGATCTAAGTAAACACGATGTACCCAAATGAATAATTTTTTTTTTTTAAGTAATCGCTGGAACGAATTTTGTTAGTGGTAGAGCCACGCTTTACCGGTTTCAGCATGAATAGGTCGGCTCGTCCGGGGTAGTACCACCCTCTCACGGAAAATCGACGTGAAGTAACAGTGCTTGCATTGTTGCGTTTCGTTTGGGCAGTGAGAGCGCCGGAAGACGATCTCCCTCTCCTCCCACTCCTCTCCCCTTCTCCCCCTTCGCTATTCCCCCTCCCAACTCAAGCTGGCAACGCACTTGCGACTCCTCTGGTGTTGCAAGTGTCGATGGACGGTGGTGATCATTTCACTTCAGGTGATCCACCTTTTCGTTTGCCTGTTATGATATAAAAAAAATCATATCTTCAACTTTGAATGTCCAGTTGTCATGTCAAAAAGTATAAACTACAAGTTATACTTAATTGGATCGTCCATAGAATAATTTATCATAGTCGTGTCAGTCAAAGTATTCTCTCCTTAATTTAAACTCTCAACGGAGGTTCTGAGGTCACTCGAGTTAATTCGAAATTTACGTGCCTTTACTATTACGTTAAAATACGTTAATTAACAGGTGTCTAACAACATAATTATATCACGTAAGTTACCGCTAGAATAGTAATAACACATAAGAATATAACATTCTCGTGATTATGTGTATCCCACTATCCTCCCTTTCCCCTTCCTCCTTTCCTTCCTGCCCCTCCCCCATCCTCCTCCCAAATACAGGTTGCCAACGCATTTGCGACTACCCTGGTGTTGCAAGTGTCTATGGACGGTGGTGATCAGTTAACATCAGGTGACCCATCTGTTCATTTGCATCCTATGATAAAAAAAAATCACAAGAGCAAAGCGATAGTAAAAATGGCCAAATATGGTTTCCAAGTGAACACTATGAACAGGCGCGTGAACATTTTTAGATATTGAATACAGATTCGTATTTGTTTGGATGTATTCTTGAGTCTACCACGCAGCGAGAAAGCGTAGGCTTTTAGACACAGTTATAAAATTTAAAAATTTTGAAGTGAAATCTTTGTACACTCCTTTTTACACTCGTTAAGCGATTTTTGATGAGACTAACCTATGAGTTCGAGTCACCAATGACCTTCACATGCCCATGAAGTGTCAGGCTAAGGATGCGTTACTAGCGGCCTGTGTAGATGTAATATTGATATTTGGTATTCTGCTTGTGCAGACCATAATATATTCGATTATTTAATACACTGTATGGAAATGTTAATAACTTCAATATACAAGTCACAGTCAAAACAGTTTATGGCGACATCGTTTAGAACAACATACCGGGTATACTGACCCAGAACAAAGGTCCTGGCTGAATATTGTATCTCGAAAACATCACCGGTTGTTACGACTATCGGTTTTTACGACTAAATATGAGTAGTCCCTTCGAGTTGTTATACCAGGTATTGACTGAACGAAATTTAAATAATCAGGACTGTAATTGATTTAAGAATTTAAGGAAGAATACAGTTTTTCTATTGTTCTGACAGGCAGTATAAGTGGGAGTGCCAGATTTATACGGAGAATATTCCTTCTGTATTCTTCTCCCCAGCCTTTAACCGAGTGGGCAGGAACTTCCTCTACAATACTTCTACCCGACCTGAGAGTTGGCCTCTCAATAGGGCCCCAGTTTGTGGTTGTAAGACATTAGGCACCTAACTACCTACATTTTATTATGACTGCCTCGGCTTTTTTTCAATTTCAAATAAAAATATGACGCAGTATATGTACCATTTTTTTTTTCATTTTTAATGAGGCTGAAGAGTAGAGTAAAATCATCGAGAAAGCCATTACTTAATGCGTGTATTATTATAAGATTATTTCTTATATATATGGCATTTTAATACTAATAAGATGAGAATTAACAATTAAATGTACACAAACATGCACACAGAGTCCCCGTTCTGCTTGATAACTAAATGTTTAAACATTTACGTTATTGCATACAAATTTACATATTTCACCTAAAGTAGGTAGCGACGGGCTAAACCCCCTTTCAAAACAACTGAGCGTCGCTGTGTTCGGTGCGTGAACCGAATTATATTTAACATTTGGTCGATTGAGTAACACAAGTTTAGAAATTTCGTCTGTTCTCGTTAATGCATCATTATATTTACACGGTAAACTCCCACAACATACATTTACGATATAATAACACACATTATGTATGTATTGAGTGGATTATATTATTATATTCTATATCCATAATCCAAAATAGTATTGGCGTCAGGTAGGCAGTCACTTTACTTCACAGCATGATAAATATGATAATTGGAAGGTGTGTATGGATTGTGTGAAAAATGATATGTGTATAAAAGATGTAAACACTGAGATGCTATCTGATAGGGAAGAGTGGAAAAGGAAAACAAGTTTAGGCAACCCTACTTAAGTGGGATAAGATTAGAAATATTAATTATTCTTCATGTTCTTCATACCCTTATTCTAAATTACCATGTTCTGTACAACATGTTTTCCTCTTCGGTTCTTCTTCATCAAATATAATTCTTCCATACATACAATTCTTTGTAAAATCCATCCATACCATACATTTTTAAATAAAAATCTGAACAATTCATTTTATATATTTAGTAAGTTTTATACTTGGAATTTAAAGTTGAAGGAACATATATTTTACACTACAAAAAGTTTTGCATAGTTCGGTGAAGCTGTGAAGACCATTCCAGGACAACAGCGATTTCATTTCGAAAAAAAAAAAAAAAAACAAAAATGTTGTTTATAATATACTAGCCTCTGCTCGCGACTTCGTTCGCCTTTTCAAAAGGAAAAAAACATCCCGAGTTTTGAAACATGTTTCAACTGTGCTCTGCTCCTATTGGCCTTAGCGTGATGATATATAGCCTATGCCCATTCTCGATGAATGAGCTATATAACACTGAAAGAATTATTCAAATCAGGCCAGTAGTTCCTGAGATTACCCCCTAAACGTCACAACATCACAACGTCACAAACCCACAAACTCACAAACTTTACCTCTTTATAATATTAGTATAGATTCACGTATTTTATTCACTTTAATAGCCATTAATAACTAAAGCAACGAAAATAAAAAAAGAAGAATTTAAAAAAATGCTTTATAGCATTAAGCTCGCCAGTGTACAAACAAAAAGTGCAATAAAGTATCTATTCATTCATTCAATTCATATTAATCTTAACTGCTTGAGAATTGCATCGTACACAAAAGTGGATCTTTATTTTTATTCGCTTCTTAAATTAATGTTTTGAAGTTAAAACTTCTTTAGACGCGTTGAGCGGTGTTCTTGTCAGGAGATAGATTTATAACTTCACGTCATGACATGCTATGTCAGCATGACCGACCGTATTACACTTGCGGGTTGCATCAAAGTAGCGACGCGTAGTGTAGAGGCCCGTGTACATGTAATATTAATATTTTGCAGCTCTTCGTACGTTGGATTAACAGACTTTATAAAAATGTATATAGTTATATCTGGCGAGTACCAACAGATATGAAAACCATACTAATTTTATTAATCTCAATAAACAAATTCTGAAATGTAAATATTGTCATTCACGCTGTAATTAATAGGAAATTCAAAAGAGAACAATTTATTTCATTGTTTTAAGTTTTCACTGCTATCATGAGTCTTTGTGACTGCCTCGACTTTTATTATTCCTTATAATGGATGTTGTACTTACTGATCATAATATTTCTAATCCACTCATACAACATATAAACAGTAGACGTTGTTAAACAGGAGTTTAAAACAAAAATATAATGTAAATTCTGTGACATTATTTTTGGCCGGAGGATTTATTATTGTAAATTAAAGTGTACGAGTGGGCACCCAGTGGTCGACATTCGACCACAGTTCAAGTCGTCTTATAAATAATAATAGTTATATGTCAGTGTATATATTATTGTTGAATGTACGATAAAAAGGGTAATTGGAACTTAAGAGTAAAAAAATACATACAGTGGAGAATAGCAACCTCCTTCGCAACCTTTTTTGAAGTTCATTATTGACGGCTGTCAAAATGTCGTTTTTATTTAAATGTGTGTATATGTCGTGTAAAATTCAAGCAGTAGTGCAAGTAATGCTTATTTTAATTAATTTAATGTACTTCTAATGCATTTTATATAAAATAAATAGCTTTCTGCACTTCTCCGCCATATAAACTTTAACTATGACAAATTTCAAGTTCACCCGTTCACGGGAAACCGCTCAAAAAGGGATACAAAGATTTTGCTTCGCGTATTAATATAGATATCTATTCCTAGTTACAGCATTTATGAATATCAACTAAATATTTTGCACAGGTTAAATGAGAGATTACTTAAACCTACGAAGCGAGATGTGTCTTTGATCGTTAGACCGCAAACGTAGGTGGTGCTTCACTCCTGCTTCATTTTACGCTGCATCTTTGTGCTAAACGGGAGTGCGTTTTTACACCCATAGACGTACAAACATACAGCATATACTGTTATACTAGCTGTGACCGCGACTCCGTCCACGTGGATCGTAATGTATAAAAGTGTCGAATAAAATATCTGAATATATAATGTCCATTTCCATTCAGTCCATTGTTTGATCGTGAATACAGTAATTTGGCAGTGATACGTGATTAAACAAACAGACAGACATTTCTAAAAATTAAAGTGCTGCCCATGACTGCTTCCACGTGGAACCTAATTAAAAAAAACAGTGGCTAATAACATCATCTGAATCTATAAAGCTCATTTACAGTGTTTTGGCGGGATTTCAGTCTGTCATGTAGTGGATTTTATATTTTATTCATAATCTTGTGTTACTTGACTCTATATTGTGTAAAGTTGGTGGTGTTTTATGTAATATGGTTAGTTTAACGTGCATAAGTGAAGTGAATGGGAAATAATACCACGGAGCATGAAATTCTGAGGTGCCACAAAAACTCCCTGGAGGGTTCTAATAAGATATCCACCATCTTGTTAGAATATTGACTGGCACGACGCTTGATATTGTAATGATCGTGCGACGCTTGTAATATTATTGATTACTCGACAATGGCAGTAATAATCAGAAAGATTGATTGCCAAAAATAAAGTTAAAAAAAAAAGCTCATTTACTTATCTACTTTTCTCTTGTACTTAAGTCGCGTCGTCATTAAAATTACAATAACCTTTGATAGAGTCAACCTATTTAAATTAAACCAAGTTTTAATGTTACTCGAGAATATGCTTTATGATTTTCTAAATAAAGTTATATCTTGAACATAGTATTTTAGCAGTGATGTGTGTTCAAACAAAGAGACAACCAATTTTAAAAATGTGTTATGTGTTTTTCGTATCGTTTCGTCTTCATACGATTAAATATATTACCATTAAAAAATATTGTACCTCAATTCCGCCTTCAAGTCAACTTGAAATTCGATATACAAAGAAGTCGAGGAAGTCATAAGGACTGCCAACAGAAGTGAAAACCCAAAACAATGAAATAAATATGTTCTCTTTCGAATTTTCCTATGAATTGTAGTTTCAATAACAAATACATAAATTTCGCAATTTGTTTATTGAAACTATTAACAAAAGTGAGATTTTAATATTAATTCGCATTCTGAGCAATATATACATTCTTATAATTTCTATTAATCAATATAATTAATTCTGTAAATATTGACGATTGAGTCAATATATAGATATTTAACAACAGCTACAAAGATATGGTCATCAAGAAGTCAATCATATGGGGAAAAATCGAATATACGACCTTTTGTATCATAAGCTTACTATTACTGCGCAACAAGGCCTGTCAAGCTGCAAAATATGCACGCTTATTCTGACACAGAGTTTCTAAGATTATATTTAAGTGAAACGTATTACCAAATATCTAGACAGATTCAAACATAAAGAACAAGTATAATTAATTGCTTATCGTGAAACTATCCATCACATCAAGTATTGTAATGTGTGCTTTGTAACAAGTCATATTGCTTGCATTAGTAGGAATCTACAAAAGCCGGTTTGGATACGTAATACATTTTAAGACATCAGTTCACTCGACGTTGAGCATTCATTTAAAATCGACTAAGAGAACGGCGGTATGCTTACCTCAATTCGATTGTATTGTAAAAAAATTGAGCCGTCACGGGACGCCTGGCAAATATGAAACATCGAAATTGTTTTAATCGAACGAATCTGAAATTCTCAAATTACACTATAGGTATGTGAGCTCAGTGCGGAAAGAGAGATTACGCAGTCACTTGCACATAGCATACCGTCGCGTCGTAGCCACGCCAACAGTTAGGTTTACCCGCGCTTATATACGTTTCACATAAAAAAAAATGAATAACACAATTAAAATAATTAACCCGCCTACGCCTAATATCTCCTTGTATTCATGAAAATGTAGCCTTTTTTTTTCGATCCGACTACGCTATAGGCCTAGTAAGGCCAAGACAGCTTCATCGGAATACAAGTAATTGGAATGATATTAACTAATCTTAACTAACCTTATAAAGGTGAAAATGAGTTTGTTTGTTACATACGAGTACATGTACAATAAAGGACACATGTTACCTTACAAGTAAAAAAAAGGCTAGGCAGTCATGAGGACTGCCGAAGGAAGTGAAAACTCAAAACAATAAAATAACTGTTCTATTTATTAAATTAGCTATAGCGTGAATTATTTAAATTTCTATATTGAAATTATCAACATTTGTCTGGTTTTAGTTTAAATTTGGTTTAAGTAATCAATATGATATGATGGGCTGCACAATTTCAATATAGAATTTAAATATTAGATTTACATAGGCCACTATACTAACGCGTCGCTAGTTGAAGGAAGCCGTGTAAGCGCAATACGGTCGATCATACTTACAAGCATGTTATGACGCGAAATCATAGATGTATCTCCTGCCAAAGAATACCGCTCAACGCGCTTAAAGACGTTTTCGCTTCAAATATATCAAATATCCACTAACGCGAACATTTATTTTCCGTATTTGCTTTGACGCAGCAAACATGTTTGCAATGCAAATGCCGAACACGAATCATACACCAAGCTAAAATTAATGGAGTTTCAATATTGAAAATTTAGCGAATGTGTCAAGTTGTCAGATTAAAACATTATTCTAGCACTAAATATGCGTGCGATATAGCATGGTGGTTTTTTAAGATTATTTTTATTATATTGCTTAAAATGTCTATAGTTATGTCTACAATAAAACACAACGACTCAGATATAAACACACATAAAAACCTTGTAAATAAAAAAATATTTACATACGATATAGATATATAGACATACGATAACATGAAAGCTTTTTTAGTACAGTAAAAAAAAATACTACAAAAATCCAAAGTTACGCGGTGTTTCCGGGCGGTCACCCATCCAAATACTGACCGCACCCGATATTGTTTAACTTCAATGTTCGGACAAAAACCGAAGACTTCAACACTGTGCGACATAATGTTGACACCCACCACATTTCGACAGCAACATGAAACGAAACAAAATGAAAGCGCTCCCGTGAAAATAAAAAAAAAAATAGTGCTAGACTTATAATCAGCCACAAATGATATAATATTGTTAGAATATAAATATTAAATTTTCCACGTATTGCGTATTCCACTTTATAATTTATAATTACTTACATTATATTTATACCGTATTTAGAAATGAAAATGGCTCTTAAATTGCAAGTGCTTGACAGACCGATCAATATTTCAAAAGAGATTTGCAAATTCAGCGAAGTAGCCAACCTAGGATCCGGTAAACATTCCTTTCCTACCATACAATCATTGATTTCCATTTTAAGTCTAAGCTTGTGTAAGCTTGTGTCTTTGTATAATTTAAATCCACACACTTCGGCGTAGAGTCACGAGATGACCTCTCCGAACTGTCCTCGCTTGAAAATACATCACATTAGGCTAACAATTCTCTCCGTGACACAAAAGTAAAGTAATCAAATTCAGTAACTAAGCGAAGTGGCTTAGAACTATACTCGACTTTTTTTTCGAACTGACTACCCTACTCACCTTTACCGGACTAAATACTATACACAATACACTTGAAAAACCCATTGAGTGACTTTAATATACATAAAATGCAGTAACTCTTTCAAATAAAACAAGTCCTGTTTGTATCACATCACTAATTATTATTATCAGAACATCCTAAAGGAGTTCTTTATCTTCGACATCCAAGGCACAATGCTAATTCATGTGAGACTCACTTGACAATTTTCCGTTTTCAACAATTTTCTTTCAAAAATCTAAAAGGTACAGACAGACACGTTAGATTTCATTCTAATTATATGTATAGATTTTTCTTCTTTTTATCCTTTATTTTTTATCTCTTTATTATCCTTGATTATAATTATTCGGCATATTTTATTAAAGAAATGTGTTTTACTTTAATTTGATTTTCTGACATTTTTAAATTATTTCTGACATGATTACGTCTTATAAATCGATGAACGCCGGCTGCACGCATGAATAAACATGACTCATTGCCATGCTCTGCCTGAGCCGAGCGTGCAAGCGAGAGCACGGAGCAAGCGATAGAGAGGCGCAATCGACCTAAGCGTTCGGTTTTTTTTTCGAACTGACTACTCTATTGACCTAGCAAGGTCTTAACGGCTTCATCGGTCCTAAGCGTTCGGCTTGGAACGAGTCTATCTCTCTACCACTCCATGGGCCAATGCGTCCAGTCGTTATCACTTAAAATTATCATCCTTAAATCGACATTACAGACGAGACCTTTTTTTACCTACAAAAATTCGTAATATTTTCCGAAACTCCTCCCTCCACGTGACATTTAATGTAATTCAGTTTGACCCCCCACCCTTCTTGATCTCCTCACGTAATTTATGGATACCTTTTTTAATTGTCTGTAGAAATATAACACGGACGCATTATGCGATTGATGATTATATTACACAGTAAGCATGCCATGCAGTAAAACCACTTTCGCTTTCCTGCACACATACTGACCACACATCGGAACCCTTCTCTTCGTCTTAATTTCGTTTCACTTATACAACATCGAGTTTAACAACTCGCAATCATGTGATGTCAATTCATATAATTATCTCACGTCAATAAAACTAAAAACATTTCAACTGAGCTTATTTTTTTTATTTTAAATCGTGTCCGCCTCCATTGTATAACGATTTAACAGATCCATTGGTTAGTAGCTCTGTGTCTTGCACGCAATTAACGGTTAGCGGTATAAAACAAAGTTCCCTGCCGCGTCTGTCTGTTTGTTCGTGATAAGCTCAAAAACTACTGAACGGGTTTTCATGCGGCTTTCACCAGTAGAGTGATTCATGAGGAAGGTTTAGGTATAAAATTTGTCAAGGTTTTTTTTTATTTTATTTTATTGTAGCACAGCAAAGTGACTACATTGTGCCTAATGGTGAGCACAGTACAATTCAAAAACAATGTCGACCACCGAGAGACACGCCATCCCTCGGCGGACGCCGCTGTCATGCCGGCCTGCGTAAATGTCTCTTCACGTTACGCTTGAAGGACCCCATTTTATACGAAGGAGGGAACACACTAGCCGGGAGATTGTTCCACAGCTTCACGGTACAGCAAAGATAAGAAGTTGCGAACTTTTTAGTTCGTGCCCAGATAGGATTTACCGTAAAACTATGGCTCCGAAGAATATGGAAAGGAGAGGAAGGGATTAAATTATTATTTTTTTTATTATCAGGGTGCTCCAAGTCCGCTGCTCTCGCTTGTTCCATATAAAAGTATTTTCCTGTTTTATTGAAGTTATACTTTTTTTTGGCGCGTTAGGGAAAAATGATGAGATTAAAACCGATACTCTAAAGTTATCTATAGTCAACATTTTGTTTCTTTGTATTTCTTTGTATTAATTCAATGTATTAAATACCTTTTTACAATTGTTATTGTCGTTTTTTCTACAAACGTAGAATAAGGCGAAAGATAAAAATTTTGAAAATACTATTATCTTGTTACGCCGAAAAAGTATAACTTCTAACGCGTGTACATAAGTACACACAGACTTTTTTTTATTAAGCTAGATTAAACAATTTTATATCATTCGTTTTATATTTATTTATATATCATAATTTCGTAAAACTTTATTATTTTAAAGTTGAGGTATCGTGATATGTTTTTAGATGAGAGCCAAGTGACACCAAAATAAAACCAAAGGAGATTCATAGATACATATCCAATAGTGTTTGAGTGAGACAGTAGAGCTCTCGATTTTATTTAAATATATATAATATAAGACTGAATTGAATTTACTTATCTACTCTCCTCTCGTACTTAACTTTTTTTTTCGAACTGACTACGCAATTGACCTAGCAAGGTCTTAACAGCTTCACCGAACTACTAAGGCGAGCGCTTAAGGCACTCAGCCAATTTTATTTGGACAACTAGCTCAAGGCTGCATGGCACACTTCGGCTTGGCTGTTGCCTGTTACATGCAAACTCGCGACTTATCTTAGCTAACCTAGCTAACTATTTATATATGTTTGAGTTGTTAAGACGCATATGTGTACCAAGCATACACGCCTCAACAACCCCTCTATATATTTATTACCGGAAAATTAGAGTTTTTTCAGTTTGATAAGGAAAACAAAATAAAACCCTTCCACTTCCATGTGTAAGCGTGTAGCACGCACGTGTGTGGGGGTGATCGTGTAGTGTTGTAGCAGTGATGTAAATTTTTGTGTCACTGTATCGCGCAAGTAACGCACTCAAGGGCTCCCTACCGAGAGATCGAACCTAGACTTGAGCCGCTGCCGAGGGAGGCCTAATCTGGTGACTCGTACTTAACTCGGGCCGCCATTCACACTACAATAACTTTTGATAGAGTGAACTGTTTGAAACAAAGACATGTGACTTGAATGTGTTTAATAATTTTCTTATTGATGTTTTATCATACACATAGCACTGACCCTCTTAAATCGTTGTTAAATCGTTCTGAATATAGCTTCGCAGAACACATTTTTAGATATAAATACTTATTATATATTTAATTTTTTTGCAATTCTAAAAATGATTTTAGTGTATCTATTTTATTACCTATTTCAAGATACCTTCAACAATTTTTTTCATAAAAATGTAAAAGTACAGACACTTTCGATTTACATTTTTATTATATGTATAGATAGATAATGAGATATCCATTAAAATGGTTTCCAAGAAAATTACACATACAAACACAGCTAACTACATATTTATTAATATACATAGTAAAATAGTCACGGGACAGTGTCAGTGAGAGCCGTTAAGAAATGAGTACCCATATATATACGTCGCCGGCATTTCGACCTGTTGAACTAAATACAATGAATACAACAACTGCTTAGAGTTTTTACAAGGTCAATGATGATCATTTACAGCACAAAGAATACATTACATAAGAAGCTATGTAAGACATGAGTCATATTAGACAAACGACATCATTATTCGGTCAAATATTTTTCAAACAAATTGACTGCGAGAAGATTTTTAACAGTTATTAGCCGCTTAAAATGATGAAGAATATTTCGTTTAATCAGATTGTTAAAATAGGAGTGACAAGCTGATTCCTGCGACTTTCTCTGTGTCGTTAATTATTTTAATTGTTTTGTATATCTCAAAGTAATTAGGCAGCGTTTTCGACAAAAGCTTCCAGGCGGTTTGACCTTTTCCGACATTTTCAACATGTATCGTTTACATCAATTTACAAAAAACACCGTGACAAATTATATACCTAAACCTTCCTCGCGAATCACTCTATCTATTAATGAGAACCAAACCATAATCAGCTCAATAGTCCGAACAGATATATGTGCGCACAACTTTATTGTGTCAATAACAAATTGCATTATCGTGGTATTCCACAGTAAATATTGTTTTTTACTGCTGTCAGTTTTTTTTTTAACTTTATTTTTGGCAATCAATCTTTCCGATTATTACTGCCATTGTCACGTAGTCAATAATATCACAAACTTCGTGCGATCATTCCAATATTAAGCATCGTGTGAAACCATATTCTAACAAGATGGTGGATCCCTTGCTAGAACCTTCCAGGGAGTTTTTGTGGCATCTCAGAATTTCATGCTTCGTGTTATTATTTTCCATTCACTTCACTTATGAATAATAAACTAACTATATTACGTAAAACACCACCAACTTTACACAATATATAGTCAAATAACACAAGATTATGAATAAAATATAAAATCCACTACATGACAGACTAAAATCCCGCCAAAAACTCCCTGCTGTCAGTTATTGCGGTATACAGTCATTTGATATTAAAAATATAGTGACGTAACAATTAAATAGATATTCATTATTCGTACCGTGGCTTTTAGTGTGAGTAATGTAAAGGGTCTCCCTTTCACCCGTATTGATTGTTGCATGATGCGGGCTTCTTCACCCGTTACGATACCCTGGCAGACCGGCAATGGATTATAAACAGCAAAATATAATCTTTAATTATGCTTTACGTTAGAAGTATATATATTTATATTGTAGGAGGTAAATGAACAGTTAGGTCACTTAATGTTTAGTGAACACCACCGTCCATAGACACTAGCTACACCAGGGGAGTCGCAAATGCGTTGCCAGCCTGTATATGGGTGGGAGGGGAGGAAGGGAGGTGGTCCTCCGGCGTTCTCACTAACCGAACGAAACGCAACAATGCAAACACTGTTACTCCACGTTGGTGAGAGGGTGGTACTACCCCGGTCTAGCCGACCCATGTATGCTGAAACCAGTAATAGCTTCAACGTGGCTCTACCACCTATATAATCATCACCAGTTATCATACTATATCACAAAGCTTTAACCTTAAGTGACCTTTCGGTATGCTTTTGATAATTTTAGTCAGCGTTCGTCAGAAATGCGTACAAACTTTGTGACCATAAAGTTGACGCTCATCTTAAGAGTAAGCTTAACTCTTAAATGCACTCTCTTAAGCAATTATTTACGTACTTGTTGTCAACGATTACTTAATGTCGACAAAAGTTAAGTTTGAATAAGGCAACCTATTGATACACATTGGAAAAAAAACCAACCGACGTAGGTTGGCATCGTAATAGCTTATACTGAAACTCTGAGGTATCTGAGCAAAGACCCTGAGAATTAATCTATTGTTTTGATCCTGTCCCGATGACTTTTATCCTTGAAAGTTCTGGATACCTGGATACGAGCACATTCGCGTTACCGCTAAGCGTGCTGACGGAGGTCTGAAATTCGGACTAGATTAAAGTAGTTATGTTTATATAAGAAATCGATCAATATTTATCTCTAAGATATAAATAAAGAAAAGTTATAAAGACTGTCGAGAGAAGTGGAAACTAAAAAACAATGGGATAACTGTGTTTTCTCTTGAATTTTTAAATCTATACTAATATTATAAAGAGGTAAAGTTTGAGGTGATGTTGTGACGTTGTAGGGGGTAATCTCAGGAACTACTGGTCCAATTTGAACAATTCTTTCTATGTTATATAGCTCATTCATCGAGAATGGTTATAGGCTATATATCATCACGCTAAGATCAATAGGAGCGGAGCACAGATGAAAAATGTTTCAAAATCGAGATGTTTTTCCTTTAGAGAACTGCGTGTTAGTGTATCTATTCCACGCGCACGAAGTCGCGGGCAGAGACTATTTTCTTATATAATTATTCAAATTTTATTATTTGTATGCCTATTGTGATTATTCAGTAGTCTGGTTTTCGCATCTATTGGACCTCGGACAATAATTATACACATTTCTATATAATTCCATTAACCATACACATAATGAGCTGTCTCAATACGTAATATCAATAGTAGCTGGGCAACCAAGCCTAACTCGGTTCTTTAAAAAAACATTTATAAATTAAAATAATCTTAAAATTAACATTTTTTTACAAAAACAAAAAAAAAAGTATATCTCTTCTGCTGTCACTTGGATTCGAACTGCGGTTACACGAATTTTTGAAGCAACCGATTTCCATCTGAGCTATTTTTATTTTGACAGCGGCGGCGAAATTTACCTTCATCTTCTAGCAATATTTTTTCGTTACCTCTAAACTCAGTTAACAAAAGTTTTCTATAAATAAAATCTAGCTAGATCGATTTATCGTCCCCGAAACTACCTACATACTAAGTTTCATGGAAATAGATGACGTCGTTTCCGAGATCCTGAATATATACAAATATAGAAATATAGAAGAGTTGCTCGTTTAAAGGTATAAGATAATATATTATAAAACAGGCCGCCATACTATAGGTCGCTAGTCTAATGCAAGCCGCGTAGACGCAATACGATCGGTCATGCTTACTACCATATCATGACGCGAAATCGAAAATCTCCTGCCAGAAAGTACAAAGTCAAAATTAAATTCTTTATTCAATTTAGACCCTGAGAAGGTTCTTATGAACGTCAAAACCACTACCGGTTCGGAAAACAAACTTATCATCAAGAAGAACCGACAAGAAACTCGATCTGGTTTATCATTTCATTATACATAACATATTTTTTAATTATTACAATACTAGCCGTTCCCACCCGCTTTGTCGGGCGAAGGACATTATAATGACATTTACATTATGAGCTACAAAACAAATGAACCAAGGATAAATGCCTGTCTTTTGTTTTATGGGAGCAAATAAATTAATAAACAAACAAATTGAGATAAACATGGCAAAGGGTTCATAGAATTTGAAAAATATATAGCCTATAACCATCTACGATTAATTCCGCGTCGAATGGTTGTGGTTTCATGCTGATAGGTCCAGTAGTTTTCGAGTTTACCTCGGACAAAGAAAACAAACTTTGATTATATAGTATATATAGATAGATAATAGACATATAATGTTACAGTCGTTTTTGGTGAAGGCACAGAGAGAGGCGTCATTTCCAAACGTCACAATCGTTCACATATTGATCCACTCTATAATAGCCTTCACGTATTAAGACCCACTTGACATAAATTGCAGTTCCAAATAGTAACTTGTATACGTGAACATTTTAACTGCATTTATTATGAAAATCGATTTAAGATAAAATGTGAACCACATTTAGCTACGATGGCAGAGTTTAACCTGGTTATAGATTCTGCAACGTGGCCTCCGGGCGAACTACTTAATATACCAAACTAACATGGTGCTCTTAAATTAATATTCAATATCTTCTGTACGACAAATTTGTTTACACTTAGAGCGGTTAATTATTATGAAAGTTTCCATTAATGCGCTATATATTTTTTAAATTAACGTTCTTAAGACATGGTTGGGAAAAATCTTCATTACGCGTTAAACATGGAGGTAGATATATATCTGTGTATGTGTAAGTATATATGTATCTCTTTGTGTCTAGTAGTATACAAAAATGACTAAATGTAATATATAGTTAGGTATTTATGATATAGCATATAAGCTTTCTCATTAATACATTTTATAAAACAGCGTCCTCTACAGCATTGATTCCCAACGTGGAGCCCACGTACCACAGGGGGGCAATTTGATAGTTCAGGGGACAATTTAAAAATGGACTAGACACGACTTTAATCCTTTCGATTTGGGTTATTTAAATGTTATGCTATCGGTGAAAAATTAAATATTATAGTGGACGCAACTTTGCACTTCCTCCTGGAATTGAGTGACCAGGACTACTTCTAAGTGTTTCACTCCGTCAGGGAGCATCATTAGATCGATTTTAGATGTTATTCTCTTGGTACTGTTGGACGACTCCGGGAAGGTCCTAGAGAGACTTGTTGCTTTCCGGGTCGTCCAGCACCTGAAGGAAGTCGGGCCGAACGTGGCGGACGCGCAGATTGGCTTTCAGGCAGGGCGTACCAAATTGGACGCCCTGACTCTCCTTAGGTCACTGCCTGTGGAGGCGACCTCCGAAGGAGAGAGACTTCTGGCGGTGTCCTTAGACATCGCCAACGGCTTCGACAGTCTGCCGCACAGTGTGAAACGGGAGGCACTACGGTATTTCCGGGTGCCTTCTTGTCTGCGGCGGCTGTTAGAGGCATATTTGGTCAATAGGGAGGTCGCCTACTTAGATGACGACGGTTGTATGGTGCGGCGAGTCATGCGGTAGGGAGTTCCACAGGTTTCGGCCTTGGGTCCTCTTCTGTGGAACATAGGTTACGACTGGGTACACCGCGGCGAGCTCCCGTTCGGAGCGTGGATAATTTGTTTCGCGGACGACACTCTAGTCGTAGCCTGCGAGGGAAGTTGGCAGAAGTTGGAACGACTAGCCAGATGGCCACAACCCTCGTAGTCGGGTGTATTCGGCGTTTGGGCCTCGGATTGGCCCTCGAGAAGACCGAGACCCTATTATTTCACGGGCCTTGGCGAGGGCCACCACCTGGGGCGCACATAATTATGGAGGGCGCCTGAATCAGGGTCTGAAATCTGGATCTCACTCTGAATGTGCGTTGGCGGTTTGAGCCTCATTTTGAGGAGCTCAGGCTGCAAATTGTGGGGGCAGTGGCGGCACTCGGCCGGCTACTCTCCGACATAGGGAGGGCCAAGTGCTGGGTGCCGCCGACTATATATGGGGGTCGTACGGGCGATCGCCGTCTACAGGGCACGGTTAAGGCCGACACCCGCGGTTCCACTAATGTGCGGGTGCTGATCGTAATCAGAGGGTACCGCACCGTGGTCTCCGCGGCAGCCTTTGTGCTCACCGGCTCTCTGCCCTGGGTGCTGGAGACGGGAGTTCTTGCCGCCATAAACTCGTAAAGAATAGTACCGGAGAGCCTCCGAATCCCAAGGTGGTTGATGCCAAGAAAAGGGAGGGCAAGAAGGGCGCGATAGGCCGCTGGAGAAAGAACCTGGTGGACAAGTGGTATGAACATTACACTATTGACGCCGTCCGCCCGGTCCTATCGGATTAGATAGGGAAACGCTAGGGCTCCCTATCGTTCAGATTGGTGCAGTTACTCACCGGGCACGGTTGCTTCGGGTGGCACCTGCATCAGATTGCTCGTAGGAAGCTAACCGCCGCAGGCCATGAGTGTGGTGCTGCGGAGGATACCGCGCAGCACACTCTGTCTGAGTGTGCTGCGTGGGAGAGACAGAGTCGCATTCTGGTTGCGATGGTAGGGTTGGATTTGTCACTGTCGAGCGAGGTTTCGGTTATACTCAGCAGCGAAGAGGTGTGGAATGCGATGGCCTACTTCTGCGATGACGTCATCTCGCAGAAGGAGGAGGCGGAGAGGATTCGCGAAAATGACCATCTGAGCTGCCTCTTCGCCAAAGAAGAACCGTTGGGAGGAGACGGCGATTTACCAAACTCCTTCCACCACCGTAGCCGGACCTGAGGGGATGGGCCGGGGGACCCATCTGCTCATTGCACAAGTCTGGCTGACGAAGGGACGCAGCGTAGTTCGATCTCTTGCCGCCTTATCAATACGGTCGGATAGTACGCCGTGGGGTTTTAGTCAGTGCGAGTCGGACATGACCCATCCTCTCCCCAAGAGAGTGGCGTATCTATGAAGAATTTCCCCACGCCATTAAAAAAAGGAGTTGACTGATAGGAATCGTTACGTAAGAAAAAAACCTTTTAAAACTTTCGATTTCTTCCTGTTTTTCTATATTTTATAGATGGGTGTATACGTGCTCTGCCGGTCATTCTAGTTTCTAGTTACATTGCTTTCATCTCTTCTTTTATCTCTTCTCATAGTATACCCATAATATTCTAACCTATTAATTCTCAGCTTTAATTAATGGTGCTACTTTCAAACATCCTCTTCTGATACACTAATTCTTTATCTTCTAGTAACACTATACATCCACCTTAACATTCGCATCATTGCTGTTAAGACCTGGCCAAGCCAATAGCGTAGTCAGATCGAAAATCGCATCTCTGCCAGATGTAATCTTTTCTCATCCGTGTTTTTCGTAGCTCAGTAATCGGATGCATATAACACGACTGGTCTTATTATAGTTTGTACAGTTTTAGTGTTTTATTTTGTAATAATTTTAAAGAAATAAATATTTATTTATATTATATTAGCGGCCCCAGTGGACGTTTTCCCGCCCTGATGATAAAAAAATAATCTTCCATAGATCACTTAGCTAGATGATAATATCATGAAAATCAATTCAATAATTTTCGAGTTTATCTCGAACAGAAAGACAGATAGTGAGACGTGGCAGAAGACTTTGATTTATAATATGTTATGACGATATATTTACTTAGCGGCTGGTTATAATTTGTCCTTTTTTATATATAAATATAATTATTTTCTTAATCTTTTACAATTACATACTCTTAGAATTCAGGTTGAGAAACAGTGGTTTAGGTAATGTATCGTTACTAATATTCGAAATACGTCACAATCTCGAATAAGATACGGCGAACAATAAAAAAACAACCTTCTCGCCTTAATGCGTTCGTCTTGCAGGCAACCGATGATTGGCACACACCTAAGCCAATTTTGATTATCTAGCCTTTGTTATTTCGAAATTTCACTTTCAAAGTCTGTTACAATAAAATATATATGAGCTAATTCGACAGTTATTGTTATAAATTGGACAAGATCCGTTTCGGATGAATTTAATATATACAATATACATTTGATTATATTTCTGCTGCGCCGTACATATAATACTTTTAGATTTTTTATTTCTTTTTTTCATATCGAAGGTGGTAAACGAATAGGCGGGTCAGGTGATGTTAAGCGATCATCGCCGTCCATAGACACTAGCAACATCAGGGGAATCGCAAGTGTGTTTCTAGTCTATGTGTGGGGGAGGAGGAGGAGGAGAAAGGGGGAACGAACGAAACGCAACAATGCAAGTTTAGTTACTCCACGTCGGTTTTCAGTGAGAGGGTGGTACTATCTATACACATATACAGGCTAGCCGACTTACCACCTACAGAATATTCGCGTATAAATATAATCTAATCTGATATATGTAATAGATCTAATCCGAGGTTTGAGAATATTATAAGCATCCCTGTTATAATTTCACTAGCCTTTATCCTCGGTTTCACACTCGTTCGTATAGATTTTTAACAAGGTGCTGGCTTTTTCTAGCGTGGTGCTAGGAGTTGTTCTAACATGTTAGTAGGGTTTTTCTAAGGCCGTCTAACTAGCTACTATTCTTAGCTTGAAAATCAGTCACGAAGAACTTGCTCGTGTTTTCCGGCGGCTACATTTGAAAGGCAGACGCTTCTAGGCGTAGTATGCGTAGTGTGTTACCTATCTGCAACTACAGCATTATTTAACTTCAGATTTGACTGTGGTCAGATGCCAAGACTTATAAAGTATACAAAAATATTATATTAAAAAATCTTCGTACAACTAATGGTATATCAGCACACGCCGAGGAAATGCTGTTATGATCGAATTTTTCCAAGTCATATGACATTGGCTAATATAAATAATCTAAGCTAGCAATGTCCGCGAACTCCGTTCCGCCTAAAGTATAATAAAATATACGTTTTTATTAAGAACCTTCTCCTGACAATATCAAACACACCAAAAAAAGAATTCGCGAAATCGGTTCAGCTGTTCTCGAGATTTGCGCTTAGCAACACATTCAACGATTCATCTTCATATTATAGATGTATAAATATCCAGTGTCATAATGTCTGTCCACGATGAACTCCTAAACTACTCAACCTATTTTCTGTGAAGTTGTTATTTATGCATAATTTGTTTCAACTCGAAAGATACTAAAGCATAGGAATGATTGTCAATGTTGATTATTGTTATTAATTGTAAGTTTCATCAGTTTCGAACAGATGGCGCTATTAATTAGTTTGTTGATAGAAAACTGTAGGACAGACTGTTATAGATATTTTATAGATGACGCCACGTTATAATTTTGAATGACTCAACATGTAATATCTGAGCCAAAGCAAAGCGTGGCCGGGGCAGCTATTATCTTTATAATTTCTTCTTCTTCCTACCCTTATCCCACCTGAGTAGAGTCGGTATAACATGTTTGTCATGTTGTGGTGTATGATTTGACTTCATTTTTACGATCAGCCGTCTGCCTTCTTGGGTTTATTTTGTTGTATTACTATGTGTTTTTTCTTCTTTCCCGTATCCCACAATTTCCTTAACAGAACTGTTCTCAAATCTGCTAACAAGTGTAAATGCCTCTTCCGCTTTCATTATAAACTGTAGATCTATATTATTCTAATGATTTTTTAATTAATTTATAGTTTTTTAGTCTTCCTCGATAAATTAGCTGTCTAACAATGAAGTAATTTTTCAAATCGTATCAGTATTTGCATTCGACCATACAAATAAATCATCCAGCTTTATAATATTCGTATAGATAAAGCTATTAAGGTTTTAAGAAACTTATCATTTTTATAAACACTACGCATTAACACTATAAATTTTCTTTCTGCGAAACAGTGGGGCAAATGGTATGGTGCGCATATGCAAGAGAGGGCAATTAAACGGATAACACTGTTTACTATGAGACTTTATAAGCTAACTATATTTTTATTGTCAACTAGCCCGCAACTTCGTTCACGTGGAATATACACTTTGGGCTAACACTAACCCGCAGCGCAAACTGTCAAGAGAAAAAAATAACGATTTTTATACATTCTTTCTTGGTGCTCCGCTCCTATTGATCTTAGCGTGATAATATATAACCTATAACCATCCTCGATAAATGAGCTATATAACATTGAAAGAAATTTTCAAAACGGACCAATACTTCCTGAAGTTACCCCCTACAACATCACAACGTCTCAAACTTTACCTCGTTATTATAAATTTATTAATATTATTATATTAATATTATTATACCAATATTTTATTTTATATTTTTTCTTCTGCACATAAAGTATATGGTTAAGACAACCAAAAAACAGACAAAGTCACGTGTATCAGCTAGTATTTAATGGTTTCATTTAAATATAGCAATAGAACGTAGTGGTAGTCATTTATGTCGACTTTTATTATGTTTAAATCGCATGTGTGCCTTAAGCGCTCGTCTTAATAGTCCAGTAAAGCTGTTAAGGCCTTACTAGGTCAATAGCGTAGTCAGTTTGAAAAAAAAAAGGATATACAGAAAGGTTGCACCTTTTATAATCTGAAAATGCAGTAATAATATACCTAATACTTTCCATAGATATTATTGTAGTTTTTAGTCACTATAGTGCCATTCAAGTAAGCATTCTATAGGTTTGTAGTCCGGTAAAGCTATTAAGTCCTCGCTAGGTCAATAGCGTAGACAGTTCGAAAAAAAAGCATTCTATAATAAAAATTACATATGTATGTATGTATACACGCAAAACGAAATACTAATTTCCATATAAATAACCAATCCGGAGAGTTTGCATATAATCTCGCACCGAAATGACGTAGCGTTGTTTTTTTGTACAACTAAAAACGAGTTTACATACATAAACGGAATTGTAAATATATTTTAATGAATTTATTAAAGCCTCGTATATATTATAATGTATTAATGAAACCGCTACATTGTTAAAATTTTACGTAACATCTACCGTTAGCATTGATAGAAACAGAGCGAAAAGATTTAGTTGCAATGTGTGTGATGTACAAATAATATTCGTACTTCCTCTCACTTTTCGACATATATACGGTCATTCTGTGTTACAAACTGGGATTAGAGTATCCTCAAAGAAATAAAAACAGTGCGTGTATCAGTGTGTACTCACGGAGGAAGTGAAACTTATATGTATGAAATCTACACTATCTATACGTATATTATAACTCAGGAATTACTGGACCGATTTGAATAAATATTTCAGTGTTAAATAGCTTATTTGTTAGGGAAGGCTATAGGTTGTATATCATCACGCTACAACTGATAGGAGCGGAGCAGCAATGAAGTATGTTTCAAAATCGGGGTTATCTTACGTATTATTAAAAAATATTTTCACCTTCTACATAAACGAAGTCGCGAGTTAAAGTTAGCGTTAGTTAAAGTAACTATTACAGGAAACATACGAGATTTTTCCACGTTAAAAAAAAACTATTACACGTGGACAAAATCGCGGGAGATACATATGAGAATGCTCATAGATTATATACTATGCGAAGTCCGTAATACAAATACTTAATTCTGCATTTATACATTTTGGTATAATTCTACACCTAAACAAACACTTACACATAACTCATACATACAAATACATAACTGTCTTTTTTTTCGAACTGACTATGCCTTTTAACCTAGCAAAGTCTAACAGCTTTACTGAACTAAGAACATACGTATCTAACGCTTAATGCTTGACGCGTAATGTAACTTTTCCCTAGCGTATCATAAAAATTTTCCTTAAAAAACAACTTATTCTCTTATGAACTAAACTTAACGTCCATTAAATTGGAATAGGATTTTTATACATGATCTTAATTTGTGTTACGTAGTGGATGTAATTTATTCATCATCTTGTATTATTTATCTTTCACTTACGCATAATAGCTGAACTATATCACGTAAAATGTCACCAATATTGCAAAATATAGTGTTAAATATCACAAGGTTACGAATAAAATATAAAATTCACTACATGACAGCCTAAAATTCCGCCAAAA
This sequence comes from Antheraea mylitta, assembly GCA_014332785.1. Lineage (NCBI taxonomy): Eukaryota > Metazoa > Arthropoda > Insecta > Lepidoptera > Saturniidae > Antheraea > Antheraea mylitta. The sequence goes on from JACEII010000031.1 coordinate 1,126,719, forward strand.
ACTCCCTCCACAAACTTTTTTTTTTTTTACTTTGTTTTTGGCAATCAATCTTTCCGATTATTACTGCCATTGTGACGTAGTCAATAATATCACAAGCGTCGTGCAATCATTTCAATATTAAGCATCGTGTGAATCAATATTATAACAAGATGGTGGTTCCCTTGTTAGAAACTTCCTGGGAGTTTTTGTGGCATCTCAGAATTTCACGCTCCGTGGTATTATTTTCCATTCACTTCACTTATGTACAATAAACTAACTATATTACGTAAAACACCACCAAATTTACACAATATATAGTCAAATAACACAAGATTATGAATAAAATATAAAATCCACTTCATGACAGACTAAAATCCCGCCAAAAACTCCCTCCACAAACTTATTTGTTCAAACCTTAGTTTTTTTTAAATTTATTAAGGCTTTTGGATACAAGCCCTTTAAGCTTATTAACGCTACTAACTAAGAAATATAAATATATAGATATAGATAAAATATATAGCAGTGCATTGTCATTTATTTCCACGCGAGATTTGCTAAACGAATCGGTCGTTTTCCAAATATTTAAAACTTTCGAACGTCCTATTTATATTTTGTATAAAATTCCTATTTTAGTCTATCGTTTTGCTGCTTGAAATATAAGAACTACAACCATAGACAACTTGTATCAAAATTTACATTCGTTTGTTACCCAACGGAGAGTTGATTTCCATATTTATGTGCTCGCTTTGACGTTACTGTGGGTGTTAATTAATTATCAAACTATTAGCTTAAGAAAGAGTTGCAATAACCCAGCCAGCAATTTGTATGCGACTACGACTACGCTGGGTGAAATTATATTTAACTACGTTACTGAGTGACCATTTGTTAAATAATGGCCAATTAAGGGTGTTCTACCTAGTTAAGTTTAGTCTACGGTTTCATTTACTACTACGCAAGCTCGTCCAGTGGTCGAACTTCGACCTTAGAGGAAAAAACTTTAACATTTTCTTGGTGTTAAACGTCTATAGGCATGGGTAAACTTGATTGTTGGCGTGTCGAGTGTGTAAAACGTGGCGACGGGATGCCATGCGCAACTGACTGTGCGCAATCTCTCTTGCCGCACTGAGTTCGCGTACCTATATTGTAATTTGAGAATTCAGGAATTTGAGATACGTTCTATTCGAACGATTTCGATGTTTCACATCGGCCAGGCGTCCCTTGATGGCTCAAATTTTTTATTGCTAATAGAACAGCTCGTCATTAGATATAAAACAAAAAGAATGAAAAGAATCGGATGAGGAACATCTATATGTAGATTATTCACCAGCTGATACCCGTGACTTCATTTGTTTTCTGTACTATCTAAATAATATACTTTACGTTTTTTTTTTCATATCATAGGAGGCAAACGAATAGACGGGTCACCTGATGTTAAGAGATCACCGTCGTCCATAGACGCTTGCAACACCAGAGGAGTCGCAAGTGCGTTACCAGCCTATGTTTAGGGGACGGGGTATTGGGAAAGGAGGGCAGGTGGGCCTCCTACGCTCTTACTGAGCGAACGAAATGCAATAATGCAAGCACTGTTAATTCACGTTGGTTTTCTGTGAGATGGTGGTACCTACTTCCCCGGGTGAGTCGACCCATTCATGCTGAAACCTGAAATAGCTTCAGCGTGGCTACCTACATATAAAGGAAACGTATAGAGGAACCAAAATAAAATAAATGAAAACAACAATACACTTTGCTTAAAAGTATATTAATAGTTTTATAATAAGTCTTATAACGTATATTAATCACTCGAACGTATGATGCACTTATTACATATACAATCCCTTCCTCTCCTTTTAACAACCGAACCACGTGCGCTGGTCTACGGAGCCACAGTTTTACGGTAAACACTATCTGGGCACGAACAAAAAAGTTCGCAACATCCTATCTTTGCCGTACCGTGAAGCTTTGGAACAATCTCCTGGCTAGTGTGTTCCCTTCTCCCTATAATAAATATATACATATTTTTTTTATTGAAACACGATAAAGTGACTGCACTATACCTGATGGTAAGCATAATACAATCCAAAAACAGTGGCGACCACCTAGAGACAAATCATTCATCGTCGGTTGCCGCTGTCATGCCGGCCATAATGTCGAAAGTCACCTGGTACTGGATATGCACAGGCTGATCCCGAAACGCGACGCGCAAAAGCGAGTCACTATGACGGGCTTTTTCGCCATGTACATGATGGTTGCGACCCAGTCGGGCTGTAAAACCCTACCACCCCGCTATCGCCATTGCCTCGTTCGTTGATCGGCAGGGTGCACCACGTGCAGGTGAGGTTGGCTTGGGTATCTCAAGTCTTAAGATGTTACTCGATACCCCTTACACCCCTAAATATGGGGTCCTTCAAGCGTAATTTGAAGAGGCATTTACGCAGGCCGGCATGACAGCGGCGACCCACGATGGACGACGTATCTCTCGGCAGTCACCATTGTTTTTGGATTGCACTGTGCTTACCATCAGGCATAGTGCAGACACTTTGCCGAGTTACTATAAAAAAAATACACAAGCTCCTATACTACGTGTGGCTAATCTGACGCAAGCCGCGCAAGCGCAATACGGCCGATCATTCTTACTTAGCATGTCATAACGCGGTATTATAATTTTTTGCCAAAAATACCGCTCAACGCGCCTAAATATTCTTTGTTACTTCAAAAGTACATGGTATGGTTATTTAGAAGAATACATCGCAGACCAAGTCGCGTGCCAGAGCTATCACATTATACAGTCGTTTCGTCTATTATTTCGTCTTTAATGCATAATAAAGTTTGCTACAGTAGTTAGCGAAATTATGACAGAGATGAAGTAAAAGTACTGTTATTAATATCTTTTCCAAGTAGGTGACGTAAAAGAGCTTCAAACTGCAAAGTTTATTGCAAAAGCGAACATTAATGGCACCTACGCTTCACATCTTCTCATGCTATGTACCTAAAATAGCTTCCATAGTTACCAAAATTATAATATCATCACCAACCAATCTATTAGATTACTACTGCCATTGTCATATAGGAAATAAGTACCTGGGCAACCGAGCCTATCTCGGTTCTTTAAACAACATTTTTAAATTAAAATAAACTGTTAGGTTTGCCTTATAAAATGAACTTTTTTTTACAAAAAAAGAAAAAAAAAACCAATATTTTTTTTTTGCTGTAATTTGGATTCAAACTGGGTTTACACGAATTTTCGAAACAACCCTTTTCAATCTGAGCTATTTTTGTTTTGACAACGGCGAAATTTACCTTTATATTCTAGCTATATTTTTTCGTTGACTGAAAACTCAGTTAATAAAAGTTTTCTATGAATAGAATCTAGCTATATCGATTTATCGTCCCCGAAACTACTTACGTACTAATTTTCACTGAAATATATGAAGCCGTTTCCGAGATACAATAAAATATACAAGAATTACTCGTTTAAAGGTATTAGATAGATAGATAGATAATATTAGAAGGTTGTTTGTGATCATTAAATTAATTAACAAAATGTTGGCTGTCTAGTTAGAACTTTCCAGGGCGTTTTTGTGCTAAGTTAGAACCTATGCTGCCTCGTGTTATTTCCCACCCACTTCACTGGTGCATAATAACTAAACTATATTAAATAAAACACCACCAACATTACAAAATATAAAGCCAAATAACACAATATTCTGAAATCAAATAAATATAAAGTCCACTACATGATATTCCAAAATCCCGCCAAAAAGCTTAGTACACCTTTTTTCAACTAGCAATAATATTGCTCATTATAAGATCAATTATTATAACGTGGATTTCAAAAATTATTTTATTCGTTATAATTTTATAAATTGTCTATAATTATAATGTACTAGAAATTAAACAACACTAAGAACATAGATTTAAAACAAATAAGATATTGTAAACGAAAACAAACTACGCTGAAATATATTTCCTGAGTTTAAACACTCCGGTTTTTGTAGGTTTACACATTTTTCGTGTTACTGCTAACTGCTATTTTTAATGATTGACCTTTATATTTCGTTTATTGGTAAAATTTAATAAATCGAATTAGTTCGATTCATTGCCTTTATTAGGTATTTATTAAAAGATATTAAGAAAAGATCGTAATAATTCTTCTATTTAAATATAATTTATTATTTCTATGCAATGGATAGCAAGTTATCTAACACATTGTCATTCTGCTGTTGATTATCTGTTACTATTATTGACAACGAATATCGTTTAATGTTATCGCGACTTGCGTAAAAGTAATCATTATGCTACAAGCAATAGGTGTGAAAGGGAGAGCACTTCACAACGTTCACACTCAAACCCACGATACGAATATATATTATAATATATATACTGTGGAATGGAACATAACAGCAGAATAATTGATAATAGCTTATAACAACTTTTGTTGTTAACAGCCTAATTTATTATTATCATATACCGTTATTGCCATTTTTAAAGATAATGTAATTAATACTATTATATGCAATCGAGTCAGTTTGGTGCTTGCGCCTTTACTGTTTAGTTATAATCAATGTTTTTAATTTTTTTCCTTAGGCACCTTAAACCTTAAACCTTACCTAAAAGACAAATTATCACATCTCCATCTGATATATTTTAAAGCTATTGAAGTTTTAAGAAACTAATATTTTTATAAGCACTACCACTAGAAGTGGGACAAGCGGTACATGTAGTGCGAATACACAGGAGGTAAACTAATAATATCATTTACAAATAAATAATACAGGCAAAGCTAATAAACAGCACAGACGAAGTCGCGAGCATCAGCCAATTATAAGTAAGAAAATTTAATGAGTTATTTATTTTATATTTCAGTTAGAGTCATATTAATAATTATTCTAAAATATGACGTCAGTGACTGACCTGTACTTTATATCAAAGTTCAATTTCCAAAAGACTTGTTACTAAAGACTTAATAAGTCGTTTCATAAAGACGAAAGTTTTTGATACACTTCAACATATTAGAGTGTGAAGAACTATCGAAACAAGGTTGGGAGTATTTTTTATTCTGTAAGACGCTAATGATCATTATCAAAACTGAGGTTAAGTGGCGTTGCGGTCGAAAATTACTAACAGGCTAAGATTAGAAAGGTAGCTGTCCATCGAGCACTACTGCCGGAACGTACAGTGAAATGACTTAAATTCAATGTGAAGGTAGTATTACAAGATTTTTTTTTTTTCGAAATGACTACGCTATTGACCCAGCAAGGTCTTAACAGCTTCACCGGACTATTATATTACAAGATCAGTGGCATATAAAGTGCTCACAGCTAACATAAACCAAAATACATACCTTAGATTAAATATCGGTCTAGCCTACAACACGGGAGAAAGACGCGGAGGATTTAAAGCTGATAGCAAATTACGGTGTTCAAACGATCACAACCTCAGAAGCGAACCGTTCGGTATTTTTTTGTAATTTAACACTGCCTCGAGTGATATTATCTTTTGATTGTGGAGACAAACAGCCTCGGGGCAGTTTAAATTGAGATAATATTCTTCTAATATCATTAATATCTGGGAATATAAATAATTATTAGTCTGCTTTTTTTTCGTGACAGATATCTTTTCTCAGTAGGGAGAACTTAAATAATGATATTACTATTGATTTAATAGTTTATACTATATATTACATAAGAAAGATGTTTAGTAATTAAATGCTTAAAGAAGAAATCTTATAGAAATCGCCATATAAACGTTTGTTTCTGTTACTTTCCATATATATCAACGTGAGAATCGAACCCATGAATGCTTTTGTATCTAAGAATGAAGACTGGTTTATTACCTAATCCGTGGTCAGTCTATTTCTAATATCAGCATGTCTAGATAAATAAATTAAAAATAAAATGCTAGAACGTACCGCGCGGTGAAAGCGTTAAGTGTGTAAAAGCATTATAATCTGTTCATCTCAATCGTTGACGCAAATATGCACAACCTGAGAATGAATGTATAATAACATTTCTTCTGTATTTATTTACATATATGAAATTGTGAAATTCTATCCTACATTTTACTATACTATTACTTTTACTTACTACATTCACAACGTACTACGAAAATCTAGTAACGGTAGTTTAGACAATGGAGTTATTCCTGATAAAATTCCCAAAGTATATTTTATTTACATTTAGTGTAGTAGTTGTTACATTTATTGTATCTTATTCGGCTACAGAATAATGTAGCGCACTCGAGTCATAATACATTATAAAATATCTATCTAATACCTTTAAGAGTAATTCTTGTATATTCTCTTTTTTTATTTTTTTATTGGGTAACAAGGAAATCCTCTAACAAAAGAAAGAGACCTTATCTAGGTTCACATTATTGTAAAAAAAAACATAACTAGACTTATTACTATGTTACAATAATGAAGAAGATAAAAATGAAATGATTATTAAAACATGTATGTATGTACATATGTATGGGTATTTTTATTAATCTTCAATATATATTATATTCAATATATATATTCAATATTCTCATATTGTTATATATTCAAGTCGGAAACGACGTCAGCGATTACCGTGAAATTAGTATGTTGGTGGTTTCGGGAACGATAAATCAATTTAGCTATATTTCATTAATAGAACATTTTTCTTTATCTGAGTTTTCAGGCAATACAAAAATATAGCTAGAATGTAAAGGTAAATTTAGCCACCGCTGTCTAAACAAAAAGAGCTCAGATGGATATCGGCTGTTTCGAAAATCTGTCAACTCCAGTTCAAATCCAAGTGACAGCAAAAGAGCTATCATTTTTTTTTTGGTCAAAAAATGCTAATGCTGTGATGAAACATAACAGTTTATTTTAACTGAAAAATGTTTTTTAAAGAACCGAGTTCGGCTCGGTTGACCGGGTACTATATAAAATAATAACAGTTACCTCATAAGGAAGTTATATTTAAAAACAGACGCTTTAAGTATCCAATGAATTAAAGGTTTTTTAATACTTTATAGATTTTAGATCAAATCACAAACTTGTCTGATGCTAAACGGGAATGAGATCAAAGATGGTAAACTCATTAAACAGAGATAAAAGATATATATTACATAAGTATTTGGTGACAGATTTTCAACTCGAGTATGGTAGCTAGTTAAGCGGGTTTAGAGATTTCTTTTTAATTTGCATGTCGCAAACAACTTTAGACACTTTTTCATATTCTTCACAGCTTTCCACTGCATATAAACTCTATTTCTGGCTATTTAACTGAAGATGGCGTTAGTGTGCAGAATTCCATCATTAAATATTATAGTGGACGCTACTTTGCATTTCCGCCTGGAATTGAGTGACCAGTACTATGTCTAAATGTTTCGTTCCGTCAGGGAGCATCATCAGATCGATGTTAACTCTTACGACTCGCCCGCTTGTAAATCAATTATAGGTGAACGTGCAAAGTTGCGTCCACTATAATATTTAATGATGAATTTCCGCAAGATGGCTTAAATAATCATGTTAAAATTAAACGATCCTACATATCAACGTAATTTTTAAAACTAATTTGCCCGTGCGCAACTTGTTTCCATTGGCATTGGTGTTGATATTCTGTGAGTAGAATCGAGAAAGTGAATTAATCAATCAATCAGCATCGTCCGTTCCTTATCCTATTTAAGTAGGATCGATGCATCATCTTATTCTTTACTAATTCGCTCTATCAGCTGTCAACTTATACACACAGCTTATATACATACACGATTCTTCACGCACTCCATCAATATCGTTTTCAGTTTTTCTTTACTCCTAAATCCGTCCACATTCATACTTAACACTCTTTTTAGTATGGTTTTCATTCTTTTACGTAATATACTGCAGTATAGAGCAAACCAGTTTCTCATTAACTTCGCTATCAATACTCACAGCTCATATACATACATCATCTATACTAATATTATAAAGGGGTAAAGTTTGTGAGGTTGAAAGGGTAATTTCAGGAACTACTAGTACAATTTGAATAATTCTTTGAATGTTAGATAGCTCGTTTACCGAGAAAGGCTATATGCTATACATTATTACGCAAAGGCCAATAGTTGCATATCTCCAATAAAGAACGTTTCAAATTCGAGTATTTTTTCCTTTTGAGAACTTCCGGTGCATGTTAGTGTTAGCCCAAAGTAACTATTCCCCATGGACAAAGTCGCGGGCAGGAGCCAGTTCTTCATACAACCCCTCCATAACTCCACCAACTTTTATTTATTCCTGTGCCCGTCATTATTTAAAACTACACTTAATATACGCTTTTCATCCTTTTTTATAACAAATTAGTGGTATGGAACAATACCGCTAACTTTAAGCGATAATTGCTTAATTAATAGCATGTTCGGACACCACGTCGATAGATTTAGGTTCGAATCCTAGCAACTGAGTTAAAGCTTTCGGTAAAGGAGAACATCTTAATGAAACCATAGCATGATGTTGGGTTTTACCATGTCCTTCTTGTTAACTACCACCTTCACGTCAAGCACCTGTTGGTGTGTTCTGGCAGTTGCACTTGAGAAACAGCTAGATTTAGCGTGTTTATCATCTTTTACATAATCATTTAATATCAGGTGTAATCGTGATTCAGAATTTATCTACACACTTTCTCTTACATATAAATCTATTTCTGCTACATATATAAAATAACTTGTAGATGCCCGCTGGTTTCGTAAGGTATTAAAAAAAGTATTTTATTCTCGAATTGTCTGCGCTATTGACCAAGCAAGGTCTTAACAGCTTCACCGGTCTACAAAAAAAAAGTCAAAAGCCCTTTTGTTACTGTAGGACTTTCGGCATCTCACCGGAGCATCCACTATAGATGTCTAGACTGACTTAAAAGCCTAATAATAAGTACGTAAAATAAACTGTATAATTTTAACTCCATATATCGCACTACTATTACGGAAACCGTCGTAACTCTAAAATTGCGTCAGTTGAGATTTTCATTAATTTTAATAAAAAACGTGATAACCCTCTCAATAAAACAGTTATAAAGATATTTCTAAACTGAAGCGAAAGATAGCGCTCGGTACTTTCGTATTAAGGACACTGCGCTCGCCGACCGCTGCCGCGAGCGGCTAACGTTATCCCTCTATGTAAGTCTAACCTAATCAAACCACAAACATACTCGAATCATAGAGAGATACACAGTGAATAAGTAGCTTAGAATCAGCGACAAAAAATTCGCATCTAATGGTCCATAACCTTGTGGCGATATGTTCAGTTATTTTCATTATAGATTGTTGAATATACCTACATAATTGATTTTTAATGATATAATAAATAAACAAAAGAATACTTAACAATGAAACATAATATAGTTTTTCTTAGAAGTGTTCAAACATGCTAATGGAGATCGGGAATCTAAGCGTGGAAATGGGGTTAGTGTTGATTATATATTTGTCTTGTGACATCACCTCGGCCTCTAAGATGGCATTGACCTCCAATTCGTATATAAAACCGTACTGCTGTCCGGCTGTGTGATAGGCCGAAAAAATTTATGTAAAAATTGTTCAGCGCCGAGTATATTACTCGGGTCAATGTCGTTAGCTTTGGGAACTGCGCAAGTCCTACAATTTAAACCGATCAATTAACATGATTGTTAAACTAACAGTTACAATGTCATTTAACTGACCCTGACTTCGGGGTCAACGACTTAACCTCCAAGAAGTTATAGTTAAATATTAATATTAACCAAATGTATGAGCCGTTAAATCAATAACGATTAATAAGTTTCAAAAAAGCATCTTTTATAAAATTTTATCTTTTAATGAGAATTTATGTTAGATTTACGTCTGTACTTTTTAGATGTTTATAAAAGAAAAAAATGCAGGTTTTCTTGGAATAAGTAATGGAATATATGTCTATCTGTCTGTCTGTTTGTTTGTTGGAACAAGCACCACTGCTAAAGTAATGCGGTGTGAACCTTATCATTAAAATCGGTTCACTCTATCAAAAGTTATTGTAGTTTTGATGACGATGTGACTTAAGTACGAGAGAAAAGTAGATAAGTAAATGGACTTTATACATTCCGATGATTTTTTTAGTCACTGTTTTTTTACATTAACTTCCACGTGGAAGTGTATTTAATATTTTTTATCTGTTGACGTGATATAGATAATAATGAATATTTATTTATTTAAGGTCCTCAAAACTGAGTTCAATGAACAGAAATCGACACGAACTCTAAATGGGAAACATTAGGTTCCACGTGGCCCCGTGTATTTAAATATATTTTTGTCTGTAAATAATAATGAAAATTTATTTATTTATTTACTCTACTAAATGTGAACACAGCATGTATAAATTATGAAGACAAAGATATGTTATTAAGGAAAATTAAATTAAATTAAACATTTGAATAATTTTTTTTCTGGTTGAGGCCAAAGAAACATTATGTGCCTCTTTATGTGTGTTCTACCGCTTGTATAATGGGTTGTGTTCCGAAGAATTGTTTAACATCATGCCTGTAGCTACTTTCTATCATCGCACCGCTCGTAATCGGCAGGGAATTCATCCTCACACATTGGAACCGAAATAGTCTCGGACGGTCCGGTTCCAGAGAGGTTGCCTTCTACGAACGACCCGACTGTGGAATGAGCTTCCTGCTGAAGTGTTTCCTGGGGACTACAGTATGGAGTACTTCAAGGGGAAAATTAATAGGTTATTTAGGGGACAGCAACGCGCATGTGACACTTCTGATGTTACAAGCGTCCATAGGCTGCGGTGACCGCTTTACACCAGGCGGCCCATATGCTTGTTTGCTACCGACGTAGTATAAAAAAAAAATATCGAATTTGAAACGTAAACTATTACAAAAAGAAAGCATGCGATACAAAGAGCAATGTTGGCCTACATTGCTAATGGCAGATAAAATGTTTGCCGGTTCAATAAACTACTGCCTATACGTGGGACACTCAAGGGTATTCTGTGAAGAAAATCTGAAGATTCTAGGAAACCGTGTATCAATTTGTATAAAAACGTGACATCAGCCACCTCTCTACAAGTCTGTAATGGTTTCATTTTATAGTGCTCTAAATGTTTGGAGTAAGCTACTGTTATGGTATTTATTGTCGTGATAGGTAAGGTAATATAAGAAATGTTTTGGTACTCTTTCTATTATTATTTTTTTAATATCATATAGGAGGCAAACGAATATGCGGGTCACTTGCTGTTAAGTGATCACGGCCGTCCATAGACACTAGCAACCCCAGAGGAGTCGCAAGTGCGTTGCCAGCCCGTGTATGGGTTAATGGAGAGAAAGGAAAAAGGGAAAGGAGAGGAGAGGGAGGGAAGATGGCTCACTGACCGAACGAAACGCAACAATGCAAGCACTGTTACTTCACGTCGGTTTTCTGTGAGAGAGTGGTTCTACCCCGAACGAGCGGACCCATCCATGCTGAAACCAATAATAGCTTCAGCGTGGCCCTACCACCTACTGAAATGATTTAAATGAACCTGATAACCAGGGTTCCATACTGGAGTACAGTATTCCAATATACTACGAACTATTGATTAAAGATGATAATGGTTAGCATTGGCTGTTGAAACATTTTTCATTGTCTCAAGACAAAACCCAAGAGATGGGATGATTTATGAATAATATTGTTAATATATGGATGTAATGATAGTGCCGAATACATAATAATTCCTAAATCACGGATTGTGGAGACTTCTACTAAAGTAGTGTGAAATACATTAGAGGATGTTTTTTTCCTAGTGTATTTGATATGAAAACATTCTTCTAAATTTAGTTCCATTTCCATACCTCACTCACTTATTATATAGATGTTTAAAACCCAAATTGTTATTTTTCTTTATGATTTTTTAAACATTCTCTTTCATGCAAACCGTATCCTGGAGTTTTCGGCGAGATCTTTGTCTGTCATGTAGTGGTTTTATATTTTAAATAAATCTTGTAGATGGTAGAGATGCTGAAGCTATTACTCATTTCAGCTTGTTTCAGTTGCATTTGTTTCAGTAGTACCACCCGACCCACGACACTTGTGTTATTTTACTCTATATTCAGTAATATTAGTGGTATTTTATCTAATAGAGTTCGATCATTGTGCACAAACGAAATGGCTGGGAAACATTATAGAGCATAAACTTTGAGATGCCACAAAGACTCCATGGGAAGTTCTAACAAAGGGCCACTATCTCGTTAAAAGGTTGAGATGATCACAATATTTCTTACTCGAATCAACAATGACAATAATATTTAAAAAATTGGTTGCTAAACATAACATTTAAGGAAACTTTGTGCTGGTAATGGCAAAAATATGAAAAGAATTAGCGCGCTTACATACATTGTACAATTGACTTTTATTTATATAGTACCTTTAATTTTAGGTAAAAATGTATATGCATTAAAACGGATTTATAAAATTTTAATCAATTAATATTCGAATAGTGTGTAGATAAACATTCAGATGATTAATTGGACTGCCTATTAACAATTTGACCATAACAACATCCATGACCTATCAAATACACTTGGTAGCAACGGCACCTCTTGCGATATATGTCAGATGTTTTATTGTCCTCCATGACATACATACATATGTGAGATTACAACATATACAACATTCTAATAATTAATAGCATAAATGTAATCATTCTGAAGCAATGAGGTGTCATTGTGCCCGTAGATTCAAACGCAACAAATAAGTCGGAGTTTACGGTAAAGGTGGAATCAGTTCAAACAGCACTAGTTCAGTTCATGTACTGGAGAACCAATCCTCCCTTAAGTTTCTTTACCATCTAGGACCGCATTGTCATTTACCATTTAAAATACAAATAAAATAAAACGTACTCATTGGCACGGCTAGTGTGCTTTATAATTAAACTAGCCTCTGCCTGCGACTTCGTTCGCGTGAAATAGATATTTTGGGCTAACGCTAACACGCAGCAAAAGCTCTTAAAAGAAAACATCCTGATTTTGAAACATTTTTCATCTGTGCTCCGGTCCTAAAAGCCTTAGTGTGATGATATATAGCCTATAACCATTCTCGACGAATGAGCTATATGACACTGAAAGAATTATTCAAATCGAACCAGTAGTTCCTGAGATTATCCCTTATAACGTCACAAACTCACAAACTTTACCTCTTTATAATATTAGTATAGATTTCAAATCAATCGTGCCTTGAATCCTATTCTAAATTTGTTTGGAAACAAAACTGAACTTGTTTGAGCAATTTTAAAATGCCCATTGTAACACGGAAGGTTCCATTGCATAAACGAACTAGGCGTTCAATCAGCATTGTTGAATACCTCATGCCAGGCACAAATGTCATTCGTATCTCAGGTTTGAAATTGAATTACACATAGGTATACGGTTTAGAATCGTTTTAAATTCAGCAGGAGCATTATCACAAACGGTAGTCGTTTTACAACTCTCCGTGTCGGTCGTAAAATAATATGGGTTTGAAATTGTTGGACTGATTCGTGGCCCTTTACGGTTAAAGGCGAACGTTAAAGTTATCTTTACTGTTTTATATTAACAGACATGTTTATTCTGTACATGCTATGTAACTAGAAATTGGGTTACTCTGAAGGATAGTTAAAAATTGGTAACGTAACAGTATTATGGCAATACATCTCAAAGATGACAGAAGATTTCAGTAGCTACTTACCTTCAAGCAATGATACCATTACATAGTATAAAACAAAGTCTCCTACCGCGTCTGTTTGTCTGTCTGTTCGCAATAAACTCAGAAAATACTGAACAGATTTTCGTGCGCTTTTCACTAGTAGATAAAGTGATTCATGAGAAAGGTTTTGGTATATAATTTGTCAAGTATTTTTTACAATCAAGTAGGTAAATATAGTAAGTAGGTGGTAAAGCCACGCTGAAGCTATTACTGGTTTCAGCATGAATGGGTCGGCTCGCCCGGGATAGTACCACCCTCTCACAGAAAACCAACGTGAAGTAACACTGCTTGCATTGTTGCATTTCGTTCGGTCAGTGAGAACGCTGGAAAACCACCTACCCGGACTTTTCCCTTCCTCTTTCCCTTCCTCTCCCCTCACCCCAACACAAGCTGGCAACGCACTTGCGACTCCCCTGGTGTTGCAAGTGTCTATAGACGGTGGTGATCACTTAACATCATCATATCATATAAAAAAAATCATCATCAAAAAAATCGTCTGCCGGGCCCGCTAGTTATAACTAAAAACTGTAGATACGTTTCTACATGATATCTTAACGAAACAAATGGCACGTCAACACACACATACGTAAGGTAATATTTGTTTATTACACAATGACGTCACTGTACTTGAAGATAATCTGTCATAGGTCGTCACTGTTAAGCCAGCTTGTAGGATACGCCTCTCCTGGATATATATTAACCGATGCATTCCAACGAAATTGCCGATTTCTAACAACTTAAATATCTGCATACGAAGGAATTGAATGAAGATACGTAAATGTTAGCTATATTTCTTAATATAGTATTTAGCAACAGATACACTCATAAACGAGATTGCATCTAAATTCAATGTAACGTAGTAATAGAAGGTGAGATGGTTTCGGTGAAAGGTACGTTCTTTAGTATTATAAGGTGCTTCGGTACTAATCTGTTGTTGGATAGAGTTAGTAATTATCGTTTTATACGTATTTAAAACTTAACCAAAATATTTAATACTTTCTGGTCACATTACCTAATTAGGACGTATTGAGTTTCTAACTTTTAACAATAATTTTTTTGTTTTTGTTATTGTTATTGTTCTCTTTGCAAAGACTTAGAGATTTTTTTATTCGAACTGATTACTCAATTGATCTAGCAAGGTCTTAACAGCTTCACCGGACTACAGTGTTAAAGACTTTTTATAGTGTGAGGAAGAGTGGCGGCATAGTCTTCTTTGCTCCAAATTTCTTTGGGCTGTACTTGTAGATGTAGTAGCCTCCTGATACGATGACATTAATAAAACGATTTATAGTATAGATATATTTTTGTGCTCTGTGAAAATATTTTTTACCAACTTCTTTAGTTACTTACTTTATTACATACCTAATTTAAACTTAATAAGCCATTGTACTGTAACAATTATCACATATAATGTTGGCATCACTTTTGATTACACTTTTGATTACCAATATAGTAAAAGAATTAATAACAGCGAAAAGATTTATCTAATATATAAATATCTCATGTCACGGGGTTAGTGTTTGCACTCCTCCAAAAAGGCTGGACCGATTTTTTATGAGATTTTAACTATATATTTGGTAGTTATGAGAATAGGTCGTAAAGTATACTCGTAGTTTATATCTCTAGGTGATTAGGATGTCCCATATTCAGAATTTTTTTATTCAATTCATTTTATAATGTTAATTTTTTGTATTTTTTTTTATTTGCCATCAAAAAATACTAATAGCTCCAAATTTTCACTTTTCTAAACGCACCATACGACTTTTTATTCACGATTTTAGTATTTATGTATGAACAAAATATCCTAACGATTCAACGGTCATTCGAATTTCAAACAAAACGCAATTATTGATATTACTGAGTAACAGATGGCGTTACCATCTCATCGAAATTTCTTCCATACATGCGTAAGTCATTCACTAAACCAACTAGGTATTTGTTTTAGTGAGTCTCTGAATCGTTTGGTGTCACAATTGGAAATAGTGGGAGTCACTCAATCGGGTTCTAGGTTTTTTAAGATTTTACGAGTTTAGAAACACAATTGGAACTGGATGTCCTTTATTATATTGCTGATCCATTTATATTCCACTTCTAATGCCAGGTCGATCCTTCTTTAACGATATTACTGGTAGTCAAGTAGCACATAAAGAGCTATCTACCCTTTATACCGTCGAAGACGTAGGCGGGACTCTCTCTATTTTTAAATTTGTCAAGATACTGCGCGAAAGACCCACGCCCCGTCAGTATCTGAACCGGTTTCGTTGCTAACGTCTTATTTTCAGTGGCCTTAAAGGTCAGCGTTGTACTCAAGAAATATAATCTCATGACTTCAGCTTTATTAAATGGCTTTAGATCTATATCTCATAAATATCAGTTTAAAATACAGTTTTAATTATTTAAATTAACATAAAAATGTATCCAACTTTACGCCACTACACTGTGCCGCTTTTCTACTGGGATAAGCAGAAGGACAGACAACTGAGCTATTTACATTTTTTATACTTAGATAAATCACACAGATCAAAATCATAAGTCATCCCAGTCCGTTAGTGGTATCCGCCGCAAACTATGAACCCGTACCTAACGCTGCACGTTATAAAAGACGTCCGCGACACATTTTCACCGACCCTCCTGATTCAATCACGTCAGCGAACGATCAGTACCAGCCTGTCCCTCGAAACAGAGCGTGCTCACGCCCACGCCCGCGTAACCATAGATCACGCCGCCGTGGTCTGGGGGTTAATTTCGCTCCCGAACACCCGATTAGGCCTCCCACGGCAGCGGCTCAAGCCTAGGTTCGATCCCTCGGTAGGGAGCCCTTGAATGCGTTGCTTGCGCGATACGGTGACACACAAATATACATCACCGCTACAACACTACACGATCACCCCCACACACGTGCACGCCTACACGCTTACACATTTTTCCGATAATAAATATATGGAAGAGTTGTTGAGGCGTGTATGCTTGGTACACATATACGTTTCAACAACTCATACATATATGAATAGTTAGCTAGGTTAGCTAAGATAGGTCGTGATTTTGCATGCAACAGGCAACAGCCAAGCCGAGGTGTGCCGTGCACCCTTGAGCTGGTTGCCAAAATAAAGCCGGCTGAGTGCCTTAAGCGCTCGCCTTAGTAGTCCGGTGAAGCTGTTAAGACCTTGCTGGGTCAATAGCGTAGTCATTTCGAAAAAAAATAAATCATAAGGTGGTAGAGCCACGCTGAAACTATTATTGGTTTCAACATGAATGGGTCGGTTCATCCGGGGTAGCACCACCCTCTCACAGAAAACCGACGTGAAGTAACAGTGCTTGCATTGTTGTTTCGTTCGGTCAGTAAGAGCGCCGGAGACCCATCTCCCTTCCCCTCTCCCTTCCCCTCTCCTCTAATCTCTCTCCTTTTCTGCATTCTCCCGAACACAGGATGGCAACACACTTACGACTCGTCTGGGGTTGCTAGTCTCTATGAACGATGGTGATCTCTTAACAACAGATGACCCGCATATACGTTTGCCTCCTCGATGATATTAAAAAAAATTGTAAATTTGTTGATTATAATTAAGTAAGAATCGTTTGGCACTGAGGAAGATGTTTGTATGATTTTAAGAGTCTTTAAAATAAAAAAAAGGTACCTACATAATTTGTTAAAATTTTCTTTTATTATCAGGAGGGAGAACATCCACCGGGCTCGCTAATTTAACATTAAATAAACTGTTCAGATGCAATCGGTCTAAATATATTGATTAATAACGTTCATTAATTCAGGAGTGTAAAACGATTTCATAAAGGTTTAATTTAATAAAAATATTATCACAATAAAACACGAACGGAGTGTAGAAACATTTAGAGAACGACATTTATTTTTATGTTCGATATAAAACTATAGCGCACACTTCGCGTAGTATGTGATTTTAAACACAACGTATGTTAATAAATAATGTGACCCCACGTAATGTTGATATAATTTGCAAACCATTACATGTTGTAATGCCATCTATGCCAGCCTCTGCTATCCGTCTGTTTGTCAGCTCGCAATAAACTCAAAAACTGTTGAACGGATTCTCATTTTTCAAACTGACTACGCTATTTATCTGACGAGCATTATTTCGATGAAAACAAAAACTTCATTTGACAATGAAAAGAAAAATTTAATCGTATAACTTTTATACAAACTTGGCTATCATCTGGTACTGTAGATTAAATGCCTAGAGGTTTCTAATGGCATAAACACGTTTCTCCATTATTCTCGAACGTTTTCGTCATAATTTATTCCAAAACGGCTTCCATCCCCCTTTCGCTTTCGAAGCGACTAGTATATTAATTTAGAAGGATCACAATTAAATGTTGAAGGTTAAAACCCTTCGAACGATAGCAGCGTAATTATTATATACCAAACAACTGAAGTATTAAATAGATTCATATATTTTTAGATAATTAATTCATGTTAATACAAATAAATAATAGTACATTTGTTCCGACTTATCCCCGAAACGGTGGTACCGAATTTGACAAGACTTTAGAATACCAGATAGTTGAATGCTATAATGTATAACTTAGGCTGGTTTTAAGGTTAAAATATTAAGGTGCCGTGCAAATATAGCGTCCCACGCGCTTATATGCATTTACGCAATATTTTTTTTACATATATCCCAAACTATATCATTGCTACTATCCAATCTATATCTATACATATAATAACAATGTAAACTAAGGTGTCTGTAGTTTTTAGATTTTCATGGATTAAATTGTTGCCGATGTCTAGCAATCTATACTAATATTATAAAGAGGTAAAGTTTGTGAGTTTGTGACGTTGTGATGTTGTGACGTTGTAGGGAGTAATCTCAGAAACTACTGGTCCAATATGAAAAACTCTTTCGATGTTATATAGCTCATTTATCGAGGATGTATCGAGGATTATAGGTTGTAGATCATCACGCTAACACCAATAGGAGCGGAGCACCAATCAAGAATGTTTAAAAATCGGGGATTTTTTCCTCTTGAGAGCTTCCGCTGCGTGTTAGCGTTGGCCCAAAGTAACTATTCCACGCGAACAAAGTCGCGGGCAGAGGCTAGTAAGTTGTAAGATACATTTCAATCATTTTTATAAATGTCTATCTGTAGTGATAGTGGGTGGTAGAGCCACACTAAAGCTATTACTGGCTTCAGCATGAATGGGTCGGCTCTCCCGGGGTAGTACCACCCTTTCACAGAAAACCGACGTGAAGTAACAGTGCTTGCACTGTTGCGTTCTCTTTCGGTCAGTGACTACACCGAAGGCCCACCTCTCCTCACCTTCCCGCTCTCCTCTTCTCTTCCTCCCCCCCATCAACCAACGCAGCCTGGCAACGCACTTGCGACTCCCCTGCTGTTGCAAATGTCTATGGACGGTGGTATCCCATCCCAACTGTTCCTTTGCCTCATATGATATAAAAAAAAATCTATTTATTCTTCTGTCTTTTTGTATGAAAGATGCATCACTTCTAAAGTTCCTCGAGCACGATAAAACTTCACAAATAAAATCATAAAGCATATCTTCAAGTAACATTTAGTCTCTGTTTTATTAAATTCTGTTCGAGTAACTATATATGGGTGTATAATTTATTTAAGAAGATACCTTAAAATACATCTAAATAAAGTATTTAATTCAAAATCTTAATAGTACCTGCAACAGAGTATTCGCTGCCCAGTTCGACCTCATTTACCGCAGCTCTTAATTTGTTTTGACTAACGTTGTTAGACGGACGACCCTTAACAGCTTCACTGGACTTTGTAGTAAGCGCAGAAGGCACTCATTCGAAATGGCAACTAACGGAAGTGTGCCAAAGTGGCCGCACCTCGCCTATAATCGTATCCATCCATGTGATTTTCCTGTAATACAACAAATTAAACATATACAAAATATGCGTATGTGTTTAGTTAACGTGCATGTTTCAGCAGTTTGGTGTCTCAACTCTGCACTACCAATGCATTCTTGATTTTTTTTCACGAACTCACTACGCTATTTACCTAGCAAGGTCTTAACAGCTTCAACAGACTAAGGTAAGCGCTTAAGGCACTCAGCCGATTTTATTTGGGCAACTAGCTCAAGAGTGTACGGCACACCTCGGCTTGGGCTGTTGCCTGATATATGTGATTCGTGACCTACCTTTTTTATTAACGTGGGGAAATCCCTTATGGATACGTCACCCTTTCAGAAGAGAAGGTGGATTATGTCCAACTCGCACAAACTAAAACTCCACGGTGTACCAACTAACCGCATTGATGGGAGCGGCAAAGGATCGAACTATGTTAGTCTCCTTGGATAGCCGCCCCAACGGTCCGCCCGACGGAAGGTGGCTGCCGGGCTCCTACCTAGTAGGGAGACAGTCTGGGTACATACCAACTGCCTCCCCTTGTCCGCCAGTCCTGTGCAATGAGAAGATGGGCCCCCCGATCTATCCCCTCAGATCCGGCTACGGTGGCACGAAGAGGCGGACATATCGTCGCCTCCTCCCTCCAGTCCTCCGTTGATGGAGAGGGCCACTCAGAGGATCATCCTCGCGAACCCTCTTCGCCGCATCCTTCTACGAGATGACGTCCTCGCAGAAGGAGGCCATCGCCTTTCATATCTCCTCGCTGCCGAGCATGGCCGAAACCACACTCGGCAGCGACAAATCTGTTCCCACCGCCGCAACCAGAACGCGGCGCTATTCCTTCCTCCGCAGCACACTACACAGCTACATATTCATACTTATATGAGTTATCGAAACATCTATGTGTACCAAGCATACATATCTCGACAACTCTTATGTATTTTATGTCGGATAATTTTTCTCTATTTCAGTTCGATAAGATAAGAAATAAAACACTTCCACTTTCATGTGTAAACATGTGTGCGTACACGTGTGATATGTGTAATGTTGTTGTAGTGATGTAAGATTTCGTGTCACTGTATCGTGCGAGCAACGTACTCAAGGGCTTCATGCCGAAGGAACGGACGTAGGCTTCAGATGCTACCGAGAGGGGCCTAATTTGGTGTGCGGGAGCGAAATTTACCCCCAGATTCATTCTTGATAATCTAATGTATGTCCGCAAGAACTACAATAAGCTGGGTTTAATAAGAGACCAACATAATTTAAATGCTAAACACAAATTGGTCATTCATTTTTGTTTTAGGTTAGGTTAGCCTTATAATAAAGTCCCAGTGAGTTTTCCATTACTATGTCAAGCTAGTTTTAATGTCTATAGACTATATATTTTTTTATTATAAAGTGGATTAATATGTGGATGATGGTGACGTCTAGAAATGACGCTCCTCTCTGTGCATCCACCAAAAAAAGAATGTTTTAATGTTGAATCTATGCTTGTAAAAATATGTAGAATGGAGTGACAAACCGTATCGAGTTACTTGCCGGTTTCTTTTAATGGTTGGGTTATTTTTCGAACCGTTGGCAGATTTAACGTTCATAAGCGCCATCCGTGGGCCTAAATTAAATAAAATGTAATTTATCTGTAAAGTACTTTTGATTTGATTTGCAAAAGTATTTTTAAACAAAATAAAAAAGGTATCACAAGGTTTATACTCCTAAAAGAATGAAAAGTATCGCTCACCTTCATTCCGAAGGATCAGACTTAGACTTGGGTTAATGCGGGGGAGGAGAGCATTAAGTGTATAAATTTAGTTGCAAGTCCCCAGCGGCTAGACAGATTATTGCAGAGGCGTAACTCGCATTATACCGGAAAGGTGGTGGTCCGATGAAGATAGGTCAATAGCGTGGTCATTTCGAAAAAAAATAATACCCGAAAAGCATATCATGTTACTTACTGTAACTTCGTTGTCCACATCAGTCAATATGTGTACCGTTCTCTATTCATTTTCTACGCTATGAAGTCAGGAGTGCAGATCGACATTTCTACTAACGGATTCGGTTGGTATAATACTTTTCTAAAACAATTGGTTATGAGGGATTATAGGTATGATTCGATTAAAAGTAATCCCATATCTTTATGGAGTTCACATTCACGCATTTATAATGTACCAATATTCATACATTTCACCATATCACAACGCCAATATTACAATATTAATAAAAATCCTTTGGCAACACACTATTTTGAACACTTCAGCGTTCATAATTAAAGTTATAAATATGATTCGATCAATAAAGCTAATAACGGAAAAAATAAAACATAAAATACTATACATTTTCTTAATGCAAATGAAACTCAATCGAAAGGAAACAATCTTAAAGAAAACATTTTTTAGAATTTGTAACGAACAACATCATTATCGGAGCGCTTTCATCGCGTAGTTTGTTTTCCAACAGTGACACAGTAATTTGGAATTTCTTCTTTAAGTAATTTATAACAATATCTATTACGCCCTGTAACTGTCTTTTGTTTGAACAACGCAGCAAGTATTATTTCTGAAAGTTTTCTGAATTTTGGAACTTTCAAGAGACTAATATTCGCATTCATAAATTCTAATTTCAGCAAACTTGGTCGGGAACATTACACTTTGTTTTTTTTTTTTTTTTAATTTAAGCGGAAGTATTTATTCATAGCTGTTTTTTTATTCTTTATATTTTTGGCGTTTGACTCAAATCCCAGCTGACGTTAGGTAACAATTAGTTTAAAGCTATGCATATCAAACCTGGAGAATCGTAACTACCATGTTTTTTATGTCAAAGGAGGTAAACGGATAGGTGGGCCACCTGATTTTCAGTGTTCGCCACTGTCCATAGACACTAACAACACCAGAGGAAGGGTGGAAGAGAGGAGGATAGAGAAGGGAGAAAAGAGGAGGTGGGCCTCCGGCGCTTTCATTGTCCGAACGAAACGCAACAATCCAAGTACTGTTACTTCAGATAGGTATTCTGTGAGTCTGGTGGTACTACCCCGGGCGAGCCGACCTATTCATGCTAACATCAGTAATAGCTTCAGCATGGCTCTACCACCTGCCACTACTTACCTACATTGTACTTAAGGAAACACTTCAATAAATGGTTGTACTAATTGTTACCAATGATAAAAGTAAATAAACTAAATGTAGCTAGTAAAAGTATTACCTCATACTTGTATTTGAATGCTTCAATGATATTCGAACTTGGTTGGATTCTAATAACAATTGGCAAAGTAGTCGATTTAGTCGTAAAATGGGACAAAGGATACTTTCCTTTTTTATTACCTAATAACCATACCGAGCTAAAAGCATATGCGACTGCTCAGTGTAAAATTACTTCAAAATTTGCGATATAGTATACGCAAATGGCGACTAAAACAAGAGACGGCTGAATAACTGAATACTAATTTTGTAAATATTCTCGAAGATCTCTATTAATTTCTGTCCAACTCACTCACCTTTCTTTTGTAAATGTAAATGCTGCTAAATATGCTATTCTGAAGTGGTGTACACACACACAATCAACAACTGATATTCATTTATATAGAAATCCATATATAAAAAGAACATGATGTATAATCAGCCGCATAATAGTTGCAAAAAATTAGACAATATTTTATACAAAATTTATTAAACAGTTCAAGGAACGAGATTCTTATTTAGCACATTAATTAATCTATTTCTAAACGTAATATATCGGGATATTTCTTTACTCTTGAGTCCAGTCACTGTTCGATTTCCGTCGATAATAAATATTGGATCAACGCGTACCTTTTCCTCGTTATCCATTTTGTCTTTTATCTTGTTCACGAAATACACAGACGGCACATTAATAGGATTCAAATCACTCTTATGATCCTCAGAAAATACTATATATATTATCAAGGGTTTATCTTGATCACCGATCTTTGCTACTGGTGGTGCTAATACAATCAAGATATTATATTCATCAAATGCTTGTTTAAGTAACGGAAGGTTTAAATTATTAGCACTTTCAACTCTTTCGGTATCATTGTAGTTGCATCTTTTGAATGGATATTTCATTTTTGCTATTTGATTATTACGACCGAGCCCGAGTTCGACGGTATGAGGAAAATGCGTCTCGAAAAGTATTTCCCGTTTCGCGTCCAGCGAGGGTTCTTGAGGAATTTTCGCAAACGTCACATCGTACGATTTACTCGTAGATATAAGATCTTCTTTAACTGAGATTGGGTAAATGGTAGTCCGGTGAAGCTGTAAAGGCCAAAAAATTAAGGCCAATAGCGTAGTCAGTTCGAGAAAAAAAAAAGAGATTGGGTAAAACTTTACCGTAAGGCCATTAGTGACAGGGACACTACGAGTTACATGGTTCACAGAACACAATAATAATATTGATAGTATCTGCAAAATAAAGATATTAATCGAATAATATAAATTACAATATGCTAAATTATTAATGTAAATATGAGTCTACGTTTTCAGCGAAAGAAAATACAACGTTGCAATCATATAACAGTGGTTAGGAGTACATCATTAGTCGTTTAATAAATATTAAATTCCAAAACCAACCAAACCATCCAAACCAAAACATCTATGTCTAGATTTAGTGTATTTATATTTTAGGTCGCAAGGTTGCTTAGATCAGGATATATTACAGTGAAGCATTTGATAAAGAAGAATTTGTATTGATGGGCGATTTAAGTAAAGGAAAAATAACCGCAATTGGTATATAGATTCAATGTGCTACTGTCTTAAATTAAATCATTAATCGCATCAAGTGTTGGGAAACAAAAGAGACGGGTGAGAAAAGATTACTCCTATCAGTTACTTAACCCTATGAAGTATAAAATACGGCTTTTGGATAAAATTCAACTAAATGTTTTGGCATTTATTGGCCTTAATACAACTGATATAGGTTAGACTGAGGCACATTTACTATTTAAAGTGTATGATTTTAGGTAAAAGTTGCCATTAACAACTCACCGACATCGTAAACATTACGAAATGTTTTTACCAGTTACATACAACGACTAAACGCGAACTGAATACTGATGCGTAAACGCAACACGTCATATGGATCAATCGTATTGTTTTAAAAACAATAGGAATATTTTGGGATAGCATTATACTGAATTCAAACAAATATTGATGTTAACAAGCATTTCCGTTTATGGAATCATTTCCTTGAAAAGAAAACCATAACAAGCAACTTCTATTTGTTTTTAAATAGCTATCTGAACTCACAGTGTGTATAGTGATTATTTACTGAAATAGGTTGAAAATAAAAATACTAATAAAATATTTCTAAATTTCTACACAATTTGTTCCACTCTTCGTAATATCGGATATTTGAAACGAAGCATGAAAAAGGTTATCTGCAGTTTCAAGCACCACCACAGCTTATAAGTTTTCGTTTTGAAGCTGTTAGACACTGTACAATATAAACTTGAAACTGAATTCAAGCTATGTAATCTGTTGTCTCTTGTATTCTTTGTACTTTTCTCTTAAAATCTTCGCTTCGCTTCCCAAAAATATTTGCCAGTATTGATGTTTTAATTCTACTTTACTGGGATCATGATTATTTATACAACATTTTACAATTATATTTGATTAATTATATTAGATATGCTATGCCTGCGACTTCGTCTGCGTGGAAGCTTATGTAAAAACAGTGATTAATAAAATCATCTGAATGTGTTAAGTCCATTTACTTATCTACTTTTCCCTCGTTAATTAGTGTCGTTATTAAAAGTACAATAACTTTTGATAGACCAAGCCGATTTCAATAAAATAAAAACGATATTTTAATAGAGTATATGATTTATGATTTTCTCTTAAAGATTTTATCATAAGTTTTCTACTTTACCAGTGATGTGTATTCAAACAAACAAACAGGTAGACAGAAAGACTAAATTGCAACTTTTTTTTACAAAAAATTAATAAGTACGGACACGTTTGATTTACATGTATATCACCCTACAGCTGTGGTAATTTTAACCAACATCTAATATACATATCGTATTATTCCCAATTTCCCCTACTGCGCGGAATCATTAATCTACACTGCGTAAAATACCACGCAAGTAACATAATTTAAGATGAAATTAAACTTATTGAAAATAGAAACATTATGTGATTAACCGGATCATTCTAGAACCTTGTTTAAGTCTCGTGATAAATATGACGACTAATTGGTATAATTTAAACAGTGAAATAATTGGTGCCTTCTTGGTTTGTAAGCAACCGTTGAATGTCGATGTGAGTTTTAATAGGTGTTTCATTAGTTTTATTCAAAATGTTATCCATTTACATGAAACAGAAAATATATTTGTAAAAAATAAAGCAAAATCGACATAGGATTAAAAATATATAAAGGTTTTTTCTTGAAGTGCTTTCTTTAGGCGCGACTAAGTGGTAATTCGGGTGAGTGGACACTTAGTGACATCAGACTGAGAGAAACGTAATGGTTGTTAGTGAATTCAAACAGTTTCCGATATGATACATGTATACTCACTTCATGTATAAAAGAGAATGTAAATTGTATCATGGTACCAAATTTCCTCACACTGACACATTATCAGTGTTCTTTTTTTTTTTAATCGGTAGATTTTTATGGCCCCGAAAATAATGAAAAATCAAACAAAAACGACAATTTCTATAGTTTACTCAACAGGAAGATGAATGTAAAGCAGGTAATAAAGTGATAAATATGTAGCCGAATCATTTTGTACATTTTTTTCCTAGAACTGACTACTACGCTATTGACCTAGCAAGGTCTTAATAGCTTCATCGGACTACAAGCCCATTTGTACTTATTTGTGTAGGACTACTATATTGTTTGTTAAACTTAATCCTTGGATTGACCAAAACTAGAAAGGTTTAAGCTCCATAAAACGATTGTAGATCTCACGAGACACAGGCAAAAAGGCTGTTGGCAACATAAACTTAATAAAATACCTAATACGTAATTTATAACAAAAGTTTGAAAAACAACCAATGAAGTATTCATCACCATTACCTTATCCCACCTAAGTAGGGTCGGCTCAACATGTTTTCTTTTTCCATTCTCTCCTATCAAATATCATCTCAGTATTCACACTTTTACGCACATATCATTTTTCACACAGTCCATCCATATTTTTTCGATCTTCCTCTAATCGTATATCCATTCACCATCATACTCAAGACTTTTCTAGTCACATGGTTTTCATCTTTCCTCATTACATGTCCACACCATGCTAACCTATTACTCCTCAGCTTCTCTGTCACTGATGCTATTTTCAAACTTCCTCTAATATACTCATTCTTAAACATATCCATTCTAGTTACACCACACATCCACACCTTAATACACGCATCTCTACCACATGTAATTTTCTCTCATCCGTCTCTTTCGTATCCCAGCACTCAGATGCATACAATATAACCGGTGTTATCGTAGTTTTATAAACTTTCCCCTTGAGTATCAAAGGCATTCGTGGGTCACAAGCAACTCCAGACACATCTCGCCATTTCATCCATCCTGCATTTATCCTATTTCTCACGTCCTTATCAATGCCACCGTCGTTTTGTATCAGTGAACCGAGATACCGAAAATTGGAGTAAGCTGGTAAGGATACATCATTTAAGGCTATAGGAGAAAAACTAGATATCCCACCGAAGTCGCATAACAAATGTTCAGTTTTTATTCTACTAATTTTTAAACCAACATTCTCTACTTTATCTCGCCATTTTCCCAGCGTGCTCTGGACCTCAGTAGCATCCTCTCCGATAAGAACAATATCATCAACAAAAAGCATACACTAAGGTGTATCCTCCTGTATGTCTGATGTTAATGCATCCATAACAAGTAGCAATAAATAAGGGCTTAAAGCTGAACCTTGGTGTAAACTTACAGCCACATTGAAATCATCGGTAACTCCAGCTTCGGACTTAACGTATGTTTTCGCTTCACTGTACATACCACGAATTAGTTGTAGGTACTTCCCAAGCACTCTTTTCTTTTTCAAGGCCCACCACAGAACATTTTCGGGTACTCAATCATCACCACTCAATACACCATATGCAAGTTCTTATGTAGACGTCTGTATTTTTTGCACAGTTGCCGAAGTGCGGTTTCGCTCGTTCAGGCATAAACCCAAATTGATTTTGTGTCACTTCAGTCTCATCTCTTATTCGTCTCGCTATCACTCTTTCCCAAACCTTTATACTACGTGACATGAGCTATGTTCCTCGATAATTGTTACAGTCCTGCATATCACTCTTATTCTTAAAGATTGGTACAATTATACTATTACACCATTCATTTGGGATCGTTTCTTTGTGTAACATCTTATTAAAAAATAAAGTCCCTTGTACTCTTCTCTGTCGTATGTTGCATATCATATATTTTATGATAAATTTATTTTAAAACTAGCTTCTGCCCGCTACTTCGTCTGCGTGGAATAGTTACTTTGGGCTAACGCTAACACGTAGCGGAAACTCCCATCAGCAAAATTTACCCGATTTTGAAACATTCTTCATTGCGTTCCGCTCCTATTGGTCTTAACGCGATGATATATAGCCTATAACCTTCCTTGATAAACTGACTATATAACATTAAAGGAATTTTGAAATCGGAATAGTAGTTTTTTTTTTTTTTAAGGTAAAAGGTGATCTTGCAGCTAATAAATGTACAGATATAGACGAAATAACATCAGTAAGGCCATTTAAAAGATCACACAGATATAAAAGTTCCTGAGATTACCCCCTACAACGTCACAAACTTACAAACTTTACCTCTTTATAATATTGATATAGATTTGTGTAATTTATGGTTTTTACTCTGTCCACTGTATTTTATAGTATGCTGTTTTCTATTTCCGTTTAGCCGAAACACACCTGTATCTATTTGTTCAGTTAAGAAGTATTTTCTCTATTTATTAATTATATTCACAACTTACGTTGGTTTCTTGTTTTATTCTTGAGGCTCAAAGTATATGTACCGGTTGGATTTTCTTATACCCCATATATTGATCTTAAAGCATAAGAATATTAACGGTAAGTCAATTTAACAATTTGACACACAGAGGCAATAAACTCGTACCCGAGTATTACAATTGCCAGAGGCTATAGTTAAAAGGCGTAGTCAAAATCGTGTATGACGTAACATACTTCCAAACTCATTAATAAGATTCACTGTTCAACTTATATTAATAGTTCAAAAGCAAAATATCAACAATCCAAACTGCGCACTAAAAGTTATTCATGTAGATTGAATAATTATATACATTAACAACATTATAAATGCGTAACTGTTGCTCGCAGATATGCTTTATGATTTTGAAGAGGTTTTATCATAAACCCAGTATTTTAATAGTGATGCGTTTCATACATGCAGACAAACATTTCTAAAGTCGATCAAAAACACCCCGATTTTAACACATTCTTTATTGGTGCTCCGCTCCCGTCAGTCTTAGTGTGATGATATATAACCTATAGCTTTACTCGATGAGTGACTTATCCAAAACTGAAAGAATTTTTCAAATCGGACCAATAGTACCTGAGATTAATGAGTGGAACCAAAAAAAGAAACTCTTCAGCTTGATAATATCAGTATAGGTTGCTAGGTATCTGCTACATTTTTTGTACAAAAATTGAATAAATACAGTTACGTTATATTTACATTATTTTTTTTATGCCAAAAGGCAGCAAACAGACAGACGGCCCATCTGGTGGCAAATGGTTACCGTCGCCTATGGACGACTGCAATACCAAGAGCATCACTGTTGTGTTGCTGATCTTGAAGAGCGCATTTCAGTCCTTTCTTGAAGAATCATATCACAGCCCTGAGGAAAAACGGTAAACGATTATTATAATAGATAAGAAGATATGGATAACTAGTTTTCATCCAGGACTTATCTATACTCTATCTAAAGATAGTGAAAGTAGTGCGCCATCTGTTACAGAGTGTTTGCATTTAATCAAAAATGTATGTTACAATATTAAATTCCGAAGAGTGATTAATTATTAATGAAAAAAAAATACTTATCTCTCATATGAATAAACCAATGCCTCGTTGTCACTTTATCTGAGTATTTTTCTGGATATTCAGGATACAAAACAGCCCATGTCCTTTCTCGAGTTTCGTGACTTAGTGACGGTATAATGTCTATAATTGTCTGGGTCACTAGCGCCATACAGATACCATACTAACTCACTATTAATTTATTTTTACCGGGTTCATTCAAAGTATAAGTTGCCGAAAGGTCTATAGGGCGGCATGACCGCGACCACCGCCGCTAGATCAGTGTGCCGTTATCCAGTTCACAATCACTCAGGTTTTACTGCATTAAAAACTTGTAGTCCGATCAGGCCCCTCTTTCCCACTGGGCACTATGGGCACGTGCCCAGGGCCCCGCGATCGAATGGGGCCCCCTAGTTCCTGCCCGACTACCAAGTGATAACCGATATTTAGGTATTACCGTAAAACATTAATTTTGAAAAATCTGATGATAATGACTTACTACAATACCTACTTACTTATTAGCTTTAGCTTGCTGCATGCGCATAGCTATACCTTGTACAACATAGCTTGAACTTTTTGACAGAGGGGTCAGTGATGGGAAACAGAAAATATTTATTGGTGTAAAAAATATGTGGGCTAAATATGTGGCTGTATGTGTGTTTTAAACTATTCAAAATAAATTTATTCATTCATCAATCAATTTTATTGCACTAGACATAAAAACATTGGATAGGTAAGAGACCATTGTTTTTAGTTTTTCTATTTAAATGTTACTGTGAAGTAATAAAAACCACTTAAGATTTTCGGAAAATACTTGAGTCTTTAACAGGTACTTTTGTGTTGTGTGTCTATTCTTAACAATTTTTAAAATTATTAAAATATGAAAATAATGTTCGTCATTGCAAAGTTTCAGATTTGACATCTGGCAAAAAGATCAAACTATTAAATGCAACTTTATACAGGGTATAAATACTCCACTCTCGCTCAAAAATAAGGTTTTCCGATATTAGTATGTTTAGGTTAATTTAAATACCTATATGAAGTAGGTATAAGAATACAATTAAAAGAATACAATTTGATGCGGTGTGGTTTATGTCTTAAAGAAAGCTATTCGAACGTCATACGTAATACCAAAGACAAAAAAGGGGAATTCCCGACTCCCGATCGTCGTTTGACTTGACGAACGGGAATTCCCCTGTATTTGTCTGCGGTGTTGTGACGTTTGTTTTGTTTGTAGTTGTTACTGACTGTGCTCTGATAAAAAAATAGTATTGTTTGATTAAATCGTCGTTTGTCTGTTTTGTGTTAGCGAATATTTTCGTTATAAAATTAATTAAATACTGAATTTAATATAAAATGTCGAAACGGTCACATCCTAGTGGATCCGAAAAAAGGAAAAAAGCTCTACATCAGAAAGAAGTAATTGAAAAGTTACCAAAATTAACATCATATTTTACTACTACTACTGGAGAAACTTCTGTAACTAGCAATCAACTAATAAATGTTCCACATGATGAGTCACCTCAATCACAGACTGCGGGAATTTCTAAACCTTTATGTTCTACATTAATTTCTACTAATTTTGAAAAAGAGATAAAATCAGAAAGCGACTGTTCCTACGACGAAAGTGCAACAATTTCAGTGACTTCACTAAAACCGACAACTGTGTCAATTGAACAGCAGTTTTCCAACCCAGAAGAATCACACGACCCCGCCGATTATTTTCACGAAAAGTTTACTGAAATAGATCGCGAAATTTTAATTCCTAAGGGACCAGTATATTTTCAAAATAAAGATTCTGACTTTTCCGAGGCATCTAGAACCTACAAAGATGGTAATAAATTAGTAACGAGATATTTCAACAAAGCATTATTTATTCGCAAATTAAAGAACAATGAAAGCGTCGAAAGAAAATGGTTGCTGTATTCGCCTTCCAAATGCTCTGTATTTTGTTTTTCATTCTGCTTATTTAACCCAACTGATGTTAATCTTTGCTCTCGGAATGGACGTAATGATTGGAAGCATATTAATCACATAATTTTAACACATGAAAATAGCCCAGCGCATAAGCAATCTATGATGACTTATCTGGCACGAAGTAAAGCGGTTGGTAGAGTAGATATAGACTTATTATCTCAACATCAAAAGGAAGTGGATTACTGGAGAAACGTACTTAAACGGATTGTAGCTGTTGTAAAATTTTTGGCATCGAGAGGGCTTCCATTTCGCGGCGACAATGAAATCCTAGGATCTCCAAACAATGGAAATTATTTGGGATTGTGGAATTATTGAGTGAATTTGATCCATTTCTTGCAGATCACTTAAAAAATTTGGGAATCCTGGAAAGGGTAAAATTTCGTATTTATCAACAAATATCTGTAATGAGTTTATTGAAGTAATGGGCAAACAGGTTCTAAAAATAATTATAAATGAAGTTAAATCAGCAAAATATTTTTCCATTAGCGTTGACAGTACGCCCGATCTGTCTCATATTGACCAGCTAACTTTCATCATTCGATACGTAAAAGACTGTGTTCTTGTTGAAAGGTTTTTGAAATTTATACCTATTAAAGAGCATAAATCTAAGTATTTAGTGGAGACCATCTTACATTTTTTAGAGATAAATGATATTCCCATAAAAGATTGCAGAGGACAAAGCTACGACAATGCTTTAAATATGTCGGGAAAGTATAGTGGTCTACAAACAAGAATCAAAGAAAAATGTGAATTTGCCACCTTTGTACCAAGTGCGGGACATTCACTAAACTTGGTAGGTGTCCATGCTGCTGGGTGTGTACCAGAGGCATCACAGTTTTTTGAAATAGTTCAGAAAGTGTACAACTTTTTTTCGGGCTCTACCTACAGATGGAATATGTTAACAGAACATTTAGGTTCAAAAAAGTTGTTAAAAGTCTTTCACAAACCAGATGGTCAGCCCGAGCTGATGCAGTAAGCGCTTTGCATGGGGGTTATAAACGAATAATAGAAGCTTTAATCACCATCGCAAACGATACTGAACAGGCACGAGAAACTAGAGACGAAGCCCTTAGTCTGTCTAGGAAAATGGGAAATCTAGAATTTATTATACTGATGGAAATCTGGAGCTCTATATTCAGAAAGAAACAATAACACTGGACGTTGCAACCAATTTGTTCACTTCACTTTATGGTTTTTATTACTAACCTCAGGGATAAATTTGATTACTTCGAATCATCTGCCAAAGAAAAGAACCCAGAATCTAACTACAAGGATCTATCTCAAAGAACAATACGTAGAAGCTCACGGCAGAGTTTTTTTGATGGCTCTGCGCCATCAGTCCAATTGAATGGAAAAGAGCGATTCAACGTAGAAACCTTTCTCCCAATAATCGATACCTTGAGTGTTCATCTAAAAAAGCGACTAAGTTCATATGAGACCGTTAGTCAACGTTTTAGATTATTTTTTCATTTAAAAACTCTGAATTCCGAAGAGATACGACAAAGATGCAAAGAATTTTCTGAAATCTATCACGAAGATGTAAATGAAAAAGAGTTAGAAATAGAATGTCAACATTTAATAGAATACTTAAAAAATGTTCAGAGTGAAAAAGAAGCACCTAACAGTATACAGGAAGTATATAATCTATTAAAGCAAAACAAAATTGAAGACACATTTCCTAACGTAGAAATTGCATTGAGAATATTTTTAAGCATGATGGTAACTAACTGCAGCGGAGAACGATCCTTTTCCAAATTGAAACGAATAAAAAATGAATTAAGAAATACAATGCTTCAAGAGAGATTAACTAGTTTGTCGCTGATGTCCATAGAATGTGATATTCTCAATACCATAGATTTTGAAGAAGTGATTAACGATTTTGCTCATCTTAAATCTAGAAGGATACCTTTGCAATCAACATAGAATTAATCTAAGGATTTAATGCTAAGCGAGTTACTTTTGTAGATTATTTTTTATATTTCCTATTCTTTTATAGTTAGTAACTAAATTAATATAAATTTAGAACCTTGTTTGTCTACTTTCTTTATCTACTATAACTAAATAGTGCTTTCTCAAGGTCATAGAGGCCGCATGATCCTAATGTGCCCAGGGCCTCAAATAGTTTAAAGACGGCCCTGAGTCCGATGAAACTGTTAAGACCTTGCTAGGTCAATAGCATATTCAGTTCGAGAAAAAAAAGCATTAAAAAAACAAGGCAGTCGTAATTAAGCTGGTAGATGTGAAAACTGGAAACAAAAGAATAACTGTGAACTTTGAACATATAAATCATCTATGGCTTGATTGTTTTATTGAAACGTCATACTTTGTCAAATAAAATTTTTAACATTAATCTAGTTTTGACATTTCTGGTACTAACAGCAATATTTATATACATTTTTGCACAGTTTATAGATTAACCAAACGTATAAAAGTCTGCACAAACTCAATACAATATATCAATATTAAGTGTATACAAAGCTGGTATACTACGCGTCGCAATACGTTACGAGCATGAAGTGGTCGTTGGTGACGCGAACGCGACGAACGAAGTTCACACTTCAAAAAAGAACAGATATACATTACATAAACTATACAGATACCACTCTAGACTTTTAAAATAACACCTTTTCCTTGTAAAGCCGTAGAAGTTTTTGAGAGAATTTACTGAAACATTAATTTTACTTACCTACATAATATAATGCGGTAAGCAATAATTTTGCACGAGTAGTCACGTATAAGGTCTGAGGTCTCAGGTGCATGATTTGTAAGTTAAGTTATATCTACACCAAGCTTATATGACATGTGCCGTGTTCATATTATGAATATTCAGAGACACCTTTACTAATTTACTTGTATGAAATTGTCTATGTATTATATACAATTCGTAATAACCAAGCTCCTAACTTTAGTGTTAAATGATTATGTATGTATATATAAGAAGAATGTAAATATAGCCTGTACGTACTTTTTCAATTTTTGTAAAAAAAATGGTGTCTTGGAATAAGAAATAAAATATATTTCAATCATTTTAAGAAATGTCTGACTGTTGTTTGAAAACGCATTTACTGCTAACTGCTTTTTTCCTCGAACAGACTACGCTATTGACCCAGCAAGGTCGTAACAGCTTCACCGGATTACTAAGGCGAGCGCTTAGGGCACTCAGCCGATTTTATTTGACAACTAGCTCAATGGTACACGGCACACCTCGGCTTGGGCTGTTGCCTGATACGTGCAATCCGCGACCTATCTAAGCTGACCTAAACTGACTATTCATAAATATATGAATTGTTGGAACATATATGTGTACCAAGCATACATACCTCTACAACTCATATATATTTCGTATCGCATAATTTTCCAAACCATTTCAGTTCGATAAGGGAAAGATACAAAACCCTTCCACCTTCATGTGTAAGCGTGTTTGCGTGCACGTGTGTGGAGGTGATATGTGTAATATTGTTGCAGTGATGTAAGATTTTGTGTAAGTGTATCGCGCGAGCAGCGTAACCAAGGGCTCCACGCCGAGGGAACGGATCTAGGATTAAGCCGCTGTCGAGGGGGAACACTGCTAACTTCGTTCACGATAATAGCTCGCGAAGAAAATCATAAAGTATATCCTCGAGTAACGTTTAGTTTAATTAAAATTGGTTCTGTCTGTCAAAGGTTATTGTAATTTTAATGACGACGCGACTTAAATACGAGAGAAAAGTAGATAAGTAAATGGACAATTCATTTACTTATTTACATTTACATTTAGTAGTGGTAGAGCCACGCTGAAGCTATTATTGGTTTCACCATGAATGGGTCGGCTCACCCGGGGTAGTACCACCCGACACACAGAAAACCGACGTGAAGTAACACTGCTTGCATTGTTGCGTTTCGTTCGGTCAGTGAAAGCGCCGGAGGACCACCTCTCCTTCCCTCGTCTCCCTTTCCTCCAACACATGCTGGCAACGCACTTGCGACTCCTCTGGTGTTGCTGGTGTCTATGGACGGTGGTGATCACTTAACATAAGGTGGCACAGCTATTCGTTTGCTTCCTATGATATAAAAAAAAAGTTTGCACACAATTGCGCTCGCTTTATTTACATACGCAAAGGAAAAAATAAACAACATATAAAAAATTCAACAAGTGAGTTTTATGAATCATCACAACGTGGCGTTCACAATTTCGAAAACATTCGCATTGAATGAAACGCTGTTATAACCGCAACGTTACTTTCTATGCTTTGTTTTTTTTAGTTTAATTATGACGTACGTAATAAATATGTGTGTACAAGAGTGTTGACATCGCCGTATACAACAATTTCCGTGAAATATACAGAACAATTATATATACATTTTTAATCTAATATTAGCTGTTATCTTTTAGATATAGAGGAAAAAAATATAAAAACTTTAAACTTATAAACCTATACTTTTAACTGTATATTATATTAAATTTAACTTATTTTTTTTTTAGATAATGAACAAATGTCTAAGAAACAAAACTTTAAAAAAATTATTGAACTCTAAGAAAGGTACAAGAAGATAAGATGAATATATATATACGAGTATATCTACTATGAATACAAAATTTCGACTCGAAAACCGTTGATACGATAAGTTTTTCTGTATGTATTATTAGATCAAGTAAGGTATGGCACAAGTTTTGAGATTCAAATTTTCTATCTATATCCATACATCTTCCATCCAATACCTCTAAAAGAGCAATTCTGGTATATTTTTATATTTGTATATATTCAGGATCTCGGAAATGGTGTCATCTATTTAAGTGAAACTTAGTATGTAGGTAGTTTCGGGGACGATAAATCGATCTAGCTAGATTTTTTCCACAGAAAACTGTTTTTAACTAAGTTGTCAAGCAAAGAAAAAATATAGCTAGAATATAAAGGTTAATTTCGTCGGTGCTGTCAAAACAAAAATAGCTCAGATAGAAATTGGTTGCTTCGAAAATTTGTGTAACCCCAGTTCGAATCTAAGTGACAGCAGAAGAGATATATTTTTTAATATTGTTTTTTTTTTTTTTTGTAAAATAAATCTTAATTTTATGAGGCAAACCTAACAGTTTATTTTAATTTAAAATGTTTTTAAAGAACCGAGCTAGGCACTGTCTTTTTTTTTCTCGAACTGACTACACTATTGACCTAGCAAGGTCTTAACAGCTTAAACACTGTCGCCCAGGTACTGTACATTAAGTCAATCTAAAGTGACTGTCAGTAGGTTTAGTTCGTTTTTTATTCGAAAATCACTGAACAATACCGTAACATTCAAACGCGTTACTTATATGTTAAGTTTTGTTTCGTCGAACTGACTACGCTATTGACCTACCAAGTTCTTAACAGCTTCACCGGACTACTATGTTAATTATCATATAACATCTCAAAGGGATTATTTAGGCAGCGTTTTCGATGAAAACTCCCAAACGGCTTGACTTCTTCCGACATTTCTAACAAGTATTGTTACATTTCAACAAATTTACACAGAACATTCACACAATATATCTAAACCGTGAATCACTTTATTTACTAGTGAAAACCACATAAGAATCCGTTCAGTAGTGTTTGAGTTTATCGCGAACATAGATACAGATTTATTTTTATAGCGTAACGATTCACAACATTATTAAAGACGAACTAACCAAATGAATATTGGATAAATCTTAGTATGAATATATATGTATTAAGTATGGATACAGAAATCCGATCTTTGCAGAGGAAATTTCGAATATTGCTCGAAATTTGTTCCATGTAAAAAGTTACAGATTCAACTTCAGCGCTTAGTCGAGGGGACGCAACGAGGCGGTCACCTACTTTGTCTTTTGTTTTAATATTTAATTTTGTCGCATTGCTGTTACCGCTTCTGCTTACTCGTTGTCTGTCGATGGATGTTTATAAAGAATTTATATTAAGTTATTCGAAAACTTTATTACCGTCAAAGAAATTCCATTGTACGGGGCAAATGTCATTGTTTACAAAGTATAGAAGAAAAGTTAAGAAATATCCATTCATATCATATAGTGTTACTCGCTAATAATATTATTTTCGATAGATGAAAGTTTGTTTTAAATCAGTTAAACATTTTTTGAGTTTAACTTTTACAAATAAAAGGCGAAATTTTTTTTCTCTTTATAACAGTTACTTAGTTTAACGAATAGACAGACAAATAGGCGTAGGAAATACATATTATTTGAATAAGTGTTCAGTAAAAAACTGATTAATATTTAATTATGGGGAATTATATAAGCTTAGTTCTAAGCAAATTGAAAATCACAGAAAATTAACACTGAAGTAGCATTCGGTTATACTGCAGCATGTAAATGAATGGGGATGCTTTGACTCTGATGTTTTATAAAATAAAAATTGTCTCTTTATTTCCAATAAGTATTGATATTACGGATCATTTTCCAGGAAACATTATGTTAAACCTAAACTGTATTGAAATGGCCAAGAATATTTTATCTATATATACAGCAATATCTCTAGCAAAAGTGCTAAATATTTATATGTCGAAGAGTATAATTCATTACAAAATAAACAATTTGAAATTAAAAAGTCATCAAGTCCGTTGGCGATTGAGTTATGTACTCTATATCCAGAGTGTTAGAATGAAAGATTCATTATTATGAATGCATATTATCTATCAATATTTACAACTCAGATTAACTAGACAGGTATTTCAAAGTCACTATGTTAGCTCCAGACAGCTTGGTTTGCATAACAATTTTTAGTTAAACTGGAATTTATTTTCATATAGTTGAGAAACATCTTTTGTAACTGTTTGCACAAGGAAAAGATGACATTTTTCATTTCAAGGTACATAAACTAGTTTTGGCCGCAGTTTAATATGCACCTACTACCATCAAATCGAACAGCCACACACCTATTTGTATAATTCTTTTTTTTATGTTTCTAACTATCAGGACAAAATTTGAAAAGAGTGGAGAATTTTGGTAAGATAATCTTTATGTAAACATTAAGTTAATAAGACAAAAACGAGATTTTTTAAAAATAATGGCACTTCGACGTATATTTGCAACTTTATTTATTTATATTGTCATGTTGTAAAGAATAGATTTGATCTAATTATGTTTATTTTACTTCCGTGCGAAGTCGAGGCGCGTACTTACGTGGTTAGTATGTACGCATCAGCACAGCTAAATTAAAATTGTATTTATTAAATTGTCAGTCGCATTCAAGCACTCAATTAGGTTGCATTACAACACCAATGTAACATAACAAATAAAGTAATTGCAGTATAACATATAACTTTATTCCCACAAATGAGCATCCAAGTACATATATGTAGGACTTGTTCCTCACCCTTACATCTTGGTCCTTCGAGCCGCATTCTAATGTGCTGATGCGCATATAATAACTAGGGTAACGCAACGAACGTAACCTACAATATATAATATACTGGAGCAAATGCCCGTTCTATCGTTAAAAAGTATAAATTATTCGTGTATTTGTTATTTATTATTGTTTGCCTGTCTGTATGTTTGGATTTAACTCAGAAAAAGCTTGACCGATTTTAATGCAAGTAGATATACTACATACAGCATTTATGATTTAGTAATCGCAAATATGTAAGAATACCTTATCGCCTACCAGTTTTGATAACGTTTTGTAAATGGACAATATATATCTTTCTGCAATTGATAAGTTATGAGAACTATCAAACACGCTTTAAGGAATCATAAAAATATATATTGTCAACGAGTTTGAGAATTTGAGAATTCGAACTCCGACAGATCCACAGTTCTGTTTTCCCAAATATAGTAGTACTACAAGAACATTTCTCAGGTTCAGGTTTCCTCACGATCTTATCCTTCACCACCAGACGATAGCCAATTTAAATTAGTAAATATACGCGAATTCCAAATAATACGTAGGTACATGCGGGGTTCGAACCTGCGGTCATCGTAATGAAATCCATTAGCTAAGCCACTGAACCACCATGACATAATAAATATATTTGAAATCAGAATTTCAAAGCCGCTCCACATAAGCTTGACTTCAATTACGCTATTGATAATTAACATTAATGCAATTCAAATAAAGGCAACACTTATACATGTATATTTATATGAATTGTTAATGATAATTTCTCTGTTACTTAGCCTGTATGTCCGTAACAAGACTTTAAGTAGAACGTAAATGTGTTGTGTAAGCAACTACCGATTTATATAATTCAATTCTGTTAATAATTCCATTCGGATTTACAAACTTCTTGAGGTCATACGTTTCTTGAAAGATCTATTTAATATTTCATAATCCATATGAATAAAAATCAATTGCGGTATGTATTTAAGCAGCAACTTTGCTAACTACTTGGGTAATACTTTTTGTATTAAGTATGCGAGAACAAAGTTTTTACGAAAGAAAGTGTATGGAGCAATGAAGTAAGATTCAAAAGGGTTAAGGCATCTCCTTATAATAAAGTATATGAATGAGACAGATAATACCAGCAAGTTCTCACCATAGAACTCTATTCTTCCAAGTATAATTATTCTAATCCCTGATTTATACAATTTACAGTTATGCCTACAATATTTAGAAATTTAAAAGCTTGCGGTGACAAAAACCGCTTTACACCGTCCCGGACGTACTGCTCTCAGTACAAACATTTTATTTTTCAACTCCGAATCAGTTATTGAAAAATAAAATTCCACTCTCTCGCATTCACATCAGAAATGTCAAATTCTTAAGATAGAAAATGTTCCAGACATTTCTTATTTCCTCCTCTCTAAGTTGTTTTTATTTTCGAAACTATCAAAATTGTATTTTTCTAAGATTTTGTCACACCGATGAAACGTACGTCACGTCAACGAAAGGATATTAGAAATACACATTTTTTTAAATACTATATATACTGTCACCATAAGAAAAGGAACCTGTATAACACGTAGATACTATCCAGGAAAAACAATTTTAAAAATATACAATCACATATTACACAGTAAACTAATTATATATATATATATATATATATTATCATAATCTTGCACTACCACAATAATTATAACAGATGAATGCTTAAAGGATCACATTCTTCAATCCTGTGGTAGTGCATGTTCACATTTAACCTATGAAATAATAATGTCAAAACAAATACTAATGAACAACAAACAGAACCTGAGTTATTTTTTTTTTTATATCATAGGAGACAAACGAACGGGTGAGTTACCTGATGTTAAGTGATTACCACTGTCTATAGACACTTGTAACACAAGGGGAGTCGCGGGTGCATTGCCAGCCCGTCTTAGGGGAGGAGAAGAAGAGGAGGAAGGGAAGAGAAGAAGGGGAAGGTGAGG
This sequence comes from Antheraea mylitta, assembly GCA_014332785.1. Lineage (NCBI taxonomy): Eukaryota > Metazoa > Arthropoda > Insecta > Lepidoptera > Saturniidae > Antheraea > Antheraea mylitta. The sequence goes on from JACEII010000031.1 coordinate 1,167,534, forward strand.
AGAGATGGGCCTGCGATGGTCTCACTGACCAAACGAAACACAACAACGCAAGCACAGTTACTTCACGTCGGTTTTCTTTGAGAGGGTGGTACTACCGCGGACGAGCCAGCCCGTTTATGCTGAAGCCAGTAATAGCTACAGCGTCGCTCTACCATCTTTTAAAAGTATGGAAACGCTACTTTTATACTTAAAAAATAAGACCTAGCTTCCATGAAATACTTCAAAGGGGCCCGTTTCAAGATTAATAATTATCGTTTCAAGATTAATCGTTATGCTTGTCGCGGGAATGCCGCACGGTTGAACAATGGGAATCGGGGTGCGAGCCGAGTAACGGGAAGCGGGCCGGACTATACGATAGTGCGTAATTCATTTTTTACACCAGTTCGTTTTTGTGTAAATCAACTGATGTTGAGTGTATATCAGTTTTGTGTTTCTTGAGATAATTAGTTCAAATATTAAGCACCTATTTTTAAAATTGATGTAGAACGAAAATCGACTAATGATTATCCTGTAAAACTATTGCTGGCGACTAAACAGTCACTCAATATAAGTATTATACAATATATAAGTTACTAACGAGTTCGACGGACGTGGTTCCGCGCAGATAATTAAAACATTCGTGACAAATTATGTACAAAAATCTTTCTCGTGAATTATTTATTTATTTTAGGGTCGTCAACATGACAATACACTAGTAAATATATTAAAAGTAGATTATGATTCATTATAGATGTAGTCATATTTAGAGACAACCACGGCATGCTCCAACGCCAAATTAAATATGTATTCATAAAAGTAAATATTAGACTATTTTACATATTTAAAGATTTAACATAATAATACAAAAATAAAGAAATTGAAATAGAAAGGGAAATAAAATACTAAAATTAATAATAATATATCACTAATAATTTTATCTACTGGTGAAAACCGCATTAAAATTCATTCAGTAGTATTTGACTTTATCGCGGACAGATAGACAGACGTACCACAACACTTTGTTTTATAATATGTAATGATAACGTATTTATAATTGTAATAATCAATTAATTTTATAGTTATAACTTTTATTTCTATCTCTGTTAAATTTACCGAATTTTACAGTTCACATAATTTTTATAAGGTTTCTGAAAATATTAAGCTTGCTTTAAATTATTCATATTATAAAATAATTACAGCACGCATAACTAATTTAACAAAAGCATTTTAATTATAGCACTCATATCTTTCAAAGCAATAGACGATATATTAAGACACGTTTCACTTACCTAAGCGTTAAGTAAACTTGAAGATATTTAAATTTTCCAGTTGTTAAGCAATTAACTCGCTACAGAATCCTTTCAAGCGCAAGAGACAGCGAATAATCGGATAAATTATAATTTCGATACCGAAGAGAGATATAAATACATTCATACTTTGCGCTATAGACACTTATAACATAAATCCACTCTTTATATTATGAAACGATGGTTCTTGAAATAACAAGAATACTGAAATACCAATTTGTAATTGTTTATACCATTTTGAACTTTGTTAAAGTAACTTTTGCACGCGTTAATATTATAAAAGATACTTTATTATCCCTCCATAGGATATAGGTTTGGTTGATTAAATACTTTATAACACAAATTGAAAAAAACTATAGTAATATTATTTCAAAATACAGCTCTCTAAAGGCTTAAGATAATTAAGATAAGAAGTATTTTTTTTTACATTTTAAGGATTTTTGGCAGTAACAAAGCAATTTCGGGAATAACTACAAAAAATATTATATATTACATTAACTAACTAAAAGCAAAACTACTTACAAAATTAGAAAGTTGGTAATGACATATGAATTAAGATAAATTCTTGTATTAAAATCAGTTCCAGATTATTCTTTAATTCACATCTGGTTGGTAAAATCCTTACATTATTCTTAAATTTACTTATCAAATAATAGTTAATATTTATATCTATGAAACTAGTTTCTATTTATACGATGAATTTTAATTAAATTTCCAACAAATATTAACATGATTTTGCTTTAAAACTGTTTAATCATGGACAGTATTAAAAATATTTTTGTCAGATATATATTAAGCTTTTTTCGTGATACACGATAATGATAAGATAATGAATACGACAATACAGAATATAGCAGTAAGTTTTAGGGTCAAGCAATGTATTACGGATAATAAAGAGAAACCATTTTAAGTACTATCATATCAAACTTTGAGATAACATATTCCCAAAAAGTTAGAAGTGTTTCAGCATAAATTGAACAATATGGGGCTATAGGTATACAAGGTTCACTGAAATAGTTATGACAGCGAAGTATTAAATTTTAATAATAACAACCCTGTATTTATAAGCATAACTTGTTACGCTCGAAATTGTTAATATTATATGTATTTCTCGGTAGTCAATTAGAAGTTAACACTAATTTATTCATGACTCTTATTACTAAACTCAACCGCTGTAAGGAGATTTTCGACGCGTAAAACAATGAACCGTAGTGAACCAACCCTTGATAATAATTATTCTAACACAATGGACACTTCTAAGAAAGTTAAGGATAAAATCAGTGGAAGAGGAGAACGGGTAACAGACCGTATTATAGTTAAAGCGAATGTAGACGACTAGGGACAAGGACGGGCCGGAGCGCGGCTTCGAAACACCGTCTCGAATAAACTTCGCATCAGATTTATTTTAAAAGCATCACATTTATTACTTTCTCCGCGATTGCTGTAGCGAGACATCTTGATACTTTACTTACAATATATACAGGTAGCTCAAGTTTCAATAGTTCTAGTAATGGGGACCTTTCATAAGATATGTTCGCTCTTAAGTGGACTTACAATACTTTTAAGGTAGGGGTAATCTTACAAAAAATACTCTTACATTGACCGAGGCCAACATGAGCATTATTTCAGATTCCTACCAAGTAAAAAACCCTCCGTAGCTTAGCATGTATGTGACCTAGGGTCGCGGGTTCACGATAGGCATACTCCGCTTTCCTGGCTACGCGTTTGGGTTTGATGGTAAATGAAGGTATCCACACCTTAAGAAGAGCTAACTCCTATCCCACGCTTCTCTAAAAGCAGCGGGGAACCCTGCTCCACGTCACAGGAATTTCATTAAGCAGCAATAAGCGTCCCTACACCTACAGTCTGGAGTCTTATTATAGGAGCATATAGTGGAGCTATCCTCAACCTCTTCTCCTTCCTTGACTTGTTCTCCCACGCTGTGTTGGTTGAATGTGAGGCTCCCCTTTTCTCAACCTTTCTCCCTCCATTTGTTTAAAGGCGCCTTTGTAGACCTTTCACTGCCGACCATAAACTGAACCAGGGCTTGCAAAGAAAGATCCTAACCTACCACAACGACAAATTTGCATCCTTATACTATCCTCGCAGAATACTCTTCAAACTGTGTTGAATACAATGCACATCACATCAGTGAAAATGATGACAGCGATGAGTTGGCTCTCTCCTCACTATTCGGTGCAGATCCTTACCAGAACAGGTAAGTATCTGCAACAACCGAGAAGTAAGCAAATCCGTGGATAGTTGAACCTACTTGGACGAATTGCTTCTATTGTCCAAACATTAAACGACACAAGCTTCTTTTTCCGGGGTATTTCTTTCTGCGAAAACATATGACAAAGAGTTCGGGGGGTCTAAGGAAACATTCCCAGCTCATCATACAAAAAAAAAATGCAAATTATTCTTTTTTTTTTAAATATATCTGTAATGACACTGTAAAGTCTCTTTTTTTTCGCTAACGTTTTATGTATGTATTTGTACATGTCAAGGAGGGGAAGGGGAGGATACATGATTCGTACCGCAATATTCATAGGAGGGGTATAAAATGGTAAAATTTTGTATGATGTATTTTATTAAACTTTCCTAACTAATATAAAGAGTTTTTTTTTCAGTCTTAGGTCACACACCTGCAACAATTTTTTTTATAAAAATCTACATTACATACTACTTACATTGTAATCGTATGTATGGAAGAAAAATTAAACTTCGAAAATTAATAATGTAATTTAATTTCTTTACATTTGTTCCAAATACGTTGATAAAATGAATGTCCGCCATTGTATGATAGGTATTTGTGTTTAAAACAGTTATGCAGTTGAGAAGAAGTTTTATCTTATCGCGAACAAAGAGGTAACTCGGGCAGACAATGCTGTCTAAAACGACCGGAACTAATTTACTTCCCTCTCGGTTCACTCGATGTCACAGCCACTGTTCGCACAAATAGTCTAGTATAAGTGCCCACATGGTATGGAAAATACCTAAGTGATAAAAGTTTTATCACGATTTACACTACATTTTTCTAAAACTGCACTTAACTATTGTTAAAAGAAAAAAACTGTTTTTGTGTTTGTAATGGAAAAACTCAAGAATACTAAGCCAATTTGTACAAATTCTTTCACCTTTGGAAAACTACATTAACAGCGAATAATAAAGACTATATTGTGTTAGGTAATCTAACCTGCTTCAACACGAGCGAAGCCGCGAGCTAAATCTAACGATAAATAGATGATTTATAACCATTTCCTTTTGTTCCTCTAAATAAACATGGAAATCGTTTCCGTATAAATAACATTGAAGCGTTTGTAATTTGCCAAGGCTTAACCCTTGAAACTGCTCAACCGATTTAATTAGACCTATACTGGAAGGTAGACAACTCTCTAAAGTATTTACATTACATTTACGTTAAGCTTTTTATACGGTTGTAGTAATAAATATAACATCTAAAAGAAGCTACTTATAATCGTTAAAAGAGGTATATAAACTAAGCGATAATTTCAAAATTACAAGTAAGGCATAAAAGACAGCACAGACGATTCAGAAAAATAACCAAAACCATTGGGAGGTAGTTAATATATGGATTGATTAAAATAAATAGAATATAATTGAATTCTACGCTTCAGCTCCTAATAAATAATGTAATATTTTCTCATAGAAGTTTTTTTAAACAATGCACTTACACACCAGTAAATGTAATAACAGCGACTCAATTAGTTACTAAACGGTATAAGAATACCGTTCAGTAAATTGCGAGGAAAATTTATATGCGTTGATATGCATGTACAGAATATTCGTACAATATTAATCTTACTATAACTTAGATCGGTAATAAGCCTTTAAAAGTGGATACCTAAAAGTAGCAAGACTTTTTCTAATCCTGCCTGGATAGCTAACACCCTCAAGTTAAAAGTCAATCGGCAAGCAGTTGTTGCTGTATTCCGGCATTGGTACTTCAAAGCCAAATCCCTTCTAGTCTTAACGTGGTCAAATGGTAAAACCTATAAATGATAACATATTCATCACACCAAATTTGCATATTTAAAATAATAACGGGCCTGTGACAGGGTTTCTGGATTTGTATACTAATACTTGAAATATTTTAAGGCCACTTAAAGCCACGCAATTAGCCCTAGTGAGTAACGTTTTTTTTTTTACTGCTGCACGACAAAGTGACTGTGCTATATACCTGGTGGTAAGCATAGTACAATTCAAAAACATCGGCAACCACCGAGAGACAGATTATCCATCACCGGTCGTCGCTGTCATGCCGGCCTGTGTAAATGTCTCTTCACGTTACGCTTGAAGGACTCCATGTCATAGGAAGGAGGGAACACACTGGCCGGGAGATTGTTCCACAGTTTCAAGGCACGGCAAAGATATGACGATACAAACTTTTTAGTTCTTGTCCAGATAACATTTACCGTAAAACTGTGGCTACGAAGGCCTGTGCGTATAGTTCGGTTGTGGAAAGGGGAGGAAGGAATTAAGTTAAATAACTCGTCGGAGCACTCGCCGTGATACAGACGGTAGAACACACTCAGTGAGACTATGTCCCTGCTCAACTGAAGCGGCTCTATATCCACTGTTACATCTGCATAATTTACAATGCGGATAGCCCGTCTCTGCAACCTGTCCAGGGTATCCAAAAGGTATTTTGCGGAACCGACTCAAAGGTGCGAACAGCAAGGCCGAACTTGTGCCTTATAAAGGAGATATAGCTCTTCAGGCATAAAAAACCGTCGCACCTTGTTCAGGATTCCGAGTCTCCGAGATGCAGTGGAAATCACGCTTACAATGTAATCCCTAGGATTGAGGTCGCTGCGAATGTCTATGCCTAAAATATTTAGGCTATCTCGCATTGCGAGCGAGACGTTCTGAAGAGTTGGAATGGGTGTAAATGGGGATTTTTTGCAAGAAAACGCGCACACCTGTGTTTTGTTGGCATTAAATTGAACCAAATTACTTGCTGCCTATTTTGAAATGGGAAACAAGGACCGGTCAAGCTCAGCGTCAAGTTCTTGCCGTCTCTTTTCTGTTTCTCCTCGGCCGCTAGAAGGCTTGCTGTAATAGGACTAATGGATGGTGCTGTCATCTGCATACCAATGAATATGGTCTAGAGGCAATATATCATTGATATGCAGAAGAAACAGAGTAGGTGATAGTACAGAGCCTTGAGGAACTCTAGCATCTATTGACATGAGCTGCGAATCACATCCTTCAACAAGGACACGAATTCTGCGCTCATGTAGAAAGTTAGAGAGCCATTTACATAAATTATGCCTTAGCAATATCGAGACTAACTGCCAGGGCCTCACCGTGCTTATCAATTGCCTCCCCCAGCGGTGCAGTACGTAAGCTAGAAGATAACCCGTTGATCGGTTTTGGCGAAAGTCATATTGCCGATCGTTAATAAGCGAGTGATTCTCCAGATAATGGATAAGCTGGGTGTTAATAATGCGTTCCATAATCTTGCACAACATTGAGGTTACGGCAATCGGATGGTAGTTGTTAGGGTCCAACCGATCCCCCTTCTTGGGAATCGGTTGAACATTGGCTTCTTTCCAAGTCCGGGGCACGATACCAGAGACGTAATACAGGCGGTATAAGCGCGTAAGTGTTGGAGTCAACTCGGCTGCACATTTTTTTACAACAACCACTGAGATACCATCCGGGCCACTAGCTTTCCGGACATCGAGTGATCGAAGTTCTTTTAGTACGTCACGTTGCCTAAATCGTAATTCCGGCATGGTGACACCGCAGCAAGGAATAGTTGGCGATTGAACGTTTCGATCATCGAGCCAGGAATTCGCCGCAAAGAGATTGTCCAGAAGTGTCGCTTTTGCCATTACCTTGTTCATTAGTCAGCAGGGTGCATCACGTGCAGGTGACGTTGGCTTGGGTGTCTCGCGTCTTAAGATGTTATTTGACACCCCTTACACCCCTAAAACGTATTTCCAAAACGTATGGAGGACATGAGATTAACTGTATTTTAATATCCTTTATATGGCGTCACATAAGCGTATGAAGTGTTTTACAATGGATGAGTCACGCCCGGTGGGATTTCTGATTGTAAGTTTTGGATGGACAACTTCACCAATAAAGTTGTGTTCTTAATAATCCACTTTTGTTGTTAATCTTATTTCTCATACTCCTTTCCGGTGTTTTAGTGAGATTCCCACTCCTTTCTATTCTCTTTGAAATGCCCCCAGTCTTATATAGTTGTAGCTACGGAGTATACCATCCTCTTTGGCCAACCGGTTGAATCATTTGAATTTATTGCAAATACAATATGTTATTCAAACAACTGAATGATCGCTTGTGTTAAATACCATATATGGACTTACAAATTGACAGTCTATTTTACGCACTCGGAGTCTTATTGTGGCGTTGTCCGAGTCAGTCTAGACCCCTACAGAAGTGAGTCCAAGGCTCCTACATTTGATAACCCCGTCGTGATAATGCTCAGGTTCCTACATAGTATGACCCCAACAGAAATTGCCTATGCACCTACAGTAGAGTCCCCAATAGCGCTCCAGACGTAATGATACGGAAATTCCTAAATTTGATAATGCCAACACACCTACAATAGTGTGAACACACGGAAAGAACACGAGAAGAAAGATGCCAAAACATGAAACTGTTATTCCTGGCCTGTAAATACAAACTGATTAATCAACAAATGACAAATGTAGGAGCCTTGGGCTTACTACTCCTACAAGGGTGAGCCCAAGGTTTAGCCATAGTGTTTCTAAGACAGAGCCCAAGTTTGACATGACAGAATGTATCAGACAAATACGAAGATTTTAGTAAAGTATTTGACTAGTAACTTCTATATTTTATATCTTGGAGTGTATTTTCTACGTAAAATTAATTCATAATACATATACAGTATAAATTGAAATCGCAACCAGGTATTCCTTATTTCTTCGTGATATTTTACCATACGACATATAAATTTCGTCCGTACCTTATCTACGAGTCCCGAAAAGAGGTTACATTTTATAGGTAATAAAAAATACTTTATATGCATTCTTCGTGCGTAATCCACATGAGCAAAGCACCTAACATATATATGTAGAATACCATAACGTTTTCTGCATGGTAGAAACATACTTTTTAATTTGATATATTACAATTTCTTTAATATATTGTATCGGAGATGTTAGGCATTAAAAAATAATGGTTTTATTTTATTTGACAATTTACTACATATAATATACTTTTAGGAGTATAAAATTAATACGTACGCCCTTTCTGTCTGTTAAATTCATTTTAGGAGCAAATCTTTGAGATTTAGCATAGAGATAAATCGAAACCTGAAGAAAGGCATAGATTTAGTGTGTTTGCGATCTTAAATCACATTGACGTTCAGAATAAAGTGAGATTGTGATTAAACGCTTATAATTAAAAAAAAACTAAATAATACCAACGCTCTAATAAAATATATGTATTGTAAATGAAAATTATAGTATTTTACTGTAAAAAAATCTAAAACAGAGAACTGCCTTGAGTTTAAAAACGCTGGCGCGAACAGAGTAAAATAATTTTTCCACGTGTTCCATTCGAATTGCATCTAATCTCAAGCGGTCTGACTTACATGAATTTATTTACAAAAATCTGTTTACTTTTCATATTCATTGTCTATTTTTAGATTATTCCGCAATAGTAAACACATAATTATTACAGAACAATAGGTACAATTGAAGTGCCCTTGAATTGGAATTATCTGGCTCTATACCACCCTATGTACACCGCTATGTACTGTTAACATGACCTATTTAAAATCTTTACACGAAAAGGGAAACATCTTTGTTTTTTTTAAACCAGTCTTCTATGAGAATATTACTTCCATTGTAGTAGGTAGTGATATTAGAAGTTTATTGCGATCATTTCAATAATCTGACAAGATGGCGGCCCTCTTATTAGAAATTTCCTGGGAGTTTTTATGGCATCTCAGTATTCCTACTACATATACACAAATACTTAATACTACAAAATACACAGTCAAATAACACAAGACTATGAATAAAATATAAAATCCATTACATGACATTCCAAGATTCAGCCAAAAACCCCAAAGTAAAACTTCGCCAAAAAAGACGGATCATGAATACTATGTACATTTCCGGCGACACTTTTCAAAGATAATGGATTTTAATAAATATTTCCGAGATAAAATAACAAACAATAGTAAACTATTTTAATATATATTTATTGTATTGTTAGTTTTTTCAGCAACTTTGTCTTCCTGTTTCTATGTGTGAAACTAGGCTTTGTGCGACTTCTATGTACTTCTATGTTGAATTAAAAGCGATTCCTTTAGAGGTTAAGTCATTAAAATATAAGAAACAAACAGAAACACATAATAACTTTGGCAATCATAATGTTTACTTCAGACAAAATATCTATACAAATATATTTAACGGGAGTTTCTAATTATAACGCCATAAACATATTTTCATTAAAAGGATCTGAATGCATAAATTACTCAATAAAATACATTTTTAAAATTTCTGTCTGTGTATTTGTATCTGCTTATCTCCGAGACGGTTTAACTCATTTCGACAAATGATATTATAAATAAAAAGCTGTAATAACAATGATTTCGACAGATCTTTCACTTTTAGATAACTGATATTATGAGAAGAGATTTAGGCTATGTTTATTTTATAAATTTCGGCGCTAATATAATAAACTAAAAATCTAGTACCACTACTGCGCGCGCCCCATACAGACGTATGCACTAAAGAACTTCTTTTTTATTTAATTTTCCTATTATTTTAGTCTGTCATGTAGTGAGTTCTTTTTTCATAAACTTTTTATAGTTCATTTATTTTTTATAATATTGATCTTTTACATAATATACTTCAGCTATTGTGTACAAGTGAAGTGAATGGAAAATAATACCATAAACTCTAAGATGCCCCAACTCCCTGTAAAGTTCTAATAAGGGAGCCACCATTTGTTAGAATATTGAAATGGTCGCAAGAAACTTATAATATCAAGAAAGAAAGGTTTTTTTACTGAATTCCACGCGGACAAAGTCGCTAGTGACAGCTATAAATATATAGACTTATATATAGATATCTCAGTGTATCTATCTTGCTTACTCCTTAATAGGATTATGTTAGAGCGAGTATTGTCGCTATTCACTCTACATTATGACCTCTGTGCCCCTGGAGACCCGTTCTACATACAGCTAAGCCTTGCGAATTCGGGACAAACTTTTTATTACAGCCTAGTAGACTAGTGCTCATATCGATGAATTAAAATAACATCATAACGGTGAGATCGTACCATTACATTTTTGAAGTAAAGTTTCTTATGGCTCTCTAGGAAAAAAATGCGTTACACGTTACGCAAATACGTTCCGTGCCAAGCCAGTTTTGCCTGACAAGTACTTCAGGCCATTTAATATTTTTACAAAGAATAAATGTATTATTACACTTTTTTTCGAACTCACTAGACTATTGGCCTAGCAAAGCCTTAACAGCTTCACCGTACCACTAAGGCGAGCGCTTAAGGCACTCAGCCGATTTTATTTTGACTAGTAAGAGTGCACGGCAAACCTTGGCTTGGGCCTAGTAGTTGCCTAGGTTATGAAATTTGCGACCTTTTTTTTTTACTTGAGGAAATCCCTTATGGATACCCACCCTCCCGGGGGAGAGGATGGGTTATGTCCGACTCGCACGGACTAAAACCCCACAGTGTACGGCTTCCGCTATAGTTGGGGCGGCACGAGATCTCTATAGACTTCATCATGCCACCCCAGCAGTTGGCCAAGCAGCAAAAGCGCCCCCGCCGGGCCTCGTCTTGTAAGGAGACAGCCGAGCACATACCGGCCGTCTCCTTCGTCCGCCGGACCTGTGCAATGGAAATATGGGGCCGCCGACCCACCCTCCTTAGGTCCGGCTACAGTGGCGGGAGAAGACGGTCAAATTGCCGCCTCCTCCTGCCTGTCCTCCGGTGGCGGAGACGGTCGCTTAAAGGATCGTCCTCGTGGGCCCTCTCCGCCGCCTCCTTCTGAGAGACGACCTCCTCACAAAAGAAGGCCACAATATTCCATACTTCTTTGATGCCGAGCATAGCTTTCACGACGTTTGGCAGCGAGAGATCATCACCTACTGCCGCAGCAAGAGTGCGGCGCTACTCCTCCCATGCAGCACACTCGGAAAGTGTGTGCTGCCTGGAAGGATTTTTTTTCTGAATGATTTTCTGAATGCGAGAGATCATCACCTACTGCCGCAGCAAGAGTGCGGCGCTACTCCTCTCATGCAGCACACTCGGAAAGTGTGTGCTGCATGGAAGGATTTTTTTTCTGAACTAATTTAATTTACCAATGTTTACATGTTTTTCGGCTGTTAGAGAGAACTAAATTAATTTAGTTCGAATAAGGGAAAAAATAAAATCATTTCACAAGGTGTGTACTGCGTGCATACGTTGGGTAATTGTTGTTGTATAAAATCATAACTTTGTCTATTTTATATAGTATAACTATATCAGTTCGAGTTGCACATATCTCTCTCGCGCTCATTTGATAATGCATGTGAGTGTGTCAGGGATAGTCTCTTGAGAAATCCTATCATTTTGATTCTTGACGTACACAATAAGTAAAACGGAGGCAAAAAAAAGACGCGGACCAAGAGTGTGCAGAATAGAAGAAAAAAAGCTACTAATATTAGTGATCGTCCATTGGCCGAAACTGGATCATAATTCATTAATGATTTAAATTTCAATATTGTTCAGCTTTTTTGCTAGATAGTGTGTAAATATTGCAGATAAATACATGTGAAATATGACCAACAGAAACATATAAATACTTTTTTGACTCGTCAAAGGTAGAAAAAAACTATTCCTATTTTAGTATTCATGACACCACAACTGGTCAATAGCGAATAAATGAAAAGAATGAAAATCAGTTGACAAACAGAGAAGGACAATATTGTTAGTGGTTTCCCCTCTACCTATTTATATATTTAAAGAAAATTAAACGGCTATTTAAATATATTAGAAAGAGAAAGATAAAACTGCAATTTCAGATAATTGTGTTGTAACTCACCGCGATAGAACACTTACAATTTCGAATCAAGTCAATTAGATACTTTAACCCTGCGGGATAAGTAGAATTTAATGAAACAGAGCTATAAAATTGTCTGGAGATAAGAACGAATTACATTGCACTGTCTCGTCACGAATATTTACTTCAGAAACAAATTACGCTGACATTTCACTATTTCATTAGATTTTTTTCTAGTAAGTTTTGATAAATATCTTTTTTTTTATCTGACTACGCTATTGACCTAGCAAGGTCTTAACAGCTTTACCGGACTACCATTGATGAATATCAATTTACACATGAGACTATGTGAATTTTAAACATGTTACAACTACTTTTATATAGTAGCACGGCAAAATTACTAGACTGAGTATGGGTGCTAGCAATGGTAATTTAAGCAATGGTATTTTTTAAAAATCTGTAAGTTTGTCATAAGTGCTTCGACAGCGCCTTGTTAAAACTCAGTTAATTGGTTTATTTTTTACGGTTTCTTTTTCGAACTTACTACGCTATTGATCCACCAAGGTCTTAAGAGCTTCACTGGACTACTAAGGCGAGCGCTTGCGGCACTCAGCCGATTTTATTTGGTCAGCAAGCTCAAGGGTGCACGGCATACCTCGGCTTGGGCTGTTACCTGATACATGCAATTCCGCGACCTATCTGAGCTAACCTAAGCTAAGCTTCATATTCATACTTATATGAGTTATTGAAATATGTATGTGTACCAAGTATACATACCTCGACAACTCTTATATGTATTTTGTGTCGGATAACTTTTTAAAACTATTTCAGTTCGATAAGAGAAAATAACCCTTTCACTGTCATGTGTAGGCATGTGTGCGTGCACGTGTGTGGACGTGATATGTGTAATGTTGTTGCAGTGATGTGAGATTTTGTGTGAGTGTATCGCGCGAGCAGCGCACTCAAGGGCTCCACGCCGAGGGAACGGACCTAGGCTTAAGCCGCTGCCGAAGGGGTAATCTGGTAAATTTTTTTACGGCTGCCTCGTCAATCCTCCCGTATATAAACAACATATAACTATTTCTTTTTCACCACCAATATTAAGAATAAGCCATCTCGCTTCCACATTTTATCTAAAACAGTATGACGTTACAATATTATTGTACGTGTGTGTGCGTTATCATGCCATTTGTTTTGTCAAAATATTATGTAGGTAATTATATACACAGCTTTTTAGTTATAATTTCATTGATCTTGACTTATAGATTATTCAGACACCACATCGATAATTTCAATGAGGATGTGCTTTTGGTTAAGAAAAACATAACCAATAGCATAGTCGTACTGTTTTTCACTAATCCCTTGCATCTCTAAGCGTGATCCATTAGCTTTAGTTACGGCCCAGTCCTTTACCTTTAGTGTGTTTACGATCTTAGACGTCATCGATTAAATTCAACGATATTTGACACATTTACTGAAAATTGCCAAACGTATAACTCAAATTAGAGTTTGTTTACACAATATCCCTTTGAATTTAATTAACTCCTCGGCCCGTATTTTAAATTCTCAAAATAGCTAATCTTTTTTTAAATGTCTATTTTTATTAGTATAGTTTTTTTTTTTATATTACATAGTTTGTTATAATTCAAGTTTTATAATTTTGTAATAAAAACGGTATCTTTTTAAGTATGCTTCTAACAGTCTCTTGACCAGTGCATCATAGAGTTTACATTTGTTTGTATGGGACTTAAACCCTTATGGATTTCGACAGCCCGATGGTTAAAAACTCTAATTATCATTACAAATAGATAGTAATTTTAATTATATAAACTTTTTGTGTGATGCACAAAAAAGTTAAATTTGTATTAAATACTTCCTTTAAAAATATTTCGTACTAAAGGCATCCTTTTTTCGCAAGTCTAACCTAGCCTAACCAGAGCGAGATAAAACAGCAAGATGGTGAACATTCAGCGAGCGTGATGCATTTAAATGCATTGCGCACGCTCGTTGCAAGTTCGCGTTATCCTTTTTTCGCAAGTTTAACCTAACCTAACCAAAGCGAAACAAAACAGCAAGATGGCGACCATTCAGCGAGTGCGGTGCATTTAAGACGTAACCTTTTTAAAGAAAGTATTCAGTACGTATTTAACTTTTCTGCAATAACACCGTTTTTGTGTCTCCTAACAAAATCTCTTCTGCGATATAAGATTTGATTAGAGAGCAATCACTTTAATGCTAAACTGTTACATTTCTTATTCATTATGCATAATAAGTATTAAGTAATTCTGTGTATTCTTTTGATTACGTACGCACGGCTCCAAAAAGTTGTCTAAAATGTCTTCCCACGGCTTATATAAATAAAGATAGATGTAAGTGAAAGTAAAATTGTCAAACATACGCAAACCAGTCGCAATGTTATACGCACTAATAGAATACAATAAAACCGAATTAATCCGTAAGCAAACCGTATACAGCATTTATATAAATCACAATTTATTGATTGCGACAAACTAATTTCACAAATTACATAACCGTACGTTGCATAACCAAAACCCTATCTGCATATACACGTCGGTGACCGGTAATTCATTATTTATGTTAATTTCAAACACATTTTTTTCTAACATCTAAACAAGATACAGTATATTATTGACACGTAGATAAATGATTTTCATTAGATATAAATGTTAAAACGTATACAATATAAACTGTACTAGAAAATTATACTGGTTGTCGCATTGCTAATAATGACTCAATCCATAGTAATATTATAAATGTACCTGGGAGTTTTTTTGTTTCTTACTTTTTGACTACGCAACGGGTCATCATGAAATTATATCCACATTGTATCCAGTAAAATTACTGCTTCCGGAGGATTATATTAAATTTACACTAACACAAGCAAAGCAACTTGCCCGATACGAAATAAATATACGAGTTAGTGAGGTATACATGCTAGGTACATATATTATGTAGCTTAGCTTAGTTAGAATCACGTTTTTGTGTAACCTAGGCATACAGCCCGAGCCGAGATGTTCTATGCACCCTTGAGCTAGTTTTGAAAATAAAATCGGTTGAGTGCCTTATACGCTCGCCTTAGTAGTACGGTGAAGTTGTTAAGGGCTTGCTAGGCCAATAGAGTAGTCAGTTCGAAAAAAAAGGCAAACAAAGTTCCGACCAAGAACTACGAAAGAATAAATGCACATGCAAATTCCACATATGGTGATATAATTTCAAATCCAGAATAACTTGTATTCTGTTAATTAAAGAGGTAATTATACATATTCTAACAATTAATTCGAAGAAACAGAATTAGCAATTATGCTCATCAAGCGCAGCGAACCACAGCGAGCAGATTATTAAAAAAGTAAATTTTAACAAATGATAAAACTGAATTAAAAAAAAAAGTTCTTTTGTGAAATGCACTAGAACATTTTTTTATGATAGTCAGGTAGGTAACGTAATCTTACATAATTATAAACCCAACAATTCCTCAAACCCTACGAATACCTTATTCGTATTTGCCTAAACAGTGAAATTAAAATAGGACCCTTTTCAATAATAAATCATTTACATCAGTGTGTACACGCAGAGGAAGTGATATTTCTTTGGCTCATATGTAATAAATTATATATTTATGAGAACATCTAAACTATACCAGGTAAAAGGTTAAACAGCCGCATTATTCTAGGATATGATACTTCACGGTCAATTTTACCATATAAAATAATAATATCAAAACAAATACTAATAGACGTCCAAGAAATCCTAAGTTAAAGTTTGTTCTAAGACTTTCAAAATTAAAAACACAATCGTTATATACCTAGGCGCAATGAACGGTGCCGAAAGCTACAATGGGCGATCCCGAGTTAATAACTTTCGATAATAAAACGGACAATAAATCCTTTTGTTTTGTTACTGACGTCCCCACGTTCACTTTCAAGTAAAATTGGAATCACCCGAACGTCATTGACACTGTTCTTTAACATAGACACGTAGAGGGTTGTGTATAATTTTTGTATCTTTCTAGATTATTAGGTCAAGAAACTCCTTTTATTTGAAGTCGGTTAAATACATATTTATATATTTAAAATCTAGATATTAGATAATTAATTTACCATGGTTTAATGAATGTAACCTAAATCGACAATATGTTAAGGTAGCTTTAAGACTCCGTTCGGGGGGGCACTATCCATCGAGAAGTTTTGCATACCTAATGAGGAAAGCTGAATCTCCCAACTGCGATGTATGCAGAAAAATTGAGAATGTGCATCACTTAATGATGGAGTGTGCTAAGAACCGCAGCGAAAGAGAGTCGTTGATGAGTATTATAAAAAATAGTTGCCAGAACATAGGTACTTGTCAAAGCATCTTGGCTGTACCCTGTTCGGGTGACGCTAGATTGCTGTATGATTTGGTAATGATATCTTATCAGCGACTCTCATGATAGAGTTAGATTGGGGAACAATGGGGCTAGTATGTTCAGTGGAATAAAAGCCTCTTTAAACAAAGTAAAAAAGAAAAAAAAAATGAATTTGATGTGATAACAAATAATTTAAGCAAGCAGACATTAACGAGATGATTTGTTTTTAATCACATAATCACAATACAAGATAACCAAATTGTTGTCCGTATAATAATAATGTAAACAACGATTCCTTGTTCCTCATCCATTACTGGATGTGGAGAAATTGAAGTATCAATATTCAAGTAAGATGAGACTTGAAATACGAGGCCAACATATGAAATATGATATGCAAAGCTATTCAAGTACTTCGCTGTTATTATTTGTCAAAGATATGATATTATTTTCGCAAGAGAAATAAAACTTCAGAATTGAAAACATAATATTATTAATCTTTTGTTTTCTAAATATACAATAATGTATCAGATTCAATTCTCTCTTTGATCGACAAAATAATATATTTCAAAGTAGTACCGAAGCAAAAGTAAATATTATTCTTTCACCGAATTCGTTCTTCGATAATACAATAAGAAATTGTTTCGATGATCAAAGAAATACAAACAACCATATAAAGTATTTTCTTGAGTATATTATATTTCTAGAAACAACAGTCTTTTAATATAAAAACCTTATGAAGTAAAACTTACGATAATGGACCATAACAATATTAATTATGATTTTTTTTTAATAACTACAAACATACGAAACAAAAATGTAGCGTTACGTTAAATTTTTAACAAATAAAAATCTATAAAAATTAACCCTATACAGCAAATAAGTACAAAATGATTAGACTACAGAGTCATCACTTTACGCTCTGTATTAAATTTATATTCGTTTTACGGTATACCAAAATATACAAGCTGTCATCTCGGTTTTTATAAAATTAAAAGACATATACTATCAACAATATAATGTTAACGACAATGGATTATAATCACCTGCCTATAAATTATAGTGCGGGTGTAAGTTGCTCTTGAAAACTGTGACGTCACCGTTGAAATTACCCCAACCGGCTGTAGGAAAGCGAGCTGGGTCACGATGATTGTCGTTTTCCGGCTCGCGTTCTGGATTGTAAGGGGAATCTCTCCCCTCGGTTTTATGCCGTTGTAAGTATAGATAATCGGTAAGCGATATTGAATACGATGTCGCTTTGTTTTGACCGTCGCTATGGGTATATAAATCTAGATTTCCCGCATCCAATCCAGCATCACCTAAAACTACAGCCGTTACGATAACCTGCAATATGTCAAATGGTAATAAATATACTATAAAATAAGTACATATGAATAAAATTAAAAAGTATAGTATATTACTTATCCAGGCTATCTCCGTAACCGATTGAGCGGATTTAACAAGAAAATAACTGGTAGATAAAGAATTATTCAGGGTATATAAAGTACCTGACTACAAAGACTACATATTATTATGCTTTTTATAAGGAATAAGTAACAATTAAAGAGTGGCAATTAAAGATACAAAAAACATTCCACAACCAGTGCTACTATAGTTTACAGTGGCTATAGATACGTGAAAATACATGGATAAGTCTATGAAAAAGTGTACTTGTACGCTGATTTATCATATTAATATTTTATATATACGGGAATTAGCATGATGTAGACGATATTCAATTGCTTGGTGAAACCTGGTTCTTCGTTCGCGTGGAACCCTTATAAAAAAACAGTACTAAATAAACTCATTAGAATGTATTTTTAACTTTGTAACTCGAGCCATAATTCAAATTACAATAATTTTTAATAAACCAGACTGATTGTATTAAACCAAAGACTTAAGATATTCTCGAGAAACTGTTTTATGGTTTACGCGGTGAGGTTTTATTGTGAACCCAGTACTCCAGCAGTGATGCGTGTTCATACAAACAGATAGACAGATTGGTAGACATTTCTAAAAATGATTGAAATGTATTTTATTCGTTATTCCTAGACAATTGCAATTATCTAAATATCTGAACGAAGAGACAGAAAATATCAGTAGATTTTTTATTTTTAAAAAAAGATTAAAATGCGTGGGTTGGAACTTGTAGAAACATATTAAACACTGAGATTTAACTCATCTCGATCAATATAGCTAGGGTTTTAGGAGGTAAAACCTGTTCGATTTACTATATATTATACAAATGAATTAATGATATATATATTTAAATTATTTAAGTTATAATATATAAACATTATACATTTTGAAAAAAAAAAAACTTTAAATAAAACACACCAAGACTCTCAATTATCTTCTCCAAATACATATATCTATGAATAGTTATGAAAATACATAAATTCTATTATAAAAGTTATTTATTTTCTATGAATACACTCACCAGTACGATTCTCATGTTGAATTATCTAATAGACAGCCGTTGACTTTATGACGGTCCTCATTCCGGAAGATGATATATATAGAAACTTTCTCGTGCTAGATATCTTCACTGGTATTATGTATTATATATATATATATATATGGAAAAGTTTATAGATACAGATTATATTATTGTTTTTTTTTATTTCTTTATAATTATTGAGGGTTTGTTCAAAGAGAACACGCCACCCTCATCCATATCACAAACAATCACCAATTACAAAAAAACTTACAAGTATATATATCTTACTAACAAAAAAGCTAAATTGAAAAATACTCTGTGTATTACAATCACATTCTTGCCCTTATACAGACATGATTGATTTAAGAAATAGTTGTTACATTTAATAATTGTGTACGCGATAGTACTGACTTAAATCTGTCACATAAGTGCGTACGTGTTTTGTTTGTGCTATTTATGCGTAACGGTGTATTGCAGGTAAATATTATATTTTGTTTGTATTAATTCATACAATTCCAATACACAGAAAATATATCAACAAAATACATAGATACTAAAAAGCCGTCACGAGACGCCTAACAGATGTGAAACATCGAAATTGTTTTGTAAAAGTTATATGCATAAATGAACAGACTACGACAGGAATCAGCTATGACATAATGAAAAGATAAAGCATTTGAAAATTGTTCCATGAAATGATGACTGTTTATTTATTTTATATACAAATATTCATTTTTATTAAGTACAAAAATTCAACTCGACCCAGGTGCGGTGTCTTTGGCGGCATTTATCAAAGGGCGTTAGGTCGTCGGCGCGTGCCGCGTAACACTGGTAGAACAAGTGATCAACAAACAGTTATATGGTTGCAATTGTTTTTGGGTATTTCATTAATAGTGCAAAGTTCGTGTTTTGCGTCGCCACGGCAACAATCAGATTTACCCTCCGCCTATAGATGTTTCACATCAATAGGTGTCTCTGTTTATAAATTTTTACTTGCTATGTTTTTACAATTACTTATATAAAATCAATAAAAAGATATTAATAATCGTTCTAATGGAATCCCTTTTTGTTAAAATCTTAGCCAAATTAAATGAAGGCACTCAACTGAATGGCAACGAGCTCAATGGTGCCAAAGTGGCTGAACTTCGGCCGGGGTTGCCTTGAACTTAGTCTCTCCTTAGTTATTTTTAACCAATATGAGATGTAATATTGTATTAGGGCTCGCTTTTCGAAGGCCGCACCTATTCATGAAAAAGCCGAAGAACTATCTTTTACATAGTTAGATTACTCGCAATTGTAGCTCTTAGAAAGAACTAGCTCTCAGGTACAGTAACCGGAATTCATTTTCATAGTATGTTGGTCTTCTAAGCCCGCCTGGTTAGCTACCTATCTCAAATTAAAGATCTATCACCAAGCACGTGTTAGTCTATTCCGGTACTGTGTAACTGTGTCGGGACTTCCGGTGAAAGAAAAAATCATGTCATCAACCCCAGACCCAATTGAAAAAGTCCTACGTCCATTCACGCTGTATCCGAACACGCAATGAACTAAGCCATAATCGCTTCAACTTACATAATTCCCTGAAAAGTTCTATATTTATCTGCAAGTGAAAATCTCGTCAAAATCGGTTGAACCCTTTTAGACATTAACCTAAATAAATTAGAAACTCTTACTATCATCACTTATATGTATAGATTGACCAAACGAACAGGATTCGCATGGACGCAATGTTCTACTGTGGTTCCATAAGTTGTCTAAACGACTTAGCAAAAGCTATTAATAGTATGGATGAAAAGGATGTTTTTTTTTTCGAGATGTCTACACTATTGACCCAGCAAGGTCTTAACAGCTTCACCGGACCACTAAGGCGAGCGCTTAAGGCACTCAGCCGATTTTATTTTGGCAACCAGCTCAAGGGTGCACGGCACACCTCGGCTTGGCTGTTGCCTGTTGCATGCAAAATCGCGACCTATCTTAGCTAACCTAGCTAACTATTCATATATGTATGAGTTGTTGAAACGTATATGTGTACCAAGCATACACACGCCTCAGCAACTCCTCCATATATTTATTATCGGAAAATTGAGAGTTTTTCAGTTCGACGAGGGAAATAAGTAAACCCTTCCACTTTCATGTGTAAGTGCACGTGTGTGGGGGTGATCGTGTAGTGTTGTAGCAGTGATGTATATTTGTGTGTCACCGTATCGCGCAAGCAACGCACTCAAGGGCTCCCTGCCGAGGGATCGAACCTAGGCTTGAGCCGCTGCCGTGGGAGGACAATGAAAAAGATGTACTTAATTCATCGTATTAAGTATCATATAATTAGAAGAAAAGAGAAAAGAGAAAATGTGATTTATACCCATCGACTCAAGGTTTGGTTTTCTTTACCGAGTTTTGGTTCAAACCAATATTGAGTAAAAGATTGTAAGATAATTCATCTTTCAACTGTTTCAATGAAGCAAATAAGTCGTTACATTTTAAAAATAAGCTATATCAAATTTTAACCGTTCCTAATATTTTACGGTATCAAGATCTTTTAAATTTTGTACATATAAGATATGAAGGTCATAAAAAAAACCTTATGAACGGCAAAATTTGAACTTCGTTCTCGGTGTATAATAACTAAAAACCTTAAAGAATAAAACATGTTATATGATCTGTTAATATTACATTAAGCTTCATTTTGTAAGGACTCAAATAACCTATTAGGGGGAAGTGAGGTAAATAAATCCCCCAGCAAAGCCAGCAATGTTAATGATAAATAATTTTTGTTCATTATTAAAATTTAATTTATACCATACAAAACGAAACTATTAGGAACAAACAAGATTTACATTTTTAATCAAAAACAAAACCCTTACTGTCCGCACTTACCCGATGCCAACTGAGTAAATACAGATAGTCTGCAGGGTAATTGCGAACACCCTAGGATAATCACTTCTTATAAAAGTCAGAAACAGCCTCGGGTTACGTCAATCTTCTAGGGTCAGCTAATAAAATTTTTCATTAAGAAAAATACAAAAGCGTTGTTACCTTTATTACATTCACAAGAATATTTGTATTCTTTGATCGCTTTAGTTTTTATGTTTAATTACTATAATCTTATGGATTTACTAATCAACTTTTCTGATTCGTTTACCTGTTTATTTTCCTTCATTCTGCAATATATTCCTAAAGTATTCCGTATGTGTATATTTTTCGCTATTAATTACTCGCTTTAACAACTGAGATAACAAACATTAAAAAAAGTTGAGGCAGTTATGACAACAAAACTGAAAACTCAAAATAATAAAATAACTACGTTCTTCTTTGAATTTTTAAATAAATTACAGTGTGAATTAATTAAGCTTCCTTATTTGTAAATATAAATAATTACATTCACCTTTCTTACACATCTGTTAGTACTCCCAGTAATAATAATTATATACTTTTTTTATTAAGTCATCGGATATATGAAGGCAGCTCTTTATATCTCAATCTCAATTATCAACATTAGATTTAAACAGGCTTATACTATGTCTCGCTAGTCTGACTCAAACTGCGCAAGCGCAGTACCACAGTATACATATAAGAGATAGTACGGAAACTACCAAGAAACGCTCGCACCGGCTCACTCAACAAACATACGCATCGACACGAGACCCCTAAGCCACAGTATAAATATGAGAGACAGTACGGAAACTACGAACTAACGCTCGAAAACGGCACACTCACACAAACGAGCGCATCAACGAAAGGTTTTGAAAGGAATTTTATGGACATCACTGCGAAACCCGCTTAGGGGTCTCACCGATGAGCATGTTTGTGTCAGTGTGCCGGTGCGAACGTTTATAGGTAGTTTCCATACTGTCTGTTATGTGTACCTTTTAAAACTTCTCGTCGATGTGCATGTTTGTGTGAGTGCGCCATATTCAAGTATTTGTACGTAGTTTCCGTACTGTCTCTCATATTTACACTATGGCAATACGTTCACTCATGCTTTCTAGCATATCATGAGGTGAAATTGTAAATTAATCTCCTACCAAAAAATTCCGCTCGACACGCCTAAAAAAGTTTCCACTACAAAAATACATCGGAGTTTAGAAACTTCTCTTTTAAATTCGGTTAAAAATACACTAAAAATTATTTTTGACCTTGAATTGACCTTGAGAATTTGACTTTGAAATCCATGCACCTCCTTGCATACTTAATACTGTTCAAACAATAAACACATCCTATCCTATATAGTTTTTTCCGACACAAAATACATGTAGGTTATTGAGGCACGCATGCTTGGTACACATGCATGTTTCAATAATATCTAGATAGGTTAGCTCAGATAGGTCGTGATTTTTTCAACAAACAAGCGACAGCCCAAGCCGAGGTGTGCCGCGTGCACCCTTGAGTTAGTCGCCCAAACATCCAAAATCGGCTGAGTGCCTTTAACGCTCGCCTAAGTAGTTCGGTGAAGCTGTAAAGCCCTTTCCGGGTCAACAGCGTTTTCATTTTGGAAAAAAAATAATAATAATCATGGTTTGTTCAAACATATACACATAGCAGCATAGGGCGAGAAGTACTGACCCAGCTGTTACACTATTGTCCGCAATTACCAGTAGTCCGTAATCAACCCACTCTACTCTATATATGAAGTGAATTCCTGTGCTTATTACTAGTATTAACGCACTCTACACTTGTTTCATTATTTGACTACCGTTTTATTTTTAAACATTTATATAATGAATGATTTAAAAAGTTTTCTATGCTCCAATAACCTACTTTGGTCAAAAGATTACGTTGCGTAGTCTCGATATTTAAATTTATTATTATTATATAACTTAGTCGGATTATACAAACCCTTGTTCTCCTATTTTACTCTACACCATTCGTATCTACGTATTTAGTCCAAAATACCTAGTCCGGTGAAGCTGTTAAGACCTTGCTAGGTCAATAGCGTAGTCAGATCGAGAAAAAAACCTTTATACATTAATAGATATACGGAGATAATAGACTGCACAAATAATACTTTGGTAATTTATTTTTTATTTTTTTATATCACATAGGAGGCAAACGAACATGCGGGTCACTTGATGTTAAGTGATCACCACCGTTCATAGACACTAGGAACCCCAGAGGAGTCGCAAGTGCGTTGCCAGCCTCTGTTTGAGGGAATGGAGAAAAGGGAGAGGGGAAGAGAGAGGATAGGGATGGGGAGGGGAGATGGGTCTCCGGCGCTCTCACTGACCGAACGAAACGCAACAATGCAAGCACTGTTACTTCACGTCGGTTTTCAGTGAGAGGGTGGTGCTACCCCAGACGAGCCGACACATTCATGCCACCAATAATTGCTTCAGCGTGGCTCTACCATCAACAAACATATATTTTCTACTTTCTTATATATTACTAATATTTTCAGCTTATTTTTAGTCTCATGAATTCTGTAGGAAATTGAGAATACAATAACAAAATCCTTTCTCTACTTTCTCTAATCATTATCAAGATGGTTAGACTTTTTGTGAGAGATTTAATAAACATTGTTCTATTTTAAATTTTTAAATCAATTTCAAAAATTATTTTGTTTTTTTTTTAAATAGGTTCTGAGGTTTGCGTCACAAAATTAACATTTAAAAAAAGATATCTCTTTTGCTGTCACTCGGATTTGAACTGGGGCTAGACGGATTGTCGAAGCAGCTGATTTCCATCAGAGTTATTTTTATTTTGACAACGGCAGCGAAATTTACCTTTATATTCTAGCTATTTTTTTTCATTGCCTGAAAACTCAGATCTAGCTAGATCGATATATCATCCCCGAAACCACCTACATGCTAAGTTTCATCGAATTCGCTGACGACGTTTCTGAGATCCTGAACATATAACAATATAAAAATATACAAGAATTGCTCGTTTAAAGATTCAGATATATATATCATATAAATATGATGAGTTACACAAGCTCCATACAAAATATCCAAACAGGCCGCTATGCCACGCGTCATTTGTCTGACGCAAGCGAAATACGTAACGAGCATGTTGAAGTCATCGGTGACGCGAACCCATAAGTTTTCTCCTACAAAAAATCGCTCAAAGCGGCTAAATAAGTTTACCCTTAATAAAATTGACAACCATTTTTAAAGAATTAACGTTTTATGATTTTCCTGTCTTACGTAATGTTTATTATATCTGTCTCTGTATCTGTCACTCACACTTATGTATTACTTGAACGAATCCTTTGTATTAAGCCTATAATTTCGCTAACCTAACGTCCCACACCTCTTATTTACACATATTATTATAATAAATATATTCATTCCATAAGATAATTGTGTATCTTTGTTTACCATATCTTTCTCGACCCACAGTTTAATGTGCCACCTCTACTAATTTGTGTCGCTTTACCCTTATCGTCCTATAAGCATTCGTGCCTACAGTAGTGCTCTTTACAAAGTCACCTTATTTACCAAGGGAATATCTAATTCCGGCCCCCACGGAGAAACCCCAACAGTTGTCAGGTATCTACGCTCATATTTTACAACAATTATCTATATATTTGTATTTATCTATTTACATAAAAAACTATAGATTTTGATCATTTTTTTTACTTCATACTTTGCTCCTAATTCATGATGTGCCCAAGAATTCGTCCGCGTGGATCCTGATGTGCAAAACAGTACCTAATAAAATCATCTGAATATAAGAAAGAAAGAAAGAAAGAAAGAAATTGTTTATTGTTGGAACAATACAAAAACTTAAATTAAACAAACTAATTAGACAAAATATAGTGAAATACAAGTTAATAAATTAAGAAAAAATAAAGCCCAACAATTGGCAAGCCCATTCAGCCATACGTGCAGTACAGCAGTAGTACCGCAGCGCTGATTTTCGATGGGAGCCATTGTAATGTTAAGCGGACGTTCAGTCGGTTATGATTAATATTAGAAACAATAATTAAAGACCAAATCTAATAAGTACCAAAATAACAGGTAACACAGGCATACATAACATGTCACAGACATTCACGTTAATTGATATAGGTATAGCTACTGTAACTACAAATATCAAGACTAAGCTAATATAATTTTCTAATATAATTTTCGGAAGACAACTACACACCAATGAAACAGTACATAAATAGAGTTGCGAGAATAGATTTTACGTTAGTTAAGTAATATGTTAAGTCCATTTACTTATCTACTTTTCTCTCGTACTTTAAGTCGCGTCGTCATTAAAATTACAACAACTTTTAATAGACCAAAGCGATTTTAATCAAACACAGACTAAAATGTTACTTGAAGATATGTTTTATGGGTTTCTTGTTTATTAAGACAGTACTCTATTAGTAATGCGTGTTCAAACAAATATACAGACGACAAACATTGCTGAAAATGATTGAAATGTATTTTATAACTTACTAGCTAACATAGTTCGCGTGGAATAAAGATATTAATTATTCTTTATT
The DNA here is from genome assembly GCA_014332785.1 of Antheraea mylitta. Taxonomy (NCBI): domain Eukaryota; kingdom Metazoa; phylum Arthropoda; class Insecta; order Lepidoptera; family Saturniidae; genus Antheraea; species Antheraea mylitta. The sequence goes on from JACEII010000031.1 coordinate 1,194,084, forward strand.
TCTAACACCCAGCTGAAGCTCTGAACAGGAAAAATGCCCCTATTTTGAAACATTCTTCATTGGTGTTTCGCTCCTATTGGTGATGATAAAACCATTACTCGATAAATGAGCTATATAACATTGAAATATTTTTTCAAATCGCACCAGTAGTTCCTGAATTTACCGCCTACAACGTCACAACGTCACAAACTTTACCTCTTTACAAATATTGGGTCTTTATCTATGAAATTGCCGTTTTATATGAAAAAATTTAAACAAATTTTTTAGTGTATTTTTTATTTGTATTAATCGAAGTAATCACCCGTGCAATCAATGCATCTTAGCCAACGCAGTGGCAGTTTATTGATGATCTTCTTAAAGAAATCAGCTGGACGGGAGGTAACAAATTCTTCAAAGGCATTTTGTACTGCCTCTCGGGTATTTAATTTTTTATCCAAATTCTGGAATAAGTAGTAGTCTGTAGGCGCAAGATCTGGTGAGAAGGGCGGATGACGGAGAACTTCCAACCCCAGTTCTTGCAACTATGAGACCGTCTGCTGTGCAGTATGCGGTCGCGCGTTGTCGTGCAGGAGCAGCGGAAACGAGCGATTGACCAATGCTGGTTGGAGATGTGCCAGCTTCTTCATCATTGTGTTCAGTTCTTCACAGTGCACATCTGCAGTAATGCTCACCCCGTTTGGTAAGAAGCCGTCATGAATCACACGGGCGCTAGACCACCAAACAGTGACCATCACTTTTCTAGGGGTAAGTTTTCGCTTAGGGTAATGTTTAGGTGCTGAACCAGGATCTAACCTACTTGCTGAGCGCTTGCGGTTATCGAACAGAACCCATTTTTCATCGCAGGTAACAATGCGGTTAAAAATTCCTTCATTTGTGTGTCTTTTGAGCAGTGAAAGGCACGTCTCGACGCGTACTTCGCGCTGGCGATCATTGAGTTCGTAGGCACCCATTTGTCAAGCTTTTTTACCTTGCCAATTTGACGCAAATAGACCAATATTGTTTTGACGCTAATTTCGAAAGTTGCTGCTAATTCAGCCGTAGATTGTGTATCATAAGCTTCCACAATCGCCTTTAATTCGTCATTGTCGACCAAAGGCTTCGGACGACCGAGAGGTTCATTTTTCAGATCGAAATTCCCAGAACGGAAGCGAGCAAACCAATAACAGGTGGTGCGTTGGTTTGTAATGTTAGCTCCGTAAACGTTATTGATGTTGCGTGCCGCTTGTGCCGCGTTGCTGCCACGACGGTACTCATATTCCATAATTGCTCGGATTTTTAACGTATCCATAATGACAAAAAAGACTGAAATGCGATGAAAATGTAACACTAATCAATAAACAAATGACTACTTTTGGAAAAAGAACTCCATGTTTTTAAAATAAAATTAATTTGAAATTAGAATTCTTAGCCAAACATAAATTATTCTGATTTGAAATGGCCAGTACTGTAAGAACAGCAATTTCATAGGTAAAGGCCTATTATTAGTATAGACTGTTAGACGCCTGCAAAATTTTTTTGCAATTGTTTTTAGCTGCAACAGTTTTTAGATTTTATTTATATAAATTTGATTTTATTTATTTAAATATAGAAAATCTAGTGTCATGATGTTTGTCGACGATGAACTCCGAAACTACTGAACCGATCTTCATGAAAGTTTGTATTTATGTATAATAAGGTCAACTTGAGAGACGTTATAATTACAAATTACATATTTACACATACATAATTACAAATTAAATGATTGTCAATGTTGATTATTATTATTAATTGTTAGTCTCAGCAGTCTCGAACAGATGGCGCTTTAAATTAATTTGTACTGTAGTACCGACTGTTATAGATATATCATAGATGGCGCCTCGTTTTAATTTTGAAGTTCTTTTTAATTCCAGTTTAATGTAACAACTATGTCATGACACGCGTGACCAGATATATATCATCAGTATAGTATAAGATATCGTTTTAAGTTACAAGTTTACATACATAGGTATTTTATATGTGTAAATGATTATTTATTAATTACTTAAGATACGAGAGTTGATTACAAATAATAACTTTTTTCTTCATATCTTTACAGTTACGGAGAAGGAGATTCGTCTTTGGCACAAGGGATTCCTGAAGGATTGCCCCAACGGCCTGTTGACAGAGCAGGTATGTCCGTATATATATCACGAATAATAATTTATTAATTCTATTCTTTGTTACTCATTGGATCATTATTATATTTAAGGCGGGAAGAGTCCATGTTACATTTATAAAAAACATCTCTCAGGTACATATATCATATTGTCATCGCTCCAATGAAATAAGATATGTAAAAATGTTATTTAATGTAAGGGCTAAATACAACAGAATAAGTAATGATTTAGTGTAATCATCGAAGATTCCAATAGAGCAGTTATATCATTACATAGTCTTATCTGTCTGTCTGTCTGTCAGTTCGCGATAATCTTAAAAACTACTGAACGGACGTTCATGCTGTTTCCACCGATAGATAATATGATTAATGAAGGGTTTGGTGTATATTTTGTCAAGGATTTTTTTATAATAAGGGTGGGACAACGTCTGCCGGGCTCACTAGTTTCCCATGAAAAAAATAATACAATGCGTATATCAGGGTGTAAAACTGTACACGCGGAGGAAGTGAAACTTATATGTTTCAATTTATTTGCATATATTCATATATATGTATAAAATATATATACAATATATATATATATATATATATCGTACATTTACTCATCTTGGTATACCACTAGACCCAGACAGACACTTATACATACTAGCACATACAAAGCTACCTTACCTATAACGCTTAACGCGTAACAAATAACTACTCCCAAAAACAAATTTAATTCCCTTGAATAACCCTTTGCACATATGCTTATACATGTCAAGTGGATTATAAAAATATAGAATACTTTTATAAATTGCTAACGACATCCAATATTGACTGGATCATTTAAAAGACAGCCAGCGGCAACGACAAGAGATATTCCTTCTTGGGCCGTCAGGTAGTTTAAATATCTGCAGATATTACATTGCCAATGTCAGAAGTTTTGATCAATTAAATTATAAATCTTGAAGATGACGTCATACATTATGACTTCATACCTTTATATAGTAAAATTTATAATTCCCCGATGCGTTTAAAAAAAGCATTATAGACAACTAGCTGATCTGGCCACGAATTGCTGTGGCTCAGTTATTATATCATTACGTATTGATAAGAATTCATAATTTTATAATATGAATTGAATAATATGACCAGTCAACATCGTTCAATTAATTAAATATTTTTTCTAAATATAAAAAACTATACAGGAGTACAAATAAGTTTCCGCCGTTTTATTGTAGATGGCGCGGCACGGAGTTTCGGTTAGCTTTCACAGATGATAACCGGCTTAAAAAATAGTTTGGAGATTCTAGAACAACATAACCTATTAATATCATTGATTTTATTTTGGTAAAATATAATTTTTATAAGTTGAAAATGCCAAAATTTGAGCCAAGTAAGCGTCATTTGCGGGAAATATTAGTTTACTTCTTTAATTTAAAGAAATCTGCTACTGAGGCGCATCAATTGCTCGTAGAAGCATATGGTGAGGGTGCCTTGAGTGAGAGAACGTGTCGAGAGTGGTTTCAAAAGTTTAAAAACGGTGAATTCGACGTAGAAGACAAAGATCGCAGTGGAAGGCCAAAAATTTACGAGGATGCAGAATTGGAGGAATTATTGGAGGAAGATTCATCTCAAACACAAAAAGAACTTGCTCTAACATTAAAAGTCACTCAGCAAGCAGTCTCACATCGTTTAAAATCATTAGGGATGATTCATAAACAAGGAAATTGGGTTCCGTATGAATTAAAGCCGAGAGATATTGAACGCCGATTATGCTTAAGTGAAATGCTGCTAGCTAGACATAAAAAAAGGGTTTTTTTTATATCGTATCGTAACTGGTGATGAGAAGTGGATACATTATGACAATCCAAAAAGAAGAAAATCATGGGGATTACCTGGCCACGCGTCGACATCAACAGCAAAACCGAATATTCACGGAAAAAACTTATGCTGTGTATTTGGTGGGATCAGCTAGGTGTAGTGTATTATGAGTTGCTTAATCCGAGCGAAACAATTACTGGAGCCCTCTATCGAACACAATTGATGAGATTGAGCCGAGCTCTGAAGGAAAAACGCCCTCAATACTATTCTAGACACGAAAAAATTATTCTTCTGCATGACAATGCTCGTCCACATGTTGCGGCTCCCGTGAAAAAGTACTTGGAAACACTTGATTGGGAAGTGTTACCCCACCCGCCATATTCACCAGACATTGCACCGTCCGATTATCACCTGTTCCGGTCCATGGCACATGCTCTGACGGCGCAGCGGTTCACATCTTATGAGGATACCAAAAATTGGGTTGATTCGTGGATAGCCTCAAAAGACAAGGAGTTCTTCAGACGTGGGATTCGAATGCTGCCTGAGAGATGGGGAAAAAGTGGTTGCAAGTGATAGGCAATATTTTAAATAAATTTATATTACCGTTCTTCTATAATAAATATTTAATTTGTGTTAAAAAACGGCGAAAACTTATTTGTACTCCTAATACTTTTTATAACTTAAATATAAAAGTACACATATGCTGCCTGTGACTTTTTTGCAAGCATTATCAAGCTCTACAATTTCTCTCTAGAACTCAATCATATATCTCTCATCGTTAAGGCAGCGTTCGTAGGAATTGTTTTCGTTCGACCGTTTTTTCTCCGACTTCCTTTGCAAATCTAACTACCAAAGTCTTTTCATTTTTCGGGTTATTATATGGTCTATAAGACTTACAAATAACGTAGCTTTCTGTTGGTAAAAGAATTTTCAAAATCGATTTAGTTGTACCAGGTATTACTCTCTACAAACTTACAAACTGAACCTTTTCATAATATTAAGTATACTGTATAGATAATGTAATTTTCATAGAAAGTGCTAACGTACTATAACTTTTTTTTTTACAGGGATTCATAAAAATCTACAAACAATTTTTCCCTCAAGGCGATCCCAGTAAGTTCGCGTCACTAGTGTTCCGCGTCTTCGATGAAAACAACGTAAGTTTTACACCACTCTTTCCCTCAATATCATACATTTTATCATTTCATACTCGCTGATATTTACTAAGAATAAAATTATGGGAACGAGAATCAATAGAATCTTTGAAGGAAGTTTACTACACCGACTCATGGGGATTTTTTTTCTTTATATATCATTGTTCAAATTTCGAAAGAAATTCAAGATTACGGTCATTTTTTTTATAAATGTAAAGTTGTATAGTGAATTTTGTACATCAATAACCTTTTTAAATAAAATTCCTACAGTGATCCATTTCCACTTAAATCACAAAGAGAACAAGCTCACTCGAATATGTAACTAAGCATTCACTTACAGGACGGGTCCATTGAGTTTGAAGAGTTTATACGGGCTCTATCGGTCACGTCAAGGGGCAATTTAGACGAGAAGTTACACTGTAAGTTTTCTAATATAATATAACACTCCGACTGGAAATCTTTTTCTTTTTAAGTTATTATAAAAAGACTCCATTATTGTTCTATGCTCTTATTGTTTTATTTAAAAACTAGCTGTGCCCGTGACTTTGTCTTTGTAGAACTTAATCCACAAAACAGTATCTTGTTTACTGTTTATCACATAGTAGCCTCTTCCTGCGACTTCGTTCGCGTGGAATAAAGATATTCTTTATTTCTAACACGCAGCAGAATCTCTCAAGTGGGAAAAAACGATTTTGAAACATTCTTCATTGGTGCTCCGCTCCTATTGATCTTAGCGTGATGATATATAGCCTATAACCATTCTCGATAAATGAGCTATATAACATTGAAATAATTTTTCAAATCGGACTAGTAGTTCCTGAGATTACCCCCTACAACGTCACAAACTCACAAACTTTACCTCTCTATAATATTAGTATAAATAGATAAAATGCAAAAATAGATAATATAATATGCAAGATACATATAAAATATATAAGATCTTTTTTCTAAAAGCTTACACTGCAATTACTTACCTACTCTTCTCTCGTACTTAACTTGAGACGTCATTCAAATTACAATAAATTTTTATGGAGCGTAGCTCTTTAACTGTGACGTGTATCCAAACAATAAGACAGACATTTCTAAAAAAGATTGAAATGTATTTCATTACTTTTTACAACACTTTTTTTTACTTTACAACAATATTTTTCACAAAAGTCTAATTAGTACAGACACGTTAGATTTACGTTTTTGTTATTTTTAAGGAAAATAAAGAAGATATATTGTTTTTGTTCAATATCAATCTCGATACTTTGTTTACTTTAACGCACTAATCCCTATAACCGGTGGTTACATTTGAACTACTTTCTTTGCAAGCCAATCTATTAAAGAACATATTTGTTTATGCTAACCTAACAGCGTTCACAGTAATTCGACATTTTAAAAATTTTGCTTTAATGAAGCCGCGAGATATAATCAAAAATACGTGTTTACTCATCTCGACAATAGACAACATATTGATGATCCCAAAAGATGTTAAATTCATTATTTTGTATTTTTAAGATAACTTTTCTCAACGAGTTTAGATTTCCTTACGATGTTTTCTTTCCTCGAAAAGTATTTTTACATTAAAACATATTCAATTTAAACTGGGCCAAAAGTGCCATTGCCGGAATACACCTATAGGTTTTTGGTGATGGATTTCCAAATTGAGGATATCAGCTAACCAGACCGGCATTAGAAAAAGCCCTACCACCGTGCTATGATCAAATCACAATTTAGTCCAAAGTTTAGGCTCCCAACTTACGCCGATCGGGGTATGCCGGCATGTTACAGCTGAGGCATTATATTGTGATTAATAAATTGTGTCATTTGTTAATATCACAAATATTAAAATTCCAGGGGCTTTCCGCCTTTACGATGTGGACAACGACGGTTACATCACGCGAGATGAGATGTATAACATAGTGGACGCCATTTACCAGATGGTGGTAAGTGATACCGTATTCTGTTTAAAATAATAATATATACACATAATAGAATAGCTCCAATTTAGACGTAGTTAATTGTACCAGTCGATAGACAAGTCCTGGTGGTCTTATCAATCTATCAATCAAAAAATCTATATCAATCCAGTGTCCACAGGTTCGAATCATGTACCAACAAATCTTTCGGAATTCGAGTATATTTACCAGTTCAAATTGGTAACATTATCAACTGAGAATGAAGGGAAACATTCTGAGGAAACCTGAACCTGAGAAATGTTCTTGTAGTACTACTGTATGTGGGAAAAATATAGAACTGTGGATTTCTCAGAGTTTGAAATGCCAATACGTCGTGGGTTGGCATGGTCATTGTGCATATACCTTCCCTCGGGAAAAGGCATGAGATCCTTCAGTGGGTCTCTTACAGGCTGATGATTATGACAATTGGCAACCGGTTATATCTGGATCTGGTCCTGGATGGTCTCTGTTTCTAACTTTAAACAACTCTTGAACGTCTCTCTCGGTCTGCCTGGATAATTTTAAATTCTTTTTAACTAGACAAGAACATATATAGTTAGATTTGTTTTAATGATATAGGAGCATATCTGTCCCTCAAACCTTGGAAGACATGCGTATTAAACCAAACTAGTTTATAACAAGTTTGGTATTTATAGGTATCTGTAATTCCCCTTTTCGCAACTCTTTTAAAATCTTCATCAAGCTCCTCCAATTCTCTGTCAACTAGATTGAGGACCGGTCCACAATGCTATAAACAGCTTTGAGTCTCCATTATAGCTTTACCATACTGGCTTTGTGGCATAAGTGATCGCCTATTTCAATTTGCACTGATCTATGATTGTAAAAATGCCAGTGAGCCTGGTTTGTCATTGTATTAGGTTCTGCCTCCAAGGTAAATCTATGACATCGCCGACTACCGTACTGCAATATCATAAATAGGTACCAAGTAATAAAGTAGTTTTAAACCATGACAACGTTTGGGTTGTCTTCGAAATGGAACAATTCTTTCTTTTACATTACTTTTTACAGCTTTGGACGAAGCTTGACCTCAGTCATGCCTGATGGAAAGTGAGGACAAGGTCTAGGATGTAGCGCATTTGCACAATATAAACTTATAAACTTATTAATTCTTATTTTGAAAACCGTTATATTATATACTTGTGGAAAAACAGACGCAGGTAGCGCGTTCCATTCATTTGCAGTTCGTGTAATGTATAAAGATGCAAAGCACTTTGGACAAATAAATGGTACATCGACTACCAATAGATGGATGCCTGTTAAATTCCATGAATTTCTGCGCCATCTATTGTAAAGACCAAAGTTTAATCGCAAACGAGTGAATTCATCTAAAATTAATTATTGATTGATGAATGATTTTGCTTGGTGATAGGACTTTTTTTAAGTCCGCTTAGCTAGCTACCATCCTCTGGTTGAAAATATATCGCCAACCACCTGTTGATGTATTCAGACAGTTGCATTTGCGAGCCAGTTCCCCTGTAGGTTTGATATGTTTGCTATCGGTAAAGCTATGTACAATGTTCACCATGAATTGTTTATCAATTACCAGGGTCAGACACCACAGCCCGAAGACGAGAACACACCTCAGAAGCGTGTCGACAAGATATTCGATCAGATGGACAAGAATCACGACGACCGGCTCACTCTTGAAGAATTCCGTGAGGGTAGCAAAGCCGACCCTCGTATTGTCCAGGCTCTCTCACTCGGGGGCGATTAATCAACAGTCATACTCTCGCCGGACTTCACATTTACTTAAGCTACGACAATTATTCTACCGTGTGTTTTAATGTCTTTCAAATATACATCTTTTTATTTATCCAACAATAGAATTCTTAGAGCAAATTGAAACTTCAAAGTAAAACCAATTATTTTGATAATTTCTTATGAACGTATCACTAAACTTATATCATAAATACATCTTCAGAAAACTCAATTAAAATCGTGATTGTTTGTCGTGATCGTAAGAAAAACAAAAGTTTCTACAGATTTCTGTGTAATACCAGCATAGACTGCAATAATAGTATCAAGTTACCAAACTTAAATAATTACTGGCTCGTGACTGCCATATATCAGTGTGCGTGTACAACATGTTTGTATTTATGAGCGACTGGGTTGCGACCACTACAAACATAGGGGGAAACCTATCACAATGATCCTTTTAGTTCATATTCAATAAATCATTGTTTTTAATATCTTATCATATAAAAATAAACACTCAATTCACACGGTAGATATATATTGTACGTATGATATACACCTAATATTTGCCAATATGAATACCGGGCAATGAGCGAGGCTTTTGATTATCATATTAATCTCATAATTATCGATGTTCACCGTGAATTAAATAGCATAATATTATATCCTCTATATCTGTAAGTTGATGGGAATATTATAACATATAAGTTTGTCAATGCATATTATCAATGTGTTTTAATCTTTTAGCATACCTACTTTTTTGTGGACGAATAAAATAACATGGACAATCGTCATAAACAAACAGACATATAAACAATTCTACAGTTATTACAAATACAAAAATTTCATTACTTGTATGCTCGCAGTTAAATATTAAAGTGCAATGGAACTAGTACGTTTAACTCAAAAAATGGAGAACAACTACAACCAAAAAAAACTCTGTTCACTTAAGTACCTTAAGCAACAATATTCATATTACTTAGAATTTTGATAAGTCGAAATTTCTCGACATAGTATTTTCAGCTTATAACAGTAGATCTATCTTTGAACCTATTGTGATATCTGCAAGATAACTAGTCACTTTCAAAATGTATTTCTATTTAAAATTAAAATGTTTTGTAGTTATTCCTTGAATTTCGTATTATCCAAGTTTCATTGTACTTCGTAAAGATATTTCATACATTTCGACTCTAGAAAACAGCGGTATGGTACTCCCAGTGACATCTAGTTTTGGCGGACAGTACTAAGCAAGGAAATACGCCATCTAGTTACAAATTGATCAGTTATTTTATTCGTCTACGAAATATATAATAAACAATAAGAATCTAAATAAGATTGTGTGTCTATCGTATATTGGAAAACCATATTATAGTAGTGTACTTAGATTACATTTAAAGTTATAATTGTAACTTGATACATTATTTATTCTCAAAGAATCAGATTAAGTTATGCTACCATTTATTATACGTATGTTCTATTATACCGTAACTTTTTATATTAAGCTATTAATACTATTTTATTTAAAATAAATCAGTGAAAATATGACAAACTATATGCCGTCGTGTTTTATATTGCTTTTCAATTGCCATATGTCTATTTTACAAAGTCACCAAGTTCAGTAATCGACTGCTTTGAATAGCACTTAAGAATAACCAAAAATACAATACCAAATATTAACAAAAACTACTATTATTTAGTTTTTCTAAATAATCATAATGTCATTTTCTTTTTTTTTTACTAAATAATCCTCGCCATCCTTTTCGTGTTGGCAAATTTAACGTCGCTCTATATCCAAGTAAACGCCACTTCTGTTAATGGGATCTGCTTCTTCTGGCTATAAAAATAGCAAATTAATTAGGAACGAAGTTACTTATATACAACTTCGAAAGAATTAAGTTAAGAATCCGTGCGAGGGAATGTACTGATAGAGCTACTCAGGTAAATACAAATGAGAATATTTCCTTCCTTTTAAAATACACTGAAGTTTCAAATGTCTACACCCTGATCAACATAGGGTGTCGAGAGAAAAGCTACGCGTCTACGCGCAAGCTTATAAATTATGTACCATTCTGCCATGGTAATGTATGCCACAGGAACTTAGGGAATGTGGATAAAACTAACACGTAATGCTCAGTATAGTTATTTCAATCTGAATTACCTATTAGTCGTCTATGTACTAGATTATTACCAATATAGAAAAAAATCATTAACATCTGAAATTTCAAAATAAAAAGGTTAACCTTTTTTTAACACCTGAAAAAGGAAAGGCGTACTTAGTTACAAAATTATTATTTATTGTTTTATGAATTTTATACCTCCACGAATATTTGTGAAAAGTAATTTAGCTTTTAGGTTTTAAAATAAAATCGTTAGAAAGTAATGAATATTGTCAACTGATAAGAAATATAAGTCTGTGTACATATACATAGCACGGCAGAATGATATCACAAACAAGTAATGGGTATATGCTACGTCGGAATAATTAGCACGTACGCAAATATCGAGACCTCTTCATTTTTATCAAATTTAACGTTAGCGTTGATAAACTGTTAGAATTTTAAGGTAACGCCCCATTAAATTTAGATTTGCATTAAGACAATATGATATTAGTATGTATTATAACTTTTTGGGTATATTTTGCATTTGGGTTTTCAAAGACCCGTTTATAGCAGTAGTAATAAATTATCTGGTGTATCATGTGTGGCATGGCATAGCCATTTTGTAAACGTGTTCACACGGCTTATTGGAGTACATAGAGTTTCATAAATTGTACTCAATTAATAAATCTATAATGCTATTCTTGATTCTTGATTAAAGAATGATTTTATTTGTTGTCCATTATTATTATCTAAGTGTTTTATAAATAATCTATCAAATTTGGAATCAGATTGTATTTAAATTATTTACTACATAACACAGATCTATATCAAAGATCGTCTTTTGTATTGTTGGGAATAATTCATAAATTTCAAGTAAACAGACAAATTTCACAGACGTCTGGTTTTTTTGTTGTCATTTATTCTAAAAAGATAGGGTTTAATGTATCGGCGTAGGAAATATGGGATATTAACTAGACGGAATATTCAAAAGAGGCATTTAAAACTTGAGTAATCCCGCCGCGTCACTAGCGTACACTACGAATTTAATTTGTAAACGGTTACATACATGTTCAGGGTTCATTGACTTTAGTAGGTTTTGTCTCCCTGTAGGTACGTGGGTGTTTATATTTTCGAAGACTTTTATACTTCTCATATTCATCAATATTTCCATTTTACTAAGAAATACGTACTCTTTAAATAAGTCCCATTTTTTCAGTCTTAAAAGCTTATCTTTCTCACGATACTTGTAACATATTTCAACATTATAATATAAACATGCCTATAAAAATAATGCACTGTTTGCTATTGTTATATTTGCTGTCATCAAAAATATTCCAGTACATTTATCGGTAGTGTTGGATCAGTCAATTTGAGTGTTTCAAATTTATAAGTAGGTGATAAGAGTGTGGTTTCCAGCGGATTAGTGTAGGGAATAATATTGTGGGCTGTGCAATTTAATATAGACTTAAGTAGCAGATCTTGAATCATGTAAAATTATTTTATTATGTATTGTAATTCGAATTATTTTATCTATACAGCAAATATAAGTTTGCTGCTTAGTTTGCTTTTCGTAAACCACGTCTGGAGTTTCCTTAAAGGGTAGTCAAGTAAAGTTATAGACAATAGAAACTTTGTCAGTTTTAATTGCATACAAAATTATTAAAACAAACACACCTAAGTAACAAACAATAATTTTAGAAATCAAAGATACCGGAGCATCTTGGCTTACATAATCGTCAAATTAATACCAGGAACTGTTATCACACTGTACGATATATATTCATTTGCTAAGACGACCCGCGCGACATCTACTATAAGCTGATGGTACTATGGCGGTTTACACGTTTTTTTTCCGAAGTATCACATTCAATAAAAATGTACTGAATGAAACAAATTATTTGCCACTATAATTTTAACAGTCCTTATTAAAAATTAAGTTATAGGAACATTTACTGTACGATTATCACATAGTCACTGATTATCATTCAGTATTTTATACAGAGATACTTTCTTTTATCCCGAAACTATTTAATCACAGTTATTGACATGATTAGATAAATTGTACTATACTCATGTTGAAAATCTATCACAAGGCACTCCAGTACGTGTCTGTCTCCCAGGTTTAACGTGCCTTTCCCTCTTCGGAAAAAACGTTACCTCTACCATAGACACATTCAAAGGCTAGCTCAAAAGCTACCTAGATATCTATACATTAAAATCGATTGAAAATTATTTATATCAACATATTCATTTTGATTTTATTACCGTGCGCATAAGTAAAGTGTATGTTCTTCAAAATTTAATATACATTTTATTAATTATAACTGACACATTATTTTATAATAAATCCAGTAATTTATATTAAGGTGACTTGAAAAGGCAGTCTTTTAGTATGAAATTCAGCTTTTGTAAAACCTCGATAAATATTTTTTTTTATCTGTATATTTAAGCAAACGCTGTGTTTAAAAATGCAAATCTCTCTAGAATTAAATATGTATTAGAATGGATAAAATATATATTACTACACTTGTCATAAGTCTCACGAACGTGTTTCAGTGTATAGCGTTCTTTCATTAACGTATTGTACATTGACGAAATGTTTGCATTCCATTGAACAACACTGACTTTTTATAATACGATTGTAAAGGAACTTGGTGTTTCACAACCAATCAATTAACAAATATTGAAGTATAGAACATTAATATACAGTAAATTAAACTCCGTTACATAATTAAAATGTAGACAAAATTAGACGGTTTCAAATATGCACATGAATGAAGGTATAAATATCTAAATTGTAATTTATCAGGTAGAGACTTCAGGAATAATTCCATAGATTTTGCATTAGCTTCAATGGTAATAAAATATATATCTCAGATTTTAATATAGAAGAGTCAGTCGATAAATTATAAGCATATGTATCAAAGATGATTAATTTTTCTTTAAACAATTTCATTTTCAATGACAAACGACTCGATATTTTTAACACCCGGTCGTGGTCACCGTTGGTCAATGAAAGACAAACATCGATTTTGAACAACATATGTTATTTAAACAAAAGTCCGTTGCAACAATTGTTTTAAGCCTCGTGTGTATGCAGCATTAACGTTTTGTTATATTTGCCCGACATTTAAGCCCGGGGTACACTAGGGGACAAAATGTCCCTCAACATGACCCGCAATGCTGAATCTACGTGACGATGCAACGTTGATCAGTGTTCCGTAATATCTCCCTCAACAATTTGCGGGACATTCACGTGACTCGGGACATATTACGTGCTCCTATCTCGAGAGCGAGCGCACGTGTGGCGGCAGTTGTTAGCGAATGTAGACGTGTGTGCAACATGCCCCTCAACATGTCTGGAGCAACGAAACCATACTTTTACTTCTTGAGCTTTACCATAGTCACGGTTTGTTTTGAGATACTTTAAGCCGGGATTACCCAAATAAAATAAAAAATGACGCGTGGGAGGAAACCAAACTGTATGCAGAAAATAAAATTAATAAATAGGATTACTAAATTCGCAAATTATCCATCAAACATTCGAAGATGATTTAAATTTTACTTTTCTTTGTAGTAAGAAGTTACGCATCCACCACCTTCGATTTCGTTTATGTTTCTCTCCCAAAATAAGTATGCACGTAGCATTAATCGCCACAATCTCCTCGGGCGACATTCGTATAAACACTGACTAGTGTGGTCTGCAAAATGATCCGCGACATTTGTCCCGGGATATTCACGTAGTAGTCGAGCAACATGTGCCGCAACATGTCGCTCTGTTTGCCCCCTAGTGTATCCGAGGCTTAATTTATACCGTGTCTACCTTTACGGAATTTTTTCACAATATGTACGTATTCTCAAATGTAATTCTATACTTCTATGTAAATAGTAATTTATTATTCGCCGGCATTATTATTAGTCACTACGATATTGTATCCACTTTTAAACGTAACGATTATTACTAATAAACGATGTTGAAATTAATTTATCTGTTTTTTATTTATTAAATACGAACATTATTTTCTTCAGGTAATAATTCATATATTTCATAAATACAAAGCATAATTAAGCCCCATATTTTCCATATAATTGTGGTTTCCGGTTTACGCCATTATCGATTCTAATTTTGTTAAGAAATATTAATTAAAAATACCCGAAAAGGCCTTCGAACTAATTAGGACCGTACTTGATAAAAAAATATCATATTAGAAATTTCCAGTAGCATCCTTGTCTACGTTTTCTAAACAGGATTTTGTTTTCGACCCTTCATTTTATATCTGTACCTATACACAAAAAGATAACTAAGAAAAAAATTACGGATTTGGAGGAATAAAAGAAAAAACAAGGGTTGAATTTCCTAAAATCCTTACTTTGTGTTTCTATTTACAGTGTAAAGAGAGCCCTCAAACAAATTTTTATAGCCCCAGAGTAGTTTAAGCAGTGCGTTGATATGTAAATCAGATTTAAATTATTGATACATTTAGAATGTATAAAAATCCAGTCTCATGATGTTTATCCACGTTGAACTCCAAAACTGCTCAACCGATATTCATGAAAGTTTGCATTTATGTATAATTTGGTTCACCTTGAGAGATGAGATAATTTGTATTTCGATAAACGAGCTTAATTTTTTAAATTAAAAACTAAATGATTGTCAATGTTATTGTCAATGTTGATTATTGTGAGTTTCATCAGTCTCGGACAGATGGCGCTTTAAATTAGTTTGTTGACAGAAAACTGTGGGACCGACTGTTATATATACCTCATAGATGGCGCCACGTTTTAATCTTGAAAATATTTTCTAATGATTTAGTTCAACATGTAATAACTGAGCCGTAACAACGCGTGGCCGGGTCACTTAACTATTACTCACTGCAAGGTTTTTCTTTCAAACTGACTACGTTATTGACCTAGCAAGCTTCACCCCGAACACTTCACGGCAAGATGAAAAGAAGATAACTGTTGTCTCATGTTGTCACGTGGCCAACACATATATAAAGAAAGAAATAGGGCAATATATCATTGAGAAAACAATTATAAGCAAACTATGAGCAATTAGGAAGACAACCGAGTCATCCATATTAGCCAAACAAACTCTATCTGGTTTCTTTTTCTCAACATTCGTTCACATAATGATTCATCGTGTAACGTCCTGTTGACATCAAAAATTGCTTGATATGCTGCTTTATCTTATTACTATGCGGGATTGGTATTGTACTCTGAAGTCTTATTTGTAGGAATATAGGCTTCTGTGGTATAATAAAATTGCATAAATATCTGAACACTGGTTTATTACGCACAAGGAAGAAGAAAAGAAGTGACAGATGCACACAAACGCCAGTTGCAATAAAATAATACTGAGTCATAGTCACACCCTCAACAGTACCAGGTAGTTTCTTTACATCGGAAACATTTAAAGATACCATAAATAAGTATCATTACAATTTACACTCATGGACGTTAAATGAGCTTTTTCTTCTTTACTGTTCAAAATGTACAAGTTATTGTCAAGTGTGGCAGAGCATATAAACTGCCCACTGCTATGTCTAATCTCACAACCTATATTATTGAACATTACCTTGTGTCCACCCTTCACAATGATGCTGACTGAAAGGAGATTAGCCGCTAAACCTGGTACAAACAAAACATTTGTCAACTGTATTTTGTCTTCCTGATTTAGATTTATTACACATCCAATTCCTCTAATGGCTAGTGGTTCTCTATTTGCCACTGTGATATTTTTAACTGGTGCCTCTGTGACATTGTACATTCAATCCCTTCTGCTTGTCATATGCATGGACGCACTTAAGTCAATAAACCATTTATCACTTATTTCTTCTGTTGCTAAGAAGGCTGCAACAAAGCCGGATTGCAATACGTACACGTTCCAATATCTTTCACGAAGTTTTTTTGTTTCAAATGTATGGTTTTTTTATTATACCACATACAATCACGAACCACAAACCACGCTCTGCTACCATTTAGGAATATAGGCTACTGTGGTATAATAAAACTGCATAAATATCTTTTTTTTTTCTCGAACTGACACCGCTATTGGCCTTAATTCTTTGGTCTTTACAGATTAACCGGACTACTAAGGCGAGCGCTTAAGGCACTCAGCCGATTTTATTTTGGTAACTAGCTCAAGGGCGCTCGGCACACCTCGGCTTGGCTGTTACCTAGAAAAACCCGATCTATCCTAGCTAAACTATGCTAAGCTAATACATGTATCCGTTTTTGGATCATACAATTAAAAATTGCATGACATAACAACACAACATGTAATTCGAAAAGAGATAAACTAAATCTACTCGATTCAGTTCGATAAGGGGAAAAAGTAAACCCTTCCACCAGGTGTGTAAGGTGCATGTCTGATTAACTATATATGTGTGAAATCGATGTGATGTGTACTGTATCACGATAGCAAAATCTTTGCGTCCACCCGGATAGCCTCGAACAAAGACATATTACCAAGAAAACGCGAACAAATAGTGTGCGGGTACAGAAACGATAGCTCTCTGCCCGTGACGCACGGGACAGGGATTCACGATGTGGCCGGCCACAGAAAAATGAAAGAAAGAGATCGAATTTACAATGTAAGAGGGCGGCACCGGTGCCAGGATCTAAAAATAGAAATTACGAATTTTTAACGGTTTAGGGGAAGATAGATGCAAACATATGGATTTACTCTATCTTATATTGAAAAATTATTATTTTTTCGAGACGGCGGCGCGCGCCAGCCTTTGAATCGTAGCCGCGATGGCGGGAAATTTCGCGATTGCGCGAATGGGGCCCTGTTTGGGGTCGTTTGCGACCTCATCGTAAGCTGAGATCTCGGAGATCCCGTGAAAAACTAGAAGCTGGGCGGACCAGTCCATGCCGGAGAGAGAGATTGCGGGATCAGCCTGTGAAGGCTTCGCCGCCTGGAGTCTGGGATCGAGTCGCGTTGCGATCTGCGGTGTCCACGGGACCGGAGGGGCCCGCGCGGGGAGGGGGGTTGCGTTAGGCGCAGATGCGGACGCTGCCGGTGCGCGTGACGCGCGCGGCATTCTCGGAAAGGCCTGTCGAAAGTCGAGAGGCGGGGGGCGGATACGGGTAGACGCCGCAGGCGCCCTAGAGGGCGAAACCTGCCTAGCATATCGGGGCTGTCTTAAGCGCGGGGCGCGGGGACAACCGCGATAATTCGCGGTATGGCCCACGCCACGGCACAAGATGCAACTCGGAGGATCGAGCGAGTCTTTGGTGCGCGAACACTCCGAAGTGGAGTGTTCGCCTAGGCACTTAACGCACCTGAGACTCAGGTGACAGTTAAGTGCGGAGTGTCCGTACTCCTGGCAGTTGTGACACTGCGAGGGTACGGACGTTTTACGCGGCGGCTCCACGGTGATGCTGGAGAGGCCGCAGAGACTCGAGAGGTTGAAGTTTTTTTTTCCCTCGACGGAGCGCTCGAGAATGACGAGCACAATGTCGTAGGGCTCACGATTACGCGCAGATCGCATACGATGGACTTCTTTAACAGGAAACCTCTGCTCCCGGAGGTCTTCGTAGACATCGTCTGCGAGAATCTGGGCTGGGACTCGGCGTATTACTACGCGAAGCATGCGCTCTTCCTCGAGCGCGTATGTAAAAAAGGCAATTTTCTTATCGCGCAGAAGGTGCGTAAGTTTGCGATGGAGGTCTGAGGTGTTAACCTTAACCTGAATACCTGTTCGCGTACTCACGGCAGAGGTCAATGGGATCTCTGCCTCCTTCAGGAGGTCAGAGATGTCGAGCCAGGACGCCTTGTCCTGGATCGTGACGGGTGGAGGGGGACGGGGCTTCTTACTCGAAGCTGCGGGACTCGCAGCTTTCGAGGGAGCCGGCACGGAGGGCGTGGGCGACGTCTTTGGCAATTTCGTGCCATTGACGTTGGATATTTTCGAAGGCTTAGGGCCTTCGGTGTCTGAGGCAGAGTTTGGGCGCTTCTTGCGAGGCTTGGACTTCCGGGAGACGACAGTGAAGCCGTCGTTCCCGGCGGCACATTATTATCTGTGGTTTATTACGCACAAGGAAGAAAAGAAGTGACAGATGCACACAAGCGCCAGTTGCAATAAAATAGAAATAAACTCGGTTTCGTTCCATTTTCACTAACATTATTGTACAATTTAACACTATTATGTATACTAATATATAAAGCTGAAGAATTTGTTTGTTTGTTTGGTTGAACGCGCTAATCTCAATAACTACTGGTCCGATTTAAAAGTTGCTTTTAGTGTTGATAGCTCATTTATCGAGGATGGCTATAGGCTAAATATCATCACCTTAAAATAGGAGCTGAGCACTAATGAAGAATGTCTCAAAATCAGGCTATTTTGGAAGCTTCTGCTGCGTGTTAATGTCAGTATTATATACGTTGCTATGGTAACGCGATAACATTCTATTGCAAATATATATAATCATGGTTTATTTTGTGTTCCTATTCAAAAAGCTTGTTCTACATTAGTTTTGTTTACAATTTTTAATTATACGTCTTACGTTTATATCGCAAACATTTCTAAAGTTTATTTTGTGTTGCTATTCAAAAACTTTAGTAGTAATAATATTCGCCCAATAAAACAGTCGAAGGAATTAACCCATACTGCCAATTCTGAAGTTATCAATATAGGTAGTTTTCTTCTATGCCCAAGTTAATGTAAAGGTATAAGCGCCAAATCCTCCATATATTTCATAAATTTTTATCTTCTTAATTTTTAAGACCACAGAATTCATGCTCCGTGGTAGGTATTATTTTTCATTCATTTCACTTATGCACAATAAACGAACCATTTTACATAAAACGTCACGAATTTAACACAATATAGAGACAAGTAATACAAGATTATGAATAAAATATAAAATCCATTACATGACAGACTGAAATCCCACCAAAAGCTCATAAAAAAATTATTCTAAGTTAGTTTTGTTCCCAATTTTTGATTTGTGATATATTACGTATTATAAAAGTAAAGTAAGTGTATTTTATATTAAAATAATTACTTTTTGGTGAATAAATATATCTGTGATACTACAAACATCAACAATTTTTTTTTAATTTTGTCTATATGTCTGTTTTTTATTTGTTTTGGTTAATCTCCGAAACGGTTGGACCTATTTGAACAGTTTTTTTTCTTAGAAATGACTACGCTATTGATCTAGCAAGGTCTTAACAGCTTCACCGGACTACAATTAATATTTGAACGGGAATTTTACGGGCAAATAGGTAACTAATTAGCTGTTTTATTTTAAGCTAGCGGGTTTAGCAGACGTTGCCCGCCCTGATAATAAGACAACTATACCTAAACCTTGCCCAAGAATCATCTTATATATTAGTGAAAACGACATGAAGATGCGTTCTGTAGTTTTTGATCATATCGCGAAGACATAGACAGACGCGGAACAGGACGTTGTTTTACACTATGTGGTGAACTGTTATCCATGCATTCGTCCGTGCGAAATTAATCAAAAATATGTTGTTCACTGTAAACATGCGCGTGTGACGTGCGCTGTACTGGACTCCAAGAATAAATATAATTGAAAGTCATCGTTTCTATGTGATTTAAATTATAGCAAGATATAATAATAACTTAATTATATCGACACTATCGACATATTATATCTATATAATAAAAGATTTAACACATAATGTTTGATAATATTTAGCTTAATGTTTTCATTACTTTCTTATATAGTGTAAGTGAGCACTGAGGGAGATATATAGCAGTTTAAAGTTCCAGTTATGTGGCTGATGATAAATCCCATCCCATTCGATACACTATTAGTATTCACATATATAATGTATACGTTACCTGTTACAGTAGATGATGTGCGTGTGATACTTACAAATAATTTTTGAAAGAGTATTATTGTAATTTACACTAGATGTGTGATCAAAATTTAAAATTTATTTAATACATTAAAAAAACGCGTGCGAAGCCGCGGGTAACAGCTAGTATACATATAAATATATTAATCTTACCGATCTTAACATATGAAATAACTAGTATATGACTATTTCCAGTGACAAGATGATGCCGGTCTAATATAAAATCAAGCTTATTTTTATCAATCTCGATCCGATCATATGACTCCGATATACATTTTAAAGTGAAAACAGTTGTATTTTGGGCAGAACACATACTTATGATTTCGCATCACGTCATGCTAACAATCGTGACCGAGCATATTGTGCTTACGCGACTTACAATACTTATTTAACTTAACAAGTGATGCGCGTGGCTATTTCTGCTCCAAAGAACACCTTATTTCAAATGTAGCCACAGTTTATTTCGATGGATTTATGGATGCCTAAAAATGTTAGTTCGGCACATTATAATACCTAGAGGATTCTATAGAAGAACATAAAAACAGCATAATTTATTCACACAACTTTTTAATTTATCAACAGATCTTACACAACATAGGAGTACATTAATTATACGAATCACACAAGATTCCCACATTTGAAGTGATGCCTTTAATACTGATGTCTGTAATAGCATATCGCTTTGGTAAACTAACAACTATTAATTAGTGCTTACAGATAATTTTCCTATGGTTACATGTTAAAGATTTATAAATTCTAAAAACTCAATCCCTTTCACGTTACATTCAGCAAGGAACTCGTTAAGTGGATTCCCGATTAATCGAAATCAATGACAAAAATTTTAATATATATTTCGCCACTGTAATCCAAAAATAAGTAGAATGAAATCTAAAGCTTAATCAGTTGAACATTTACCTACAAAATCTTCACTAAATCAAAATTATTTAAATGTCTAAGAGACTCAAATTTCTACGCTTCACCTGTAATTTCGAATAATCAAGATTCTACTTTAAATATTATTTCACACGTTCCGATACACGTGACACAGAACGTATCAAAGCGTGTATTAAATTAATATTTTATTAATACATACAACATACACATAACACTCAAACCCAAATACTATACTTGTAAAACAAAACATCAAAATAAATAAAGTGATAACAACCAACTTAATACGAACAGGATTTAAATACAAAATTTGAATCCTGTATATAACAAAAAAACTGGAGTATAAGCACCTTATTATATGATAGAACATATATTAATTTACTTATTTGAAACATAACTAATACGACTTAGGCACATTATACACCTATGAGCCCACTTTTGACAAGTACCCGGTCAAGTACGTCACTACAGAACTGACAAAATGACACGCGATCGGAAAGACGCCATCTTTTCATTTTATTCAATCAAATATCACGAGATAGTGATAAAGTATTGAGATTTAGTGAATAACAACCCTTAAATTTTACATGTATTATCATTATTTATTAAAATGAACAAAATTAAACTTTAATCACATTGTCTATTTCTTAATCGAAACATATCTAAGTCTTTATGTATATCTGTGGGAAATACTATAACTCGGTCTCAATACAAAATTTTATCTTCGTTTTTGAAGAACATTTCTTAAGTCGGTTCCCTTCGTTTATGACACTATCTGGCACAGACAGCGCACACTCTGTATCTACATGACATTGGCGGAATTGTGTATTGCTTACATACGGTGTCATAAATTAAAGAAGAAGAAAGTATTGAGATAAAGCAACTTAATATGTTTTTTATCGTAAGATATATAGATTTTATAGTAAGGTAGTAAGTAATATTGTAAGAAACTTTAGAATAGTTTGCTCGATTGGCTATAAATCAAAAAATTAAGACACACCATAAAATACATCATTGTATAATGACATGGTCTACGCTTGTTTCTAATAAAGAGAAATCCTGAATCCACAATGTGAAAACATCAATATTTCAATTTATAATCATAGTAAAATAATATACCTTACTAAATATTATAGCTGATCAATTTGGAAGCGAAACAGATAACAAATTAGAGAAAGAACTTTGAAAGTTATTGAATCAAAACATGTGAACTTATACAAATATATATATACAACATTTTGTGAAAGTATTCCCACTGCATGCCCGCGCGCGTTTTCAATGGGGAACTAGACACCAATGAAATAAAAAAATGGCGACGCGACGCTACGATCACGCGCCATTCGATCAGGTCGATTAGAAACACTATGAGGTATTTGACCGGAAGTCAAATATATTTACTGCCAATATTGAAGACGTAGGCAGGAAACGAAAATGCCAATCTCATATCAATTAAACTTCGAATAAAAATGAAAAATGTTAGTTTTAAAAAAGAAATCAACGTTTACGCTGGACACTGTCTCAGGAATTCAGAATCGAAATAAGCCACCGTGACTGTTATATCATCTCTAAACATACGACTTACATCAGGCGATAGACTTAATAGATGCGCTAACCTCGAATGATCAACGCCATATTCTGTACCGCCTATAGCATGACGTATTAAATGTGTGGCAGCATTCCTATCCTTAGGTTTACTCTTCAAACTTTCCTTTCGGTGGAGCAACAGTTCGTTGATATCGCCAAGTTGAATTTTCTTCTTAGGCAATTTCAAGGGATTAAAGAACACCTTCCCTTTCATATGTTCACCAACTAACTTGACGGCTTGAAGCGGAGTTATCATATCCCACAGACCATCTGAGGCAATAATTATAAATTTATCCTTTGAAGTAAGCCTGTGGTAATATATATCAGGTTTCGCTGTAAGATACGGAGGTGTATGATAATTGGCCGGTACAGCCTTTTGGCCCAATAATGGTACCGCTATATTCGTTAGAGTTTCCACGGACCATTTGTATCTATAGTCACCCAAACTACGTAAAGGAGCGAGCTCACCGAGCAGTCTGTCTCTCCTTATCACTGTTTGTTTCTCATTGTCGGGATGTTCACTCCAAATTCTCTTCAGTTCATCGTAATTTTCAGAATTGTGCTCTTTAGTTATTTTCTTGGCTATCCACTCGCTGTCTTCAGTCATGACACCTATTACGGCGTTACAATCACCAACATTAGCCACGTATAAATCTGGTCCATTCACATACGCGACACATACCACCGCTCCTGATAGTGCTACAGATAAAGTCTTTGGATTTACAGTTCCCTCACTTTTATAAGGGTCTACAACTTCCTTAGATATATCACTATCTAATTTTATTATACTTTGTTCTAATGATGTTCGGATATCCGTACTCTCCCTTGATGAACTTGCCAGCTCATTTAAATATTGATTAAAACTATTTTTATAAATTCCGTTTAAATCTTCTACGATTTGCACCTGTAAAAGATCACATAAGAAAACGTTTAATGCCAAAAATTAAACTAAATTCCAGAAAGAAAACTCATTCGCTAACATTTTAGATTTAATTCTATTCGTTATGAAATTAAGAATGTAAACAATATTGCCTTATTATTTTACTAAATTAGTGGATCCGACGGACATTGCTGTAAACCTTCCTCATAAATAACTTTTTTTACTGGTGAAAACCACATGAGAACCCATTCAGTATTTTTTTTGCGTTTATCGCGAAACGTAACAGACAGACAGGTCAATGGATCTTGTTTTATAATCTGTAGTGATTATCATCCATATATTCCTCAATAAAGAAGACAAAGCAATCTATTTCTGAAATAATATCCTACCATTAACTGAATTTAGACAAACAGCAGTATTGTTTGAGAACACTCATAAATGTTATCGAGCTTCGAAGTTTGAGGTTTGGATAAATTATATATACTTAACTGGTTACATAATTTGCACATGAATATGTAATAGAAAAGAGTGGGCTACAAAGACCCATACATTCCCTGAATCTTCGCGGACACTGGTAAAACTTGTCAGGTAACTATAACTATTAATCTATAGTATATATGACATACCATCAGGTACTTGGCAACAGATTTTCAACTTCAAATCATAAATCAAAAATACTTTATTCAGTTTAGGCCCTAATAAGGCACTTATGAACGTGGAAACTACCATGGGTTCGGAAAACAACCCAGTCATTGAGAAGAACCGGCAAGAAACTCAATCGGGTACATTCTTTTAACATATATTTCCAATACATCATATGATGATTTTGAGATTAAAACCTGCTTGATGTGGTGTTTAAATGTACAGTCCGGCAAATTGGTAACATGCTTTGGGTCTTTATTGTCGAACCTAACACTATTACCTAAAAAACTATTACTAGTTTTGCTAAGTCTGAAACATAGGATGACCAGTTTATTACAGTTTCTAGTATGTAAATTATGCCGGTCTTTTATTAAATGCAATTTTTCAAAGTTTTTATGAACATACATTAAATTGTCAAGAATGTATTGGGAGGGTAGAATTAAAATATCAAATTCCTGGAACTTCATTTTTAATAATTCGCAAGACCCCATAATGTATACTGCTCAAACTGCCCATTTTTGTAATAAAAATATGGTATCTAGCTCAGCAACCGTACACCTGAGCAGAGCTTGAGGGTGGTAATTAGCCAAGTGGACTTGGAAAAAGCCCTCCTACCATGATATGATTTCATCACAATGTTTATCTTCATTGATAGATACTCATCATCTAAATGATGAGTTCATTATCATCTGTTATTTCTGCTCTATTATTTTACTACTACAATTAAAAATTACTATTTATTTTATTTCATTAATTACTATATTATATTATTTCACCACAAAATAGACTCACCCTATCATTTATTGTCTCTATCAAGTTTTTTTTCAGCTCTTCTTTTATATATTTGCTTAAGAGTTCAGAAGGTAATAGTGCTGCAGCTATGTAACTTAAAAGTCGTTTTGATATCACTTGAGCGCAAGCAGGACCTCCATGACCATCAAATACACCCATCAACAATCCTAGTAAATGAGAAGACAACATGTAATATATTTTTTTTTAACTTCATTTTTGGCATTCAATCTTTCCGATTATTACTGCCATTGTCACATAGTCTAGAATATTACAAGCATCGTACCATCATTTCAATATTAAGCGTTGTGTGAATTAATATTCTAACAAGATGGTGGATCCCTTGCTAGAAACTTCCAGGGAGTTTTTGTGGCATCTCAGAATTTCATGCTCCATGGTATTATTTCCCATTCACTGCACTTATGCACAACAAACTAACTATTGCGTAAAACACCACCAAATTTACACAATATGGAATCAAATAACACAAGATTATGAATAAAATATAAAATCCACTACATGACAGACTAAAATCCCGCCAAAAACACATTTTTATTATTTAAAGAACTGTTTTAATAAAAAGTTTTTACCAGGAGTAATCTTGCATTCAGCTTCACTCCTAGTATCTTCAATGGGGTCATTGGAAGCTAATTGGTTAGAATCATATGACTTTACTGAGCCTGTTGTAAACTCTTTATTGAATTCATTTTGACGGAGTATTCCAGTAACCTGAAAATTTTGTTTAGAAATTTAATCATTCAAATAAATTTAGTTCATGTGGAAGCATTTAAGAAAATAGAAAAGGCCACTTTTTAAGATAAAGAAATAGACAACGGGGTATGTTTTTCCTTTTTAATACTATTCAAATATCCTAATCTTTAGAATTCTTATGTCTAATTGTCTATAATGGTCCAGTCTTTTGACTAAGCAGATAGTTTGATTATTTAAATAACATTTCATTTTAAAGTCTGTTGAAAAAAAAAACTTTTTTATATATATCCTAGCCTACAAATGTAAATTTAATTAATATTATACATTCAAATGAAGTTTGTTTGTTAAGCTTTCCAACTCTTACTACTGAGGCAAATACCATAAAGTTTTATGTATATATTGTCAGGAACACAGAATGGGACATAGGGGACTTTTCATTGAAAAAAAAAACTTCTCAATCTGCTAAGTCTGCACCATGAAGTTACTTTGTGAAAATGGTTGGATCTTTATAACCTCTTCATGCAAAAACTATATCTGAGTTGCTAGTGTCTATGAACGGCCTGTTTATTTGCATTCTATATGATTAAAAAAAATACGGTAATTAGAAAATGTTATTGATCAGGGGTTGACCTCGATGCTGGGAAATGACAAAACCTAACATACCTGTTAGCCACTTTACCTTAACCTTTTACAATGCAGTAAAACATAGCAACAGTCAATAAACTCCAGATGGAAGTACAAAGTAGTGTTAATCTTAATATATGTAGAAAATATCTACACAACTATATATTTTTAACTATTTGTCGTCCTTACAAGAGAGTAAACATTTGCATACGACCTTTGTCATATCAATTGATGAAATGAGTTTGAATGAGGATACAGATCGAAGGCCGCTTGACTGACAATTAATCAACAATCATTGTTTTCAATAACTTGACTTATAACTAGTAACTATATTCCTTAACCTATTTTACACTGTTATTATATATGTATGACAAACCTAAAGGAGGACACTGCTTCTATCAATGACTGTTTTTTTTTTTTTTTTTTCATAATTATAATAAGCCCTCTAAGATAGTTATAGAATTTTCTATAATTAGACAGCCTGAGGAGAACGAAGGTCCTAACTGAATGCTATATCTCGAAAACATCACAAGATGTTACAACTAAATATTTAAATGACTGTATTTATATAGTATTTATATTTTAAAATGCTAAAAAGTGTTATAAACTAAAATTCTAGTTCCAGAACCATCTAATCTATGCATGTAATAAGTTAAATAGTAAATATAAAGTGTATATGCAGCTAACGTACTAGGTGCACATTAGAACCTCACCAAGAAAATCATATAAACATATCTTCATCCACTCTATCAAAAATTATTGTAATTTGAATGACGCTCAAGAGTAATCTATACTACTATTATAAAGCTGAAGGATTTGTTTGTTTGGCTGTACGTGCTAATCTCAGGAAGTACTGGTATGATATGATTTTTTTTCCTCTGTTAGATAGCTCATTTATTGAATAAGGCTATTATATATAATCACACCAACACCAACAAAAGCAGGGCAACAATATAGAAAGTTTGAAAATCAGTTTTTTTTCCTTTATAACTACCTCGATATGTTAGCTTTAGCCCAATATTACTATTTCATGAGGACGAATTCATGGGCAGAAGCTAGTCTATATTAATATTATAAAGTTTGTGAGTTTATGGCATTGTAGGGAGTAATCTCAGGAACTACTGGTCCGATTTGAAAAATTATTTCAATGTTATATAGTTCATTAATCGGGGATCGTTATAGGCTATATATCATGACGCTAAGACCAATAGAAGCAGAGAACCAATGAAGAATGTTTAAAAATCAGGTTTTTTCCTCTTGAGACCTTCCACTGCATGTTAGCGTTAGCCCAGAGTAACTGTTCCACGCGAACGAAGACGCGGCCAGAGACTAGTATTTAATAAAATACAACTTTAATAAAATAATAATGACTCTTTAATTTTCCCTATAAAAGCACTAAAGAAAGAGTTTGAATACCTTATCAAAGAGTCAGGGAATTACTTGTGTCATAAATAAAATAATATATAATATTCAATAATGCAATCTTCTTTTGTAATTTGAAATGTAGGTACAACATAAAATTGATTCTTTGACTCTTGTGTATGAGGTGAAAAGAGACTTACCTCTTGTGGCGAGGGTAATATTGTGACGTCTTTTTGTGAATTTTGATTTTTCTTTGATGAATGTAATTGCCGAACATTTATATGTTTGAGAGAAACGTTTCGGTACCGAAATTTATAATCATCGCAAAATTGACTTAAAATTTTCCGGCTGATACTTAAATCTAATTTTAGATAATTATTCAGTGTCATGAAAATAAAATTTCTATTGGAACAATTCATTTTTATTTGTGGTACAAGCTAGCATGTTATGCAAGCACCAATTTGTGTAATTCGAAAATTCAGCAACAGTACAATTCCTAAGTATTACGAGTAACGATTATTTACATATTATTTAAATAAATGTATTTTTGACTCTATCATTATTTTCCAATACTAAAAAATGCACCAAGATTATTTATAACTCAACTGCCTCTACCAACTAAATTATAAAATAAATAAGATCACAGAATGAAAGCATGACCAAGTTTTTTCGATGTTCGAATGGAGTTACAGTAATATTTGCCGTTGTCAATATTTTATATTTAGTAGAAGTCATGGACATATATAAGTACAGTCCTTGCTACACTTAATGCCACTCAAAAAATGGGCCACAAATTTATGTATAAATACGTATTATATTATGTACATTGAGACAAAGCTAATTTTCATAATGATATTTTAATTATGTTTTATATTAAACTGTTGATCCTATTATGCGTAAGCCTAACCTTACGAATCTATTCAGAGTGGTAAAAAATATTAAAGATTACTGTAATCTTAATTTAATTCGTTTTCATTCCTAGCTTTTTAACAATTTAAGTAATCATCCGAGTAGGCACATTTTACGTTTTCATGTCACATTATGAGAAAATACTATAATTAGAAGTATAAAATAGTTCAAACCTTTTGTTTATTAATTTGTAGATTTTCTTTATGAATATATTATCATCTCTAAAATATCTATATTTGTGGGGGTAGAAACTAGGTCTAGATGGATAGTGCCTCACTAGTGAAGCACGGTTTTCATAACGAACAAAATAAATTCCTCATAATAAAAAGGAAATAATTTCAAAATTTAAAACAGTATAAATCTCTCATGCAGTGATCTTTACTTTCATTCTTAAACTTGAATTATCTCTCCTCTTACTGGTAGCCTGGTTTAGAAATAATAACTAATAACATTGATATTTAAATACCACACAATTTACTTGGAGAGTACAAAAAGGGTATTTTTATCAATTTTTATGAAATATATATGTCTTTAAACGTTGTATTCTTTCGTCTTAATATATTTAAAAGATTGAGTCATCACGGGACGCATGACAGATGTGAAACATTGAAATTATTTTGTATAAGTTATATGCATAAAAGAACAGATTACGACAGGAATCAGATATGGCATAGTGAAATAATAAAGCAATACAAATTTGTTCCAAAAAACAATAACTGTTTATTTATGACATAGATATTCATTTTTATTAAATACAAAAACACTATAGGTACACGAGCTCAGTGTGGCAAGATAGATTGCGCACAGTCGCTTGCACATTTCATCGCATCGCCACGTCTCGCACACATCGCCACGCCAACAGTCAGGTTTACCCTCACCTATAGATGTTTCACACCAGATAAAAGTCTGAAAAGACATATGGGATTTTAGTCTGGCATGTAGTGGGATTTATATTTTATTCGTAATCTTGTGTTACTTCAGTTACTTGACTCTATATTGTTTAAAATTGAAGTGAATGAAAAATAATACTACGGAATTCTGAGATGTCATAAAAGTTCCCTGTAAAGTTGTAACAAGAGAACCACCATCCTGTTATAATATTGAAATAACCGCACGACAGTTTACTTAAATATCGATCTCCTAACTTATCCTGATAATTTTAAACTTAACTTTGATTTTGTCAATTCAACACTTGGAGATATAAGAACATTTTTTTAATGATTACTCTAAGATTAAGAAGATAAAAAATATCTGAAATATTATGTAGAAAATTTGGAGCGTATGCTTTGATAATAACTTGAACATAGAATAAAACTCACTTAAGAATTCACAAGAACCACATATATTTACAACTTCAGAATTTGCAGAGTGGATTAATTTGTCCGCCTGTCCTATTTTACAAATATTATTACTACTATTACTTAGACGCGTAATTTAAATTTGTAATTAAGATATTATAATTAGACAAAACAATTACATTACAATTTATACAAAAAATGAAACAATATTTGTGTTCCCTTGTTCTCACCAAAGGAACGACATAATTATAAATAAATATTTGTAGAATTATTTTAAAAACCTAATTAAATTTTATTTAGGGTAACAGCGCTGGCAACACTGATGCGCATTGCGCATTTTGAATTCGTCATTCATCGTTCGCTTAGCTGACATCACAGATCAGTGGTTTTTTCTCAACCGACTTATTTTTGCCAACGAGATATTACATATTTGTAATCAAAATGCCTAATCAAGTGTTAATTATAGAACCCCAAAACGAACTCAAGTTTAAAGGTGAGTCGCCTGTCGTTCAATTAAGTTGTAGATATAAGCCGCCGCATTGAAACATAGGCGGCATACATATTGTGTCGCGAGGTAGCACTACGTACAGACAAATGGAGTTTCTATTTCCAGATATCGGCTTTTTGTCAGGGTGCGGTTTTTCATTTTTGTTCTACTTTTCTTTGCAATGTGTTCGTTTTTTTTAAATAAAAGTACAATAAAAACGTTAAAAGTAATATATACGACATTTGAAATTGACTTTCTTGAGATATCGAATTTGATTTGAGGCACTTAGCTAATGCAACTGGGTTTATTTGGAATTTGTGATATCATTGTGCTCTAATCAACTATATTCCTTTTAGACCTATAATTTCGAATAATTTGTACGTATACTATGTACAAACAAATAGTTTGTAGTGTAATATCACAGCATATCCTTTCGTATATCGAAATGCGTATAGTAAAATACACGGCGTCTCCCCTGTCGTAATTAGTACGTAGTATATGCATAATTAGCTTTTGATTTTCATATAACTTTATATATAAAACTAAATAATGAAAACTTTTGAACATTTTTAGTATTTATAATTTTTACAAATATTTAAAACATGACTTTATTAAGAAAAATCTTTATCTGCTAGAAGAAATCATTATTTCCACAAAAAATGTATATGTTGCTAAACTATATCTGCTAGTTCTATTGAAATGCTCAAATCTAATTAAAACAAAAGACACTTAATGCTTTTATTTTACAATAACAATAAAAATTAAACTTTAGTTAACTTAAACTCTTGAAACAGTTTTTTTATTATTATTACATTGTTCATCACCATAGTTTTACAATGGCTTCCAAAGAAGGCAGAACCTGTGTCTTGATAGCCAGGAATTAAACAATTATCATATTACATATTTCAAAAAAGATAAATTTGCATTGAACTCATACTTACATAAAGTTAGATCACATTAGTGTCTTACCATTGTTTACATATGGACATTATCTTAATTAACATTATTTATTATTGGACATTATCTTAATTTAAATATTCTCTAACACTTGTCTAAGTTGACAGTTCTTATTCTATTGTTGTAATTAGATGTATCTCTATTTGCTGGCAATAGAAGTGTCATAGTAAATTATGGATTTTGTGGATATAATTAATTTGAAACAAGTGAATAATTTAAACAATTTTAGAGATTCACAAGTAAATTGTAACTACTACTATATGTGACTATTGTCATCTGACAGTGTATTTAATTTGGCATTATACTGCTGTTTCACCTTACACAGGATTTATGATATAAATCTTATAAATTGCTTATTTTATACATCATTACCTAATTTACCATCATTAACCAATTTAAGGTATAATAAGTAAATCAAATGTTTAGCTAGAGACCACTTTGACACACCTTTATAATAAATTTATTTTAAACATGACCTCAACTAGATTGAAAATTTTAGGCACTGCTTAGTAAAACTCATGTTATACCCATGTTCATTTTTGTTTTTTGTAATAAGATCATTTGTCTTTTATTAAATTAAAAGTTATCAATGGTGAAAAATAAATGATTGAATCATAACACATTCATTTTTAATGTCCCATATTATACTATTATTATATGTTTGGGACTGTGGATATTTGTTACTTTACCATGCAAGAAGTACATTAGACCAACACATAAAAATACATATAAAGATGAATTTTAAATTAGCCAAAATATAATTAGATCAAGTAGGTTTCACTAGATTTATCGTCTTAGAGTTATCTCAGACAGATTATTAGCATTAGGTATAAGAAGATTATGTATTGTGCCATAGTGTACAAACACAGTATATGTATAATGTATATGTATATACTCAACACCCGCAATGGTTTACACTACAGCCAGTTCAATATAATTATGCATAATACTTTGTTTTACAAAGATGTTTTAATGTGTATAATGCAAAGTTCCATCATATTGATTGGTTACAACAAGGTCGGCAACATAACAGCTATACCCCTGGTGTTGCAGTTATCCATAGGCGACGGTAACCATTTAACATTAGATGGACCATCTGCCTGTTTGCTGCCTTTTGGACTAAAAAAAAACATAACTGGAACATTTTTATCCAGAAACTGAAGTCCAAAACAAAATAATATTGGCAGAATAAAGGATTGAACAGGAACATATCAGATACACTTACACATTACTTCACGGTAACACAAGAACGCTTAACATCCTACTCTGAGTCATACCTAGAACTCATTAACTTAAATATACAATACTATTAATTGAATATGGTTATTACATAAGATGTAATAATGATTACTTTATAATTGGCAATACATGTTTGTAGATATCAAAATAAATTGTGTTAAATGTGCTGTAAAGTGATGTATAACGAATATATATATATAGCAATTGTCTTGCTATTCTACTACCCTTAAAAGTTTGAGGTTCCAATAACTGACATTAAATGCCAAGTTTAAAAGATAGATTAGAGCCTTATTATTGTGCTACTGTTTCTACTTTTCTGTATGTGATTGGCACCTCGTCATAGGTTTAGTTTGGGTTTGCGAATAACAGGATCCATGTTCGAAAGAATTGAAACATTATGAAGATACCATCACATAAATTAATGAGAAAAGCTATGCCTGACATGATAATTTAAACTTATTCTCATATTAGCCATTCAAACAATGAAATAAATATACAATAATGATAATAATTTTACTTATTGTATATCACAAATAATCATCTAAAATTTGTTTGCAATTATGCTTAATTAGTAAAGATATGGGTCATCATTATTGATTATTTTAGTTGATTTCTCAGGGCTCTTTGAGCAAGGATGTACAACCTACATGAGGCTTACAAATCCCACTACGGATACAGTGCTTTTTAAAATCAAAACCACTGCACCAAAGAAGTATTGTGTGCGCCCCAATTCTGGTGTACTGGATCCTAACTCGAAACTGGATATTGCGAGTAAGTTATATATAGCTATGATGTATATCTCTATAATATTCTCTAATTATTTGATATTAATACCTTTTTATGTATTTAGTAACTCCACAACCAGTTTATGTTGATCCC
Source organism: Antheraea mylitta (assembly GCA_014332785.1). Lineage (NCBI taxonomy): Eukaryota > Metazoa > Arthropoda > Insecta > Lepidoptera > Saturniidae > Antheraea > Antheraea mylitta. Next base: position 1,228,026 of record JACEII010000031.1, read on the forward strand.
AATGAGAAACATAAACATAAGTTTATGGTACAGAGCGTTATCGCACCAGAGGGCAAAACTAATGTGGATCAAGTGGTACGTATATTGTATAATATGTGTTTAAATTATTGTTTCCTAAGTTAAATATTACATTGTTTTTCAGTGGAAGGAAATCAGTCCTGAACAACTTATGGATTATAAACTGAAATGTATTTTTGAAACTCCGCGGGGTACTACTGCTCTTAATGTAAGTTTATATTTTAAGTGGTTAATGTCATGATGGCATAATTGCACTGTATTCAAACACTGTCAACCAGCCTAGGCCTGAATTCTTGCGATGAGTTACATAGAGTCTTTTAGTAAAAGAAAATATTAACGGAAGAAAGCGGATTGTCGTAACATGAAAAACCGAACATTACACCAGAGCCAAAACACAAATTCAAAATTCATAACTCATATTATATTTATAGAGATAGAAAGTTGAGAATTGATATGTTACCTTATACAGGCTGAATGTTTAGACAGTAGCAATATTTATAGAGGATACTGTGCACTCGATTCTTATCCTAAATGAACTTAAAAAATAAGTACTTAATATTTAACCTGATTATCTCGAAAAATACAAAAACTCTACACAATCCCCTTTGCGTCTATGTTAAAGCATAGCATGAATGACCATCGGGTGATTTAATTTCCACTTGAAAGGGAATGTGGGAACATTTTGATGCAGTTATAACAATTAATTGTTCTGGTTAGCTATTACCTTCGACTTGAAAGTTTGTCTTCAAGTTCTTAAATGTGTTCGTGCAATTACATGGCATTAGCCTTCTTTAGGTTTTTTCAGTACCTCAGACCACTTTGTTAATTAATATGAGACATTAATAGCAAATACTGAAAATTTCAAGATGTTAAACTATAACCTTACTTCATGACAAAAAAGTAGATTAATGTTAAAGAGATTGAATATGTATCCCTTTATTTTCTATATAATGTGCAAGGACTTAAAATAGCTAACCTTTCAATGTATTTAATGGGCTAAAAAATGTAGGATTCTGGTGACAATGCTGCTCAAAGTGAAGTGACCAAGAAGCGTGTAGCAGTCATGGAGGACGCAAAAACCACCAACAAGGTAATATTATTTTGTATATAAAATAGATGTTATTTTTTCTCTTTTGGGATTGAATTCCATGACATCATAACCAATGAAATGACTGCGGAGAATGGAATTCTCGTTGCATGTTTAGTGTCTAATAGTTGCATTTTCATTACAAGCTTTTTCAATTTTCATTTACATTTAAAATAATTTGTAATTACAGAATTTGAAAACACATTCACATTTCAGTATCTTTAACATTTTGTTTGTATTTTTTTTATGTTGATTGAATTTCGTTGCGTTTATAAGTAGTAGAGCTGGGTTTGGCATGTTTTTTTTTTTCAATTATCTTACAGGATGCTGTAGAAGGCCCCACCCAAATGGCAGCAAGGGAGAAGCCAAATGAAGTCTTACCAGAACAGTTTAACATAAAATCGGTACTCAAGAGCACTATAGATACTAATTAACTATTCTAAAATCAAATTTACAAAAATGACATTTAAGTTTGAAATAGATATTTTACAAAATCAATTTTTTCTATATACTTTTTAAATTTTTTAAATGATCAGATTTTTCTACTACTAACAATATTCAAAATACAAACCGTGTAAATAACAAAGGTATAAAAATTATACTGATAAATAATCTATTATTCTAATTTATGGATATTGTAATAGGGAAGGGTCCATACGATATCATCCATTCAATTATTAAAATATTTATATCCATTATTTATTTGCATTTACATGGCAAACTGTTTTTTGTAACTTTGTGATTTATATTCATAATGATATTTCAGGCTTTGATATTACCTTCAACTGAAAATGCTGAAGTTGATCTGCAAAAAGTATCATTAGAGGTAAACAATCTCAGAGAGGAGGAGAGCAAATTACGACATGAAAATCTTCAGTTAAAAGTAAGTTTTTGTTATATTATAATACAGTTTGTTGAATGAAGAATCTTAACTGATACAAGTTAATGAAAATATGGAATAGGAAAAATAATCAAATGTAGGAAGTGAACTTAGATCTCTTTTTTGTTGAAATACAGTGTTAAACTTTCTATTAATATGGAAGGTCAATGAATTTAGTGTTGATTTAGATTAATTCCTAAATGATAGAGTGTATATTACTTTATACATATCTTTTGGAGCGACTGTAGCATTCGTGTTAGCTAACTTCGTCAACATTGCAAAGTGCGATTTAATATAATCTAGTATTATTAAAAAAAAAAAAAACAGTTAAATCTTTCAATTTATTTTTACTATACTTCAGACCATAGACTTTATCTTTCAATTTATTTTTTACTATACTTCAGACCATAGACTTTAGACCTCTTCAACGTAAAATCGATCTCATCTTCATCACATTTAACTCTATTATTATTTAATATCTGATTTCATGGTGGAGAATCAATAATTAATCACAAAATAATGGATTTTATAAACTTCTCATTATATCTATGGTCCATAATCTATACTCAACAAATTATCATTGATTAATCACGAAATAATGGATTTTATAAACTTCTCATTATATC